>OX422220.1:374352640-374952640 GCA_949130495.1 Sambucus nigra
CCGCCGCCTATCCACCGATTTCCCCGTCACCCGCTACTAAATAATTGACATGTCATCGGTCTCGTGATCATTTAGCCCTATACCCCTCAACTCACTCCCTCCGCATCCTCTAAATCCGCCACTTCCTCTCACCCTGCCCCTAGTCGTCCCGCACCCTCTCGTACTACCCATCGACCATTTTTTTCGTATGCTCCCGCACCCGTAGAGTCGGGGGATATTTTTTTTTCCGTTCACAGGTTGAGCAGATTAAGGAAGATAGACATCAAGACAGGGCGCTGTTGTAGGAGCTTTTGGTTTCAATGCAGCAAGACAGAGAGGCACAAGCTCGCCGGGAGGAGGCTCAAGCACGCAGAGATGATTCACAGGCACGTCAGGATTCTTTTCTGTTAGAAAACCTTGATGCCATTCGTCGCATGGAGGTGCGCCGAGGTGAAGGCTCATCCGGTTCCGGCTCCCTTTCGGATGATTCTCCTCATGATGATCCTACTCCTTGATTTACATTGTTTTAGTCTTATTTATCGTTGTAATTGTGAGGCTAAGCACAATATTTTCTTTCTTGTACTATTTTATTTGGTTTGGATATTTTTTTTCTGCAGTGTATGCATATTGGATATTTGGCATTTCAATTTTTTGTTAATGAATTATCATGTTATTCCCTTTGTCAGTTATTCTTATTGGTTTTATTGCCTATTGTTCTCTCGATTACCTTTTAACATGCATGCTACTTATCCCTTTTGTCTTTTCCGGACAAAAAGGGGGAGAAACATTGATAGGTGGAATTCATACTTTAGGGGGAGTTAATTTCGTAATATTCAAACATATGCATATTTTTGGGAAGTTCATTTATTACTCACAACATATGATTTAATCTCTCATAACGCATTAACAGATTGTTTTATATATGTTACATTCTCTACTTCCCCATGCGTTTATGAATTTGTTGTTTCATGTGTGTAGGATACATCACCTACCCTTTTACAGCATCGTCAGTCGTGTTACTGAGTTTGTCTTTTTTCTGAGCTTTTGGGATGGGCTTTAGAATTGGCTTGACGGATGGCTCAGCAAATTCAGTCTTTTTATTTCTTTTTTATTATTTTATTTTGTCCCGGAAGAGCTAAAGGGGGAGATTTGTAAGGACAAATTTCCAATCGAGTCATTTTTTATATTAGCAACATTCTGTTGGACAAAACAATTTTGGGTCATTCCTCATCAAGCATCATTCAACCGTAAAGATTCGAGCATTGTAAGCAAAGTTCATGCGACATCACTACACACGCCATATTCACTCTTCTAAAAGGTATATGACCAAAATCATTTAAAGTGTTGGAGTAATTTTTATATAAGCAAGAAATTTTCACATAGAGTAAAGTTCACAAAAATTCAATTTTCATAAAGAATTATATTTGGAATTTATTTTAACCCTCTCTGTGAAAAATCTGTCATCTCGTTTGATATTTCTCCAGGTCATTTGAACGACCTGGATCTAACGACTTTCCCTAGGCTACACTGGAAACTCGTTAGAAGCTCGTTAGAAATGTCGTTCGAACGACCTCGTTCGAACGATATTTATGACGACCTTTCTAACTCTACACTGGAACATCGTTAGATAACTCGTTCAAAACGATATGTCGTTTGAATGACCTCGTTCGAACGAGATCTGTCAGATTTCAAACTTTTTAACTTATTTTCGGGAAGTTATTTCACAAAACTGTTTTGGTCCACTACTTTTTTAGTTTTAATAGATGGACGAAAATAAGTTATTTTCCATAAGGAAGTTTTACATTCTCTTGATAGCATTTTTCATAACTTCCCTCTTTTTTGTAAAATCAATCTCCAACACCATTTTCAACTTTTGAAACAAAACCCCTTACAATCAACTTGACATTCAACAAGCAAGTTTTTGGTGGATATCTGCATTCAAGATTAGTGGAGACGGTGGTTTTGGGATTCGGTTGATACCGCGACACGAGGAGTGTCGAGCAACGCGTTGGAGCTTCGCGTACTACAAATTCGGAGGTCAAGGATGGCATAAGCATGTTTTGAGTGAGTCAATGTATGTAAGTCTTTTGAGTCTCTTGTAAAACCTATTTTTTAGTGGATTTTTTCTAGGCCCAGTCGTCCGAGGTTTTTCCCATTTGGGTTTTCCTCGTACATTGGCGCTTTGTGGTTGTGATTTTCGCAATTTACTTTATTAAACCACATAGATGTATGCTTAGGATATAATGAATAAAATTGGATAATTTTATTTTAATTAATCAAGTTATCAATCTCATCGCATTAATTGGAAATTGTTATTGCTAACTCATCAATCTGCTATAGAAATTAAAATTGGGAAATATCTCTTCTTAGCTAATTTTAATTGGGTTTTGTGTTTATATTCCACGAAATAAACTTAGTTCATATAACCTTGCAACTTCAGATGAAAAAGGTAATTGTATTTTAATAGGAAATATAACCCCAGAAAACTGTTACATAGTAATCCCCAATACTGAGTCTTGTAATGTTACCAGATGAGAGGATTTTGATCTACGACATAATAGATTGGGACACACAAATTATGATAACCTTAGAAGATTGAGTTCCCAAGATATAGTTAGTGGTTTACCTAAAATTAAAAATTCTTTTAATCCTGTATATGGACCTTGTTAGGAAGGCAAAATAAGTAAATCCTCTCAGAAGAAAGTTAAAGATATCCTTACCACTAAGCTTCTAGAACTTATCCACATGGACCTCATGGGTCCTTCAAGAATTGTTAGTTTATGTGGAAACTCTTACTTCCTAGTTATAGTGGACGACTATACGAGATATACATAGGTAGACTTTATGAAATAGAAATCAGATACCTTCAATGAATTCTTAAGCATCATCTTGAAAATTGAGAATGAGAAGGAAACCCAAATATGTCGAATTAGGAGTGATAGAGGAGGAGAGTTCAAGGACTCTAGAATTTCTGAGTATTGTGTAGCTAATGGCTATAAACATGAGTTTAGCGCTCCGAAAACCCCACAACAGAATAGTATAGCTGAACGTAAGAATAGGACTTTACAAGAAATGGCTAGGGTTATGTTACATGTTAAGAATCTCCCTAGATACTGAAAAACGTCGCTAATGCCGTTTAACACAAGGTTAAACTGTATAAGAAACTCCGAATGTTTGTTGGAGAAGCCCTTTTCTTTTGAAAATGAAAATTATAAACAAGATGTGTTTACAAAGAAACTTATGTACAAGAGTAATTAAGATTGTGTAATCAGTTTTTAAAACAAGGCAGTTTCAAAAATTCAGCACACTTATAGAATGAGATGAGTAGATGAAGATAATCAACACACAGTTTTTAACGTGGTAAAACCTCTCCCAACAGAGGAAACATCCACGGTGACTTCTAAGTCACAAAAGTAAAAAAAATCCACTAATAACAAAAATCAGTTACAAACAATACAACATGCAAGCACACAAATCAACCTATTCTAAGTTTAGGAATATACCCCACTTGGTGTCCTTCTAACTTCTCATAGATCTGATTTGTTGTTGATGTTTCTTCAGTTTGCTAACTTCCTTTGCTTTAGCTTCCTTATGTCGACTCAATGATCTCAGATCTTAAACACAACACTTTCAGTGTAGTAGTGTGTTAAGTGTTTGTGTAGTGATTCCTATTCACATGCATGAACTCACACACACTTAGATTTACAAACAGTCCTAGTAAATTACATATAAAGTCTATATGCAGTGAGTTTAGTTTATTTCTTTCTCACAGAACTCAAACCCTTTTTGACCTTTAAATATAACCCAGATTCCACGGAGATCTTTCTTCAGAAATCGGTCAAGACCTTAATCAATCTCTTTTGAAAATATTTATGAGATTGAAAACCCTCCAAGTGCGAATCCAACTAGGTCAGAGTTAAGTTTCGTAAGAAGAAACCAGAAAACATTTTCAAAACCAAATTAGTAAAGATTTTCTTGAAAAAAGTAGAAAATATGCAGATCTAGTGAAAATGTAACATGCAGAGTATAGATCTAACATTTCTATGGAAAAGGAAACAAGATCTTCACTCTAAAGTTTAAGTTGTGAACAAGATCAAAAGATCACAAGGTTACAGCAACGATATGAACAAACCACTCTCTCTCTCAAACACTCAGGATGTGTTTGGGGTTGAATATATACGAAGGTTTGTTTCTGAGTTGAAGTGTTTAAGGGTTAGGGTTTGGTTTTGGGCTAAATTGTTTCCCTTTCTCTCTCTTCTCTCACTTCTCTCTTCTCTCACTTCTCTCTTATTTTTTTTTCTCTCAGAAAGACGAATGCCCAAAAGTCTTCTAAGGCTGAGAAGAGGAGGGTATATATAGGGCTGAGGGAAGGTTCTGGACGTTCGAGGGAAATCAAGGGCTGTGATCAAGTCTTGTAAGGTTTGACTTGATCCAAAGGTTATAAAACAGTGGTGGTTTAAAATGATTCTGATTGGATCAAATGGATAGCACCGGGATTAACCAAGAACACATGCAGACCCTTGATTAGAAATAATCCAACGATCATCAAACATCCATCCAGCCCTCTCACATAACAAACACAAATACATTCACCCGGAGGATGACAAGTGTTGGCCTGTGAGTGGATCTCACACGCGCATCAAAATAATTACAAAACATCACCCTGAAGTCTCTAGCGCTTTGAGTTCCTACCCAACCAAACATTTTAATGAAAACAGAAGTTTTCAAAATAGAATATTAACCCCACAAATTATATTATCCCATTTTATTAATAAAAACATTTATTAAAAAAAATGTTTAAAAAAGTTTAAAAAGGTTTAAAAAATATTTAAAAATTCTCAAAAAATTATTAAAGCACCAATTCAAGGGGAATTAAACACACACTCAATTTTAAGCAATATGAACACATGTATGCACTTCTAATTGTGTGTAGTGTGATTCATTTTATACCATCATGGATCATTGAAGAGGATTAGAGATATAGGTTCTGAGCCTTTTTGGATTCTAGGATGGACAACCAATTTTGTCAATATTTCCAAACTAGTTGAACACTTATACAGTATAGACTTAAGCAAGTCAAAGGTATAAGGTGCTTTATATACTTTTGGGTAAAAGCTGTCCAAACCTCTTGTCACATTATTAATCGTATGTACCTCAGAAAAAATTCCAAAGAAACCTCTTATGAGTTATCATTCCACAAAAAGACAAACTTTAAATATTTTAAAACCTTCGGTAGTATATGCTATATTTGCAAAGATAGAGAGCAACTTTCAAAATTTGATACCTGAGGAGAAAAGGGATTTTTTCTTGGTTATTCCCAAAATAATAGGGCTTTACGTGTTTTTAACTATAGAACCAAAACCATTATGGATAAATTAATGTAATTGTATATGTACTAGTGCAAGGCAAAGTGAAAGTAAACCAGTAACATTTGATGAGGATGAAATTAATTCATCCATCGATACTCCAAATGACACTGACTCACTTCCACTCGAGAATCCTTCGGTACCGACTTGGGTTTCTAAAGATCGTCCCACTGAGGAACCATTGTCGATAATCCTTTGGAACAAGTTAGAGCTAGATCCCAACTTCGATAAGTGGCACAATTTTCTTATTTTTTTTCTCTTGAGGAACCTAAAAATGTTAATCATGCCCTTACTGACTCATTTTGGGTAAATTCTATGCAAGAAGAGATAATTCAATTTAAGAGTCACGATGTGTGGAATCTTGTTCCTTGACCAAAAAATTCAAAGGTTATTAGAGCTACATGGATTTTTAAAAACAAAACTGATGAAAATAGTGAGATCATTAGAAATAAAGCTAGGATGTTTGCACAGTGATACTCCTAGATTGAGGGAATTGATTTTGACGAAACCTTTGCACTTGTTACTCGTCTAGAATCACTTCATCTCTTACTTTACATCTCTTGTCATATGTAATTCAAATTGTTCCAAATGGATGTTAAATTATCCTTCTTGAATGGAATTTTATCTGAGGAAGTTTACGTAGAACAACCCAAAGGATTTGTTGATCCTAAACACCCGGACTACGTCTTTATACTTAATAAAGCCTTATACGGTTTGAAACAAGCTCCTAGATCTTGGTATGAGCGATTATCTACTTTTTTAGTGTCTCACAATTTTGTCTGTGGCGGAAATGATCAAACGTTGTTTGTTAGAAAGGAAAATCAACATGTCTAAACCCCAGAAGTATATATGGACGATATTATTTTCGATCCCACCTATCCGAAAAAAGTAGAGAACTCCTTTGATATCATGCATACTGAATTTCAGATGTCTTTAATAGGTGAACTATAATATTTTTTAGGTTTACAAGTAAAACAATATGGTGATGGTCTTTTTATTTCTCAATCCAAGTATGCGTTCGGCTTTGAAAATGCTAAACATTCAAGAACCCCCATGAGTACTTCAACTGAACTTTCTAAGGATGATATTGGGAAAAGTTTTGATCCCACTATTTATAGAAGTATGATAGGGAGTTTACTGTATCTTACTGCGTCTCGACCTGTTATATCCTTTATCGTGTGCATATGTGCTAGATATCAAAGTAACCCTAAAGAACCTCATTTATTAAGTGTTAAAAGAATTCTTAAATATATTGAGGGTACTTTAAAATTTGGTATTTGGTACACAAACGATACAACTAGTTCTATTGTCGGATACACCGATGTCGATTGGGCTGGGTGTTCTGACGATAGTAAGAGCACTTCTGGTACTTGCTACTACGTAGGCAATAATCTTGTTGGTTGTTCATGTAATAAACATGATTGTATTTAATTATCTAGTGTTGAATCTGAATATATAGCAACTGGTAGTTGTTGTGCTCAATTACTATGGATTAGACAGATGCTTAGTGATTATGGTCTCGCAAAAAAATAATTAATCATCTTCTGTGATAACCCAAGTTCCATTAATATTTCCAAAAACCCTGTAATGCACTCACAAACTAAGGATATTAAGATTAGACATCACTTTATCCGTGACCTTGTCGAATCCAAAGATCTAATTATCGAATATATGAACACTCAAAAGCAGCTCGCAAATCTCTTTACAAAACCTTTAGATAACATTCGGTTTGAGTATTTGTGTACAGCTATAGGCAAGATAACTCTGAATTAATCTCTATTTCTTATGATTTATACCCCTTGCATATTTGAGAAAAATTAGGGGAGAGGATCCTGAGTATTGCTTTGCGATTTTACTATCAATTCTTGATTTTAACTCAACTAATATGCCATTTAAGTGTTTATTTTGTCACAGGCCTTTCAGACCCATTGTATATCTTGTTACTATTTTGTAGGGTATTGGTCTGTATATAGTTGAGTGATATATTTTTTTTACCTTATTTCCGTTTCTATGATGGGGATGGGTAGTTAGAATTTTTGTATAAGACAATTAAGATTTCTTTTTATTTTGACCCACGAGTTCTGAATACTCAAGGGAATTTTATTTCTAATATCCAAGGGGGGAGATTGAAAACACACTATATATTGACTTACTTGAGTCTACATATATAGGAGTTCCAACTAGTTTGGATATCTAGACAAAATAGGTTAGATTTTTATGAGAACTCCATCTCCTCAAAGGTACAAGCTCAAAGAAGAAATCCTGTCCAAGAGAACCATCAAAGGGAAGTTAATTCTAACCTTTAAACCACAAATAGGACACACACTATGCATCGTACATATAACCTATTTGCATTAATGGTTCTTCAACACTTCAGGTCATTTTAGAATCAATTTAATTCAATTCAAATCATTTTATATATTTTTAAATAATTTTCAAATGATTTTTGAAGTAATTAAAAAATGTTTTTAAAAGTATTGTGGGTAAAATTTGAATTTCAGGAAGTTTATTTCCTGGCTAATTGTTTGCCTGGGTAGAATCTAAAAGAGCTAGAGAATTCAGGGTGGTCATTGTAATTATTTTCATACACGCATTTTTACCTTCATCCTGTGCGTACACGTGTTGGTAGCTTGTCGATTGGATTTGTCCTTTCTAGTAGACACATTTTCTTTAAGAATCTCAACCCTTGGATCAACCTTATCAATGTTTATGTTGAGTGTTAATACGTGTGAACCCATTTTAAACTAATCACCAAGCGTTTAGCCCACCACTTTTGATGAACCGTTGGATTAAAATCAATAAGTCAAGCTTCAATCCCAGCCATTGGATTAAGCTCAAGGTTCTGGATCCTTCTTCGATTAGTATAAAAAGGACCCAAGCCTCGGCATTTTTAGACTTTTTCCATTTTGTTAAATCTGAGAGAAAAGAGAGAGTAGAGAGAAAAGAGAGAGAAGGGAGAAGAGAGGATAAGAAAATAGAGAGATTAGAAAGAAAAAACCCTAGTTTTGTTCGTAGTTCAAACCTCTGAGTGTTTTCTTCCAACCCAAACACCAAAATCTAAATGTCCCATACACTAGAAAACCCATCTTTTTAAGAGTTAGATCCTTCTAGGGTTTCTGTTTTTTGGGGGTGTTGTGTTTTTGTTTGAAGACCTCTTCAAATCTTTGATTTTCTCAGAACTCATCTCTAAAAGAGACTTAAGTTTCATTATTGAAACTGAGTTTTTCTAAAAGAGAACATTATACATTTATTTTATGTTCTCTTTTTAGATCAGGAGTTTTAGATCTATTATGTTTCAACAAATTTTGAAATAAAAACTTTTAAGTTTGTAAAATATTTTTTAGATCTAGTGAGTTGTGTGTTTCTAGTTTTCTATTTCATGTTTTATGAAATATTGGTGTACAAAAATAAAAAGAAAACAAAGAATTCTTTCTAAAGTTTTAAGGCGCATCCATAGATCTGAAAATAAGTTTTATGTCAAAAAGTGTTGAATCAGTCTCTGCATGTTAAGTCCGAATCTGTTTTAATAAAGTAGACTTCTAGTCTAGTTTGGATCTCAATTGGATGTTTACAATTTCAGAAATATTTTCAAAGCATTGAAATTGTTTAAGACCTTGAACTGTCTTCTGAGCAAGATATCCTTGTGATTTGTGGATAAATAAATGATCAAGAAGTCTTGGCTTGAAAAATCAAGATTCAGAAATAACCTATCATTTTAAAACTGCTATAATTTGTTAGGAAAGTTTGTATAAATCTTAAGAGGGTGAGTATTATGTTTTCATGTAATAGCACATCACAAACACTATCTCGTACGAACACTTAGACACTGTGTTTCTGTCAGAGAATCTTCGATTTTGAAAGAGTTGCTGGAATCAGAATTCAAAGAGAAGGAGATCAAGGAAAAAACAAAGAAGCAATAAGAAAAGATCAGTCCAATTCAGATTACCTTTGGAGTGGAGAATCTCAAGTCGGTATATTCTGAACTTAGGTTAGGATCTTTGTGGCTTTTTAAGTGTTGTAACTTGATTCTTTATTCTAGTGGAATTTTATTTTGTGCCGTAGATGGCACCGTGGATGTTTCCCTTGCTTAAGGGTTTTACCACATTAACATTCCTTTGTCTATTTCTTTGAATATGCTTAACTGTTATTGTGATTGGGATTGCATGATAAATTTAGTAGATGTTTATTAAAAATTATAAATAAGGTAACCCACTATCAAATTCAAACCATATATTCAGAAAGTCTTTTATAACACATCTTGTGTTTTTCGAAAAGAGTTTTGTCCAAAACGTTTATTCGGAGTTTATATAACTTATAACAATTTGTCATTAATCTTGTAAACAAGATTTTAACCCTAAAGCTTTTCTTAAACTCCTATCTAGAAGTGAATAACCTGAATCATCTAAAGTAACTCCTACAAGCCTACATAAGTGCTGCCGCTATGCATCCCAGGATAAAACCATCAAGCTTGACGTCCCTGTCGGTGGACACCAAAAAGGTTTTGCAAATATTTTGACACGGTTTAGAGCCCAAGAAAAATAGATTGAAAATATTTTGCAAGTGTTTAAATCACTGTTAAAATCAATTATTAGTGTACATGTTAGTTCCACATACACTTCCTTAAGATCCTCATCTCTCAAATAATGTGAACGCCTAACGTACCCTATCTAGCTATGCTACCCCTCCCAACTAGAAAATGTTTAAAATAATCTCAATAGGTCTAACTCTCTCATATTACTCATACAGCATGCTACCAAAATATCAATAATATGTTACCCTCATATTATTATTGACTCAATTATTTAAGTTTATCCACTTATTTTACTTTTAGATATACACGATCTATCAATTCTAGTATCACACATACGTAGATATATCGAACTTGTATATATTTAACACACACATAATATATACAACTATAGCATCCATGGAATGTCCCCTCGTGACACTGACATACTCTTCTATCAAGTCCATGTACCTCTCATACTAAATTAAGGACTATTAGTTCGGTATGTCTCCTCGAACCCAAAAATTAATAAACACTCAGTGGAGGCGAACATGGTTCTAAGCCTTTGGGATACGCACATACCTAACGTACCCAAAAGACACACCGATCCAACTAATACACAATGCATAGTGAGCCTCCCTAAGTTCCATGCTCTGGGGAACACATCCATACCTCATTGGAATCATCAAGGTGGATCGCCCTTTGCGTGGAAACCTCGGGATAGAAGGAAGCGTAAGTATGTTCACACACATAATCAAATCACACCCATAGGTATTCACACAAACTACATATGCATATTATTCAATAGATATACACACAACCTAACATATAAGTCCGTACGTAGTATATATCTCTCGCATACTTAACGTACAATCAATTTCAATTATAACCTCTTATTGTATATTATCGAGTATCATTCACTATCTGAAGAGTCCTAGTTACTCCTTAATAAATATCACTATCTTGTACACTCATATCCTACTGTTCGAAAGCATAGGTTCACTTATCTCCATGTGATCCGTTTTATCCTCGCAAATTTTATTAATTTTCACATTATGCTCGATAGGTTCTAGCCTTAATTCTCCCATTTTTGCTAAGCCTAAGCTATATCATAGGCCAATTAAATTCATTATGTCCATTTTGTTGGCCCTTTTTTCAAAGTGTGATTTAAGGTGACAAAATAATTTTTCTTTTAAAACCCTTTTTCCACATTTAGCAGGCACCAAGTTTGTGAATCGATTTTACTTAAGCATAATTTTATCTTGTTTAATCCTAACACGTGCATTTAGGTGATTAAAGAAAGTAAAATAAAGTGAAGTTCACAATGCCGGATGTACGAGGAAACCACTAAGGGAAAAAAATTTGGACGACCCAAGCCAGACAATCACTACGATACGATTTTACAAAGGAAGACAGACATACTTACACAATGACTCGATCCCCACAAGTCTTGATGCTCTTCTTCACTTTCACCTGTCCTCCACAATGCTCATGTAGAATTCCTTACACGATACTCCTCCACAGCACATGCATCCATGAGTGACTCGATGTCCACTGATGAAACTTTGGCAACCGTCTACGATTAAAATACGGACTCCTCCATTTCTTCACCGCAAAACCCAACAAACAATGTTCAATAGAGATGAACAAACTCTATATGGTGAAAAAGAAGATCTATATAGCAAATGTATATGAAAGCTTGGATCTTGAAACTCTAAGGACAGTTTTAGACTTTGAAAACCTTAGAAAACTTATGTAGAAAATGAAACTGTTTTAAACAATATTTTGGTTTTGCACACTTTGAAATTCTTAGAGAAAAATGCCTTAAATAAAAAAGTTAATTCGGCAAGTCGTTCTAACGAGATACCCATGTCTTTGTAATGACAGTGAGATGTCGTTCAAATGACATCACATGTCATTTGAACTACTAAAACCAAATTCAGTGTTTCATACGACTCTAAACTTTGGATAAGCACATATGAAATGTTTTAGAACATTTTAATAAAGTTTCCATCCTTTAAAAATCTTTTCGAACTCCATAAACATAATGTGTTCATACCTGAGAGATATTCAGAATGCAATCCGAATGAAGACGTGAAACGTGGACCAATAAAATTCGGCATGATGTATCTTTGAAGCTTGGACGCTATATCTTTTATATAAACACTACATCACAGACTATGTCGAGATCTTGACAATATAAAAATCTATCTATGACTCAAATATGTTTTGTTCCGGAAATAAGTCAATTACATACAAATTAACTCAATTGGAAAATTTGTCCTACTAATCTCCCCCTTTGACTATTCTGGGACAAGACCCAAACAGTGAAATGCCTATGATGGGTCGTCAAGCCATATGACACCTAAATCCCATTCCATAAAATCCAAAATAAAAAATTACAGGACAAGGACTAGTATATACAGGCCTGACAAGCATGAGATGTCTGAATGTGATGTAGTCTTGAAATTTCAAATCTCTTAACCATACCTACACACATGAAACAAACTAATACCCAGAGAAGTATGAAGGAACAAATGATATAAAAAATTCCAATATGTAAAATAAACCATTTGTTAAACATGCGAGAAAATCATAATACCAATTTCTGCAAGACAATATGATACCAAAATATAAACATACATATGATAAAAAAATATGATAACAATTTGCAATGCAAAAAGAACATATATGCTCATCTTAAACAAAAAACCCCTACATCACATACATCTCTCCCCCTTTTTGTCTCGAATAGATAATAAGTGAAAAAGATATACAAACATGATCATATGTAGAATGAAAATAATCAACAAAGCATATCTAGATAAACAAGGAAAGATAGCTAAATATAATCAAATGATACCAAATCGTATCTAACAAACAGTCACAAAGAATGAATCAGCAATCTAAGTAAAGACATGACTACACGAATCAAAGCATGAATTAGTACAATCAACTACATGTATACTGTCCAAATGAACCCAAAAGTACCAAAATAGAAGGATATCATCACATATATGAAGCATGTACTGAAATAGAACAAGGTTAAAGGATCCATACATGGTCATTCAAATGACTATGCCATGTCGTTTGCATGACATAGGCATATCGTTTGAACGAGGTAAAAAATAACCTAAAAGAATAAGTTATCTTTTGAAGCACCTATCTAACGACCATATAAATGAACTTATTAACGACCATATCTGGCATAATTACTGCCTTGAAACTCGTGTCATGAGAATCATGTTGTTCGAACGTCTTGGAAATGTTGTTCGAACGACGTCCAAAAGTTATTTAAACGACTTCAAAAAAATTCATATTCCAGTTCCAAAAATGACAAAGTTTTGCCCAGTGATTTTTTTTTTTTTTGTAAACATGTACTGAAAATACAAAACAGAAAATAGAAAATAAAACAAGCAAAAACAATGTGAGTTTCAAGCTAACATAGTATCAATGTTCTCAAATATGGATATGGAATGAATGGGTGTTAACTATTACAAATGAATCACAATATAAACACATCGAAACGATCAAGAAGCTCTAATTGATAGCTAAATGTCATCAAACTTAGTTTTAGACATATGTGACGATTAATATATTGAGCTTAATGAACTAAACAAATAACATGCACACAAATCCGGAATTTTGGCCATTCAACAAATAATACCGTCATGTCATGATTTTTCAACATTAGGATTCGTGGTGCAAACCCATTGTTTTTCCATCCAAACACCCTCATATATTCATATTTTTATTTTCTAGCTCTTTTAAGGTTTTAATTTTCTCAACTTAGAGAAACCTTATTGGCCCTATTTTTGGCATATGATTCTTTTTATTGCCTTAATTTTTTTCTCGGGCTCTTTTAAGCAGTGGCTTTCACGACGAGTTAATTGTTCTCTCATTGCCCTTTCCCATGAACACTCATCATTTTTTCAATTCAAGCAATAGTCTCATGGTAAACGGTTCTTACATGCACATCTCCTCCTAAGTCTTATTATGCATAGATGACAAAATTAAGAGGATAACATCTCACCAAACTCAAATATGCATGAGATGTCAAACATTCATATAAACTCGTGCATTTGTGCAAATATGGCATATATACAAAGTCGAATCCAATTGCATATCAACTTCAAAACATCCCCATTAAGACAATGATTAAGATCATTCAACGCATCAATAATTATGACCAAATGTCCTTACCACATGGATAATGAAATGATGGGGGTCCAAGAACACCAATATGCCACATCAAACATGAAAACTCAAGACACAAAAGTAAACCGAAAGTCTTTTTGTGTTTTTCATAAAATATTTTTGACTAAAAAAAAGCCTTTTTGTATTTTCTCAAAAATCTATAATACCAAAAAATCAATTTGTGTTTTTCAAAAAAATTTATCAAAACAAAATATTTTTGTATTTTTTCAAATAAGATTCAATTAAATGAAAAATATAATACAAAGAGATACACATGTCATAACACTAGCAAAATATGAACCATGAAGCAAAGATTAGCGTATGACAAACATGACTAACCCAAACATCCATAAGAAATAACGTGTGAAGCATCATGTGCTAGCATGTGCGAATCAACCAACGAAGAATTTAACATCTCCAAAACATATTTCCTAATCCAAGAAGGTGTATACCTAACTAAACGGGTTTTAGGAACCGATAAGACAGTACGTTTAAACTTCCTAGGGTCTTTTCTAAGATCATAGCAAAAACGCCTAAGGTGACCTCTCCTACCACAATGCAAACATGTGTAAAGACGACAAGGAATAAGACATTTAGTTTCACCTTTTCTAACACCCTCGGATGTGGTTGACACTCTAAAACAAACTATGGTTTTGGCTTTAACATTCAAACCACTAGAATAAGATAAGCCACTGCGATAACTACTTGAATCACTTAAATCATTTTTCAACTTCAATTTTTTTTACTCAAGCAAAGAATTAGACTCCTCAAATTTTAGGGACCCCTTCTTTAAATTTTTAATTACCCTTAGAAGGTTATCTCGCTCCCCCTCAATGTGTGAAAACTTATCCCTAAGAGTCTTCTCACGTGCCTTAAATTCATTAATCAAAACACTTTCTTCAACGAAACAAACCCTAGAATTATTAAAGTCCTCCAACTCTTTTTCTAAAACAAGGACTCTATTCTCACTCTCTTCCTTAGCCAATTTCAAAGAATTATACATATCGTACAAAGCCATAAACGTCTCACGAATGATATCTCTTTGAGTTTGAAATGTTTGCAAATTTTCAATCATATGTTTAAAAAAAGAATTTTCTTCTTCAAGAATTCGTTTTGAAAAATTCAAATTCAAAATATTTAATTCGTCAAAACATTGAGAATCCATTGAGAGAAAAACAAACCAAGAGTGATAAACAAGCATGATTACCAAAAAGCACAAAACAAGGATCTACACACATAAAAAAATGCTTCTAACTCCCAATTTATAGGCCCTTTTTTTTCAAAGTGTGCTTTAAGGTGACAAAAGAATTTTTATTTCAAATAATGTTTTCCAAATTTAACATGCACTAAGTTTGTGAACCGATTTTACTTAAGCCCAATTTTATCTTGTTTAGTCATAAGCATGAATCTAGGTGATTAAACCAAGTAAAATAAAGTAAAGTTCACAATGCCGGATGTACGAGGAAACCACTAAGGGAAAAAATGTCGGACGACCCAAGCCAGGCCATCATTATGATACAGTTTTACAAAGGAAGACGAAAAGATTTACACAACGACTCGATCCCCACAAGCCTTGATGCTTTTCTTAACTTTCATCGCTCCTCCATAGTGCCCATACAGAAATCCTTCCACGATACTCGTCCATAACATACACGTCCACGAGTATCTCGGTGTCCACCGATGCAGCTTTGGCAACCGTCTACGATTCGGAACACGGACTCCTCTGTTTCCTCACCGCAAAACCCAAAAAATAATGTTCAATAAAGATGAATAAAATCCAGATGGTGCAAATAATATCTCTATAGCAAATATATATGAAAGCTTAGACCTTGAAACTCCAAGGATGGTTTTAGACTTTTAAAAACTTAGAAAACTAATGTAGAAAATGAAATTATTCTACACTGTATTTTGATTCTTCACACTTCGAATTTCTGAGAGAAAAATGCCTTAAATGAAAAAGTTAAGTCAACAAGTCGTTCTAATGACAGTAAGATGTCATTAGAACTACACCACATGTCATTTGAAACATGCACCAATAAAACTAGGTATGATGTATCTTTGAAGCTTGTTCTCTACGTCTTCAATATAAACACTACATCATAGACTATGTGGAGATCATGACAATATAAAAATCTATTTATGACTCAAACAAGTTTTGTTTTGGAAATAAGTTAATTACATACAAATTAACTCAATTGGAAATTTTATCCTTACACATTTCTATGGTTTAAGAATAACCCAAAAGTCTCTCGATTCGTTATTCGCACATTCGTGGCATAAATTAAACAAATTGGGAAATTCTGGGTAACCGAATCGATTCGGTGAAGAGATCGAATTGATTTTCTTTCTGAGACAAATCGATTGAAAGTATCATTGGTCATCTTTTTCGTTTAACTGTTATGTTTTCCTCCATTTTTAGACCACAACTCTTCATGCAACATACCCAATCTACAATATGATTCATCCCAACATCAAATAAGAGTATGTAGTAACTTTCTATCATAATTAACACATTAAATCCATACGAATCCTACTCAAGAATGGATTAAATCCCACATTTATACCAAAACCCTAGTTCATGTGTTCTTCATTCCAAATCAACCATTTACCCAGATTTCTCCCATAATAATTATCACATATAATCTGATTTCATTTCCTGTACATATATGGATTCATTCTAAATGCAATCCTACCCCAAATCATAAGTTTTATTCATTAAATCCTAAAAATCTCTTCAATTATCATAAAATCAAGAACCCTACACTACATGGGCATTATAACTCATTACAAACATGCAAGATAAACACTTGCCTTATCAGGTGTAGGTCTGATTTTGTGTTGAGTGAGGTGAGGATGCCTTCCCTTCTTTTCGATCTCAATTTTTGGCAACTAGATGTAGTGAAAAGGTGTTACACCTCCAAGAACTCTCCTTTCTTCCTCTCTTGTGGTCTCCTCCCTCTCAAGATTGATGTAACCTTAGCCCCAAACTCCCATGGGATGATATACTCCTTGAATTTTCGGAGTTCTCTCTACAACAAACTCCCGAATGACCGAAATGCCCTCTCGTAGTATCGGTTTAGTCTAAAATCTCTCTGTGACCCAAACACTACCCTCGGGTACACTATTCTGACTATTTTGACCCTTTCAGAATCAACCATAACCTCAAAATCACCATTCAAGTCACTTTAAAATAATTTCCGATCTCGACCTCATATAGTCTAGTATGACCCCCAGTTGAGATATAACACTATTACGTCACTATCACTCGTTATGACGAAAAATTTATTATTTACTATTCACTTAGTAATTGTATTCAATAAAAATGAATCATTTTCCCTTTGATTAATATTATAATCCACACATAATATTTAATTCCATTAGATTATGTCACACATGTAATTTAACATTAACCAAATTTATTCAATTTTAAGTACTCAGAAATACATGGTGTTACACCAGCCTAAATCAACTCCTCTAAGTGAAATTTCAGTGCCTTACAGGTCTCTATCTCGTTCCCATTTTACTTATAGAACGCATATTAGAGCATGTTGTTACTCTTGGTCAGTTCCCCTATCATCTTCTTTGTCCACTTGAGAAACTATATGTCCTTGATTTTCTCCAAAATTTTATAGACCAGTTACTTAAAAATTGTGTTGATGGCTTGAAAGGCTTCGGATGAATCCTCTCTTCCCCCATTCTTGACATAGTTTTTTTTTGCTTTAGCGCGACCACTTTCTGCCTAGGTGGTCTGGACTAAGTCCTTCACCTTAGCATACTTTCCAATAAGTTGCATGAGATCGTCGTTTTGGTGTCAGCCTTCTTTTTGGTGAGAGACTAATGCAGAATGGAAGTAGGGAGTAAATTGATTTTGAAAGACGCCATGGCAACCTGCTCCGATAAGTCTTCCACATCATTGAACACTTCCTAATAATGTTTAGCATACTCGCATAGCGTCTCTTGTGGTTTCTTCCTCATTGTAAGCAGGGAGTCCATCCTCTTTGAGTTTGAGTTGCTGGTTATGAAGCGAGCAGTGAAGGCCTCAGTGAGGAACTTAAAGTTTTTAATGGATCCATGTGATAGCCTCTCAAACCACTTTTGGGCAACATCACCCAACCTAAAAGGGAAAATATGACACATCATGGCACCGTTATGACTCCATAAGGTCATGACCTGCCAATACTACCGAAAATGATCTATGGAGTTTGTTTTGCCATCATTGATTTTAAACCAGAGTATTGTAAACATCTTGGCCCTTGAGAAAGGGAATTTCATCTGGGTAATTATAGCTCTCCTTGTCAACTGCTTTGTAGACCTAGCTCCTTGATGACCTAAGTGTTGGTCCATTTACCTTCGGACCAAACTCCTTATGTCATCCTTGTGGCACCCATTTATCTCGGTGGTTCCTCACTAGATGACTCCCATGTTTTGAATGCTCTTGGTCGTTCCCGGTGATCCTTCCTCGGCTGTGAGTCTTGCTCTCTTGAGGACTAAGAGTCCGATTATGATGTTTCCAATCCTAGCGGAGTTCTATCTCCATTTTCTCTAATCTTCGCAGGAGGAAAGAATTTTCCTCTTCTAGGAGGCGAGTTGCCTCCTACTAATATTGAAGTCTTGCTTCGTATGCGTCGACCAGTCGTGAGTTCTAGGTTAATCTAGGATGCCTATGGATTTCTTCGAAAGGCTGTTGCTCTGGTCGAAACCTTGGGTTTCTATCTTGATGGACCTCAAACCTGACCCTCAGTGGAGTTAAATCATCTCGCATATCTCCAGGTTGGGGAGCACTATTTGGTGGTGAGACATCGTAGCTATTCTTTTGTAGGGATTGATTTCGTATAAATAAAGTCGTATCCCATGGACGACATCAATTGTGAGTGTAAATAATCACAATTAAAGAATTCTAGAAAGCAATTAAAGAAAGAGCATGAAAATGTCACTCACAACACACAAATATAAATGGTTCGATAAATTGCTACGTCCACCGAGAAGTCACTAGATTTTTATTAGCTTCTCTGAAAATACGAAAATTACATCCTCCTTTGTCCTGGGTTGTGAGATGTATTTATAGCTACGTAAAACTACTATTCAAGGAACTCCTTTGAGTTGACATTGCCTCGTATGATGATTCCCTAAATATCCTGTCCATGATTTTGGGTAACCAATGTGAGATTTATCCAAGTGCTAGCTGCTCCGTAATTATCCACGTGAGAAAAATTAGTATCGATCCTTTTTTCAGTGAACTGGGTTAGGTGTGTGCCAAGCGCTGCTGAGCTTGGTCTTACAAGTCTAAGTTGGGTCTAATTATGGTTTAGTCCCCACAAACTATGAATGGAAATTATACATCCATGGTAGTCGGATATCACCATTCAAATAGTTTGTCTAGAAAGATCTATACACAAAAGTATGTCATAAAACTTTTCTTTAAAAATAAGGATGACTAATAACCTTCCACCCCAAACCACCACTTTATGATCTTTAAGACTAAGTATTGTAAAACTAAACTAATATAAGAATCAAGAAATCAATTTCACATAATAATAATAATATTAATAATAATAATAATAATAATAATAATAATAATAATAATAATAATAATAATAATAATAATAATACACACTGTGTTCAGTTTTATAACCAAGTTAACACTTACAACACCAAAGGTAATCCAATACATCGTATTTATAGTATTATATAAATATATATATATATATTAATTTACAATTCCAAAAAACTTAAAGGACTTAAATATAAAAAAAATCAATTCATTTTTCCTTTTCGAATAATCATTATATGAAGTAATCATTGGCACTAAGTAGTACACCCAAAACAAAAATAAAATAAAAACAAAAAAGTTAATAAGTCAAATGAAGATACTATCTTAAACCTATGAAGACCTTCTAGGTGTAATGTGTTTTGTTATGTGTGTCACAAATATATATTCATTTAACCTAATTTGAGAAAAGGACACAGCACACCGAAATAAAATTTCCAAGAGTGGAATCACATGACGATGAGATCTAAGAAAACTATAACAACTTACATTAGAAAATCCTCATAATATACTAATGAAAGGCAAAACAAAAGCCAAATAGTCTACTAATTGACATGTAGATCCATTTCGCCTTAGGTTAATTAAAAAGTAAGGATCGAAGATTCCTAACAAAATATAAAAAATTAAAAAGAAAAGTACAAAATATACCCAATTAGGGTTCTCCAAAAATAGAGGTAAAATACTATAAACAATATAGTTAATTAGAGGTTGATCTGCAAAAAAAAAAGATCTGAAAGACACCCCCCCCCCCCCAAAAAAAAAATATTGCAATATTGAACTAAAAATCTCAAAAGATGCAAGAAAGAGATATAAAGATAACAACTCGTGGCAGTGGTGTTCATGGTTCATGACGCTATTGGGCTGGAGTCATGAGAATTTAGTGGGGAAATATGTTAGATATATAAAGAGAGATGGGGTTAAAGAGTGATTGGGGATTGTGATTTGGTTTATATACTTATCTAAGACAACAATGCGAAAGATAAAGAGTTTTATAGAGTATTAAGGAGGCCGAGAGGAAGAGTATGGAAGAGTTGAACTTGGATGTGTTTTCATTGAGCGAGAGAAAAATAAAATTAGGTTCATTAATATTTCAACACTTAATAAAGGCAAGAAAGCGGTGGTTTTAATGGTGGCTTAGTAATTTATTTTACTTTAAGGGTATAAGGGTCTAAAAAGGTAATTTATGTTTTACATGTTTTTAAGTTAATAATAATATAAGATTTTTTAATTTTTTTTTCAATTCTTTGCTTTAAATTTATGCCATTTATTTTAATTTTTAATTTTTTAACAGTATTATTTTTCCACTTTGTGTTCAATCAGTGGTTAACACTTTATATTATATATTTGTATTTTACATATAATATTATATATATATATATATATATATATATATATATATATATATATATATATATATATATATATATATATATATATATATATATATATATATATATATATATATATATGTGTGTGTGTGTGTGTGTGTGTGTGTGTGTGTGTGTGGTGACAAAAATCTCAACACAAATAAGTAATGAAGGAAAACAAACACCAAGATAATAAGAATATCAATAATCGTAATCACAATCAGACAACACAGAATATACGTGGTTTGACAAATTGCATATGTCCACGGAGAGGTCTACTGTTATATTCAATAACTATCGAGAATGTTTTTCATATGCCCCTATGCTCTGGGCCAGGGGTACAATATATACTCAACTAAGAGAGAGAGTGTGTGTTGGTAACCAACATGTTAACCGATTATCCCTTGAATATCTCATCCAAGATTTTTGGGGGATAGACTTGGTCATATCCTTTATCCTAACCGTCATTGAAGACACATAAGTTGAGGCGGGTCCCTTTTATTTTCTATTTAGGCTGGGTCACCTACTTTTATGGGCCTTTTCGACAAAAAGGGGTACTCAAAATATATAACTAATATTAATAATAATTTAATACTAAATACAATACAAATACATATATCCACAAATAAAGATACTCTGCTTCAGTTACGAATTATCCGTGTCGGATACATACATTGTTCGTATCCATTTTTTGGATAATTTAAGACATTATTCATATCCTCTCTTTTGGATATTTTTCGAATATATATCTGTAAAATTCGGAGTCGAATATCAAACGAACTCAAATATTTGATATGTGTTTACACCCCTAGACAATATAAACTCTTAAGAGAATGCTTGAAATCATGTACTAACCTTTAATGTTCATATTCATGAATCATAACTTCTCTTTTTCTCGTATTGAATAATCCATAACTCATCAACATGCATTTCTCCTATGTTAAAATGGGAAAAAACACATCAAAATTCTTAACTTTATCCAACTACGCTACTTTTATGAAGCGAAATAGTTAAATAAGCAAACAACACTTATCTCTTTTTATTGTGTGTGGTCACAATATTTTTCCGTTCCTTAAACCATCAATGCAACGTAATTTCAAAGAAAGTTGTTGGATATTAACATACAAGTGGAGACACTTTTATAGTTAATAACTAGATTTTATCCCCGCGCAATGCACGAGCGCTTTGTCGTGATCATCGTATATGGTCTATAGCAAGAGTCCAATTTCTTTAATTATTGAATCAAAGTCAACACTAAAAAATTTAGAAAAAATATACACTTTCTATAAAATAAAAGTCTTCTCCAATCTAAACATACACGTATAGAAAGAGAAAAAGGTAAGTACAATATTTCATAACTTATATACAATCTACAATAGTTTTCCTCTTTATACCGTGTCTTGACTTCTTGTCCTCTAGAAAGGCATTATTTATCATAAATGTGGGTTGTAAATGAGTATGGAATTAATATCATATAACTAAATAGTAAGAAGTAAGAACAACAATATGTCAATTCTCATATTCTTGAATTTGACAAAGAGCCTTTGTAGCTAAAATATGTATTTTTATAAAAAAAACATATATGTTGGAGTGATTCGATCGAGCCTTTAGAATAAAAATTGCAAATTGGATGGCAAACCACGTCCATTGAATGGATTTTTAACCAAGTGGCAAGATCGAATAGGGCTTAGCAAAAAAAGATCCCAAGCATACATAATTATAAATTGAGAACATACCCCTTGTAGGTAATTATTTTTAATATATCACCTTTAAATGTCAAAATAAATCACAAAATAGGAAAAAGTTTATCACAAAATAGGAAAAAAGTTTACTTCACCTAAATATTTCAATATTTCAATACCCCAAGGCATAATAAAATAAATTAACACAATTTAACTTCAAAAAACAAAGAGCATACATTTCACAATGATTAGCAATTAAGATGGATAACATCCTGACAGAACATAAGAAAGGAAATTTACAAAACATACCATCCAAAGTGATATGTAACAACCCTCGCTTTTGGGAACCCATTTTATACCTATTTACTATGTGAGTAGTTGCATATATAAAATGCCGGATGTGGGTAAGTATTAATTTGATGAAATAAGTTAATATTTACTAATGAGTTGCATAATTACCATGTGTGTAAGTAGTTATTACCATGTGGTGTTCTATTTTGTCATGAAAATTAAAATGGGAATTTGAATTAAAATGAAACCGAAACTTTAAATGGCTTATAAAATTTCCAAATGGTAATTTGGAGGGTGTAGTTAGTTCCAGGAGGTGTGAGACAGTCGAAATGTGTGCTATATTGTATTTTGAGATTTTGGGCACTTTTGACTGGTTTTGGCATATTGCGTATTAGAAATTATATTATTGCGGTATTGACATTTAAAATTGTAGACTTTTAATCTAAGGCCACGTTTTAGTCTTTCCCAAGACTTTCATTTTCTCTTAATTGCCCTAAGTTTTCTAGCCCTAAGTGAGAGAGAGAGAGAGTGGAAGAAATTGGAGAAAAAGGGTGAGATTGAAGAATTGGTGGTTTGATATTGCTTTCCTCTTCAACCAAGACTGAAAATTGAAGCCCCAAAGCAAGTTTTCTACTTGTTATTATATGGTTTAAGATGGATAACTAGTATGATTAGTTATGTAATGGTTTTGATGTAATGTAGTCATGGTTTTTGGTTAGATTTAAGGGTATTAAGGGTATTAATATCTTTGGTAGAGATTGATGGTAGATTGAGGTAGAAAAATATTGATGGAAGAATTTATGATCTTTTAGTATCATTAAATGAGGATTGGTTGGTTTTGGTTGATAGTTGGTTTTGGGTTTGTATGAAAGAAATAGGAAGATTGGTCTAGGTCTGCAATGACCAGTCGACCGCGTCTCTCAGACCGGTCGGCCGGGCCTTCGGAGGAGGGCACACTTCTTTCTTTCAAAGGCATGAAAATAAGGGCGCGGTCGACCGTGGTTCCCCTACCGATCGACCGGCTCATCTGAAATGAACTTTCTGCTTTCCTTCAAAGGCTAAAACTTGAGACACGGTCGACCGCGGCCTTGGGACCGGTCGACCGGTCCCCTGTTTTCTCACCCAACTTTCTACTTTTGTTTTTAAAATTCTTTTCTTCCCCTAGGAACTTAGGACT
Organism: Sambucus nigra; assembly: GCA_949130495.1. Classification (NCBI taxonomy): domain Eukaryota; kingdom Viridiplantae; phylum Streptophyta; class Magnoliopsida; order Dipsacales; family Adoxaceae; genus Sambucus; species Sambucus nigra. The sequence goes on from OX422220.1 coordinate 374,376,755, forward strand.
CTTCTTGAATGAAGTAAACCTGGGCTTTTAGAGTCCTAGTTGAGTTGGTTGACACCCTAGTGTTGAATGGGTTTCACTTGGGGTTAAGTCCGGGGGAGGGGTTGTCCTAAGTGATGTTAAGGAATCCCTTTTCTTTGTGCATCCTAATAATATGGAAGGAGTTGTAGGCCCATACTTGGAGACTTTAGGGGCTTGAATTGAGGAATATAAGGCCTTAAGTATTGGGAATGAATAAAATCCCTAGGAGACTTATTCGGGGCATAACCTATGATGAAAATAAATGAAATATTCTACGATTATGTTTTCAAATAAGTGAAACACATAATATTAATGGGAATGAAAAGTATGGTTTTTATAGTAAATGCTAATTTACTTAAACACACCTCTCTAAATGCTATCATAAGGGAAGCTCGCGTGTGAGGTGATGTTCCTTGACTAGTGAATGCAGGGAGACTATAGTCCTCGGCCATATGCGGGTTTATTATATGTATTTTCTGCACTACTGAGGTAATTCCGGGTGTGGTTATGACTCACTCGCAGGCATATGGCCACTTCCCGACGTGCGTTAGGTACCCAGGCTGCCTTGTTTGATGGGCCCCTAGAAGATGATTGTCATTTAGGGGCGCGCCCAGTGGGGAAACTCGGAGGGGCGGTCTTAAAATCGTTATATGTATAAGAATATAACTTTTCTAAACTCAAGTGGGACTTGAGGGTTGCATATTTCCACTAAAATGTATTATGATAATTACATTCCTACTAAGGAATAAGAATTGGAAAGAAATAAGAAAACGATGTTATTGTATTCCTGTTAAGGAATACAAACTGGATTAAAGTGGAAATTGGTGAATAGAGGCTTTTAATTTATTAACTCATCATTTCATTCTCTTGCATAGTTTTATCTTAGGCATGTCACTTTAATTGTTTCATTTATATTTCATGGTTAGGTTGCTAGATATCTGATGCTCATTCACATGATTAACTGTTCATATCCAGCATGCTTTTTTTTTCATCTGGGAACTATATAAAAATCGGGTTCTGATCCGTTCATTTCTTCTATGTTGTGCATGTAATTGTATCCGCCCAGGTGCTCCTCCGTAAGGACGCCCGTGTTGATATTCCTACTCTTTTGTTTTTAAGGAGCTGTATGAAATTGCGGATATTACAGGATGTTTTGCTAGACGCCATCATTTTTGATATCTAGTTATGATCGGGTCTGTCAATCAGGCGAGTAGCCCAACTTTGTAATTGCCTAATGAATGTAATACGTACATATAACTGTTGTAATCCTTTTGTGTAGCTGTGGACCGACAACATATTCGGTCCTCCCCTTGTATATATTCATTTTAGATGTATGTTATATATGTTTCTTTGAATTCCACTTTTTTTTTCTTGAATGGGTTGTTTAAATTGTTTTCTTAACTTAAATTTTAAATCAAATAAATTATTTTGACAACCCGTTTTCTGAATTAATGGGTGGTTTTCCCGGATACTCTTACTATATTTGTTGGTGCTGGGAATGATTTCCATCCATGATTTCCGTATATGTCGGAGTATCGGGCTGGCCACCCCTTACCTCGGAGTGCGGGTTGTCACAGATGGTATCAGAGCATTGGGTTCTAGAGTACTAGGATCTATGTGGACTTTTCACAATCTACCGTAGCGTTCTTTGATATAGAGCCTAATGATAAGACTGGTTTGTTGCTTATAATTGTGATCTTCTGTGAAATAGATTGTTGTGAATAGTTTTCTAACACTATTGTCCCTTCATCTCAGATGCCGCCTAAGAGAGGTCGCCCTGCGAGACGCAATAGAGTTGTAAAAGAGGATGTTGGTCCTCCACTGTCCCAAGGAACCTTTAATGCTGCGGACGTAGCCAATATTGTGGCCCATGCAGTTAATGCTTCCATGACCGCAGTAGCTCAACATATGACACAAGCTCAATAGCGGGCACAGGATGCTCAAGCACCTATGGGACCTTCTCCGTGAGAAAGAGTAAGGGAGTCCTTTTTAAAGGGCCATCCCCCCGAGTTTGATGGAGGCTCTGATGTTGTTCGAGCAAATCAATGGAAGAAAGATATGCAACGCCATTTATGAATGGCGGATTATAGTGAGGAAAAGAAGCAAGTCCTTACTACTTTTAAGTTAGTTGGGGCTGCGTTACACTGGTGGGAGTCGATGACTACGCCAGAACAGAGAGACACTATGTCGATTACTGATTTCTGGGTCTTGTACGACCGAAAGTATTTTCCTCCCGCGATTCAAAGGGAGATGAGAAGGAGACTGCAGGACCTAGTTCAGGGAGAACGGTCTGTTGCCGAATACGAAGAGGAGTTTACCCGGTTAGCTAGTTTTTTGCCGGAAGAGGTGACTCCGGAGGAAAGAAAAGTCTCAAAATTTATGGGAGGTCTAAACTGGAGAATCCGGCAACATTTGCTGGGTAATTCGGCTTTGAAAACTTTTGGTGAGGTGATGAATGCTGCATTGCTCCATTGTCAGGAGCATCGGTTGTTTATACAGAATAGAAGAAAGCTACAGGAATGGGGCAAGTAGGGAAGCCCGGGGTGAGTGGGAATGGAGGAGCCTTTCCTTCGTCCCAACCTACGGGTAATAAGCTGCGAGACAGGGATCCCCAGCAAGGGGACGGGTCGAAAAGACAACGCTTTTGGCGGGTTTAATGTTAGTGGTAATGCTAACAGGCAAGGTCAGGGTACCGCGCCACAACAAGCAGGTCGAGGTGGTCAGGGAGGTAGAGGCCATCCGGGCCAAGGTTTTGGACAGTTCAGAAATAACAGAGGTCGAGGTCAGGAGAATATGGTGGGGAAATGTTTCCAATGTGGGGAAGCGGGACATTATAAGAAAGATTGTCCTCAAGTAAATAAGGGACAACCTCCTCGAGTTCCTCAATAGCCTTATGTTCAGTTTCCTCCTCAGGCACCGAATCCAGTTGTCCCTCTGCAGCAGGGTCAACTACAGTATGGGAGAGTCTACCACATTCAGGATGCTATGCTTCCTCCTATTCATCCAGTGCCGCCAGCTATATGGGTCGCGTTTTATTTGATACGGGTGCGACACATTCTTTTATTTCTAGAAGTTTTGCTCAGTCCACAGAGTTGATAAAATCTGCTGAGAGCACCTTTACTAGCGTTGAGTCTTCTATGGGTGACGGTTCACTCATTTTCTTTGTTTAAAAACGCATAGGGATCACTCTTGGAAATTTATGTTTTGAGGCCGATTTACTCGTCCTAGACATGGTCGGGTATGATGTGATTTTGGGCATGGATTGGCTTGTTAAGTATCATGCTATAGTTAATTGTTACAGGAACAGTATAGTCTTCGCCGTTCCGGGACAAGATATGTTCTTGGTGGTTATGCCTCGTTTAGAAGGAGATACTGGTACTTATTTATATTATATTGCGGATGAGATTTCTCGGGATGTAGTTGTTCCATTAGATTCTATCCCTGTTATTCGAGATTTTGAGGATGTTTTCCGGGAAATACCGGGTTTGCCTCCTAGCCTAGAGATTGAGTTTGTGATTGACTTAGCGCTGGAAACTCGACCGATTGTGCGAACTCCTTATCGTATGGCTCCTGTGGAAATGAGGGAGTTAAGAGATCAAATTCAGCAGTTGTTGGAGTAAGGATTTATCAGGCGTAGTACGTCACCGTGGGGGTGCTCCTGTATTGTTTGTGAATAAAAGAGATGGTTCTCTCCGGTTGTGTGTTGACTATAGAGAGTTGAATATGGTCACCGTCCGGAATAAATACCCTTTGCCTCGTATAGATGACTTGTTCGATCAGCTCAGGGGAGCAACCTACTTCTCAAAGATAGATTTGATGATGGGGTATCATCAGTTGAGGATACAGGAGCAGGATTTATCCAAGACTGCTTTTTTGACGAGGTACGGGTCTTATGAATTCTTGGTTATGCCTTTTGGACTAACCAACGGCCCTGCCGTATTCAAGGATCTTATGAATAGGGTATTTCGGGACTTCCTGGACCAGTTGTTATTGTATTTATCGATGACATCCTTGTGTATTCTCAAACAGAAGATGACCACGCGATTCATTTGGGGTTGGTCCTGAAAAGGTTAAGGGATCACCAACTGTATGCTAAGTTTGAGAAATGTGGTTTTTGGTTGCGGGAAGTGCAATTTTTGGGTCATATCGTAACTTTGCAAGGTATATCGGTGGACCCAAGTAAAGTTTTGCAGTGAGGGAGTGGGGTCAGCCCAGGACACCTACTGAGATTAACAGTTTTCTGGGTTTGGCGGGTTATTACCGTCGATTTATTAAGGGATTTTCTAAGATTGCTAGTCCTTTGATAAATTTAACCAGGAAAGGGGTCAGATTTGTTTGGGATGATTCCTGTCAAGCTGCATTCGATGAGCTCAAAGATATATTGACTTCGGCTCCAGTCCTCGCCTTACCCAAGACGGTGTTGGAATATTTAGTCTTCACCGATGCATCTCTACAAGGTTTGGAAGGTGTGCTTCAGCAGGAATGACAAGCTATTGCCTATGCTTCCAGGAAGCTCAAGCCTCATGAAAGAATTTACCCGGTGCATGACTTAGAATTAGCCGCAGTTGTCTTTGCCCTGAAGATTTGGAGGCACTATCTTCTTAGGGAGAAGTTTAGTCTTTTCACGGACCATAAGTCGTTGCAATATTTATTTACTCAGAAAGATTTGAATATGCGGCAGCGACAATGGTTGGAGTTCGTGAAAGATTACCAATTTGATATTCATTATCATCCGGGCAAGGCGAACGTGGTGGCAGATGCCTTGAGTAGAAAATCCGAGGGAGAACTAGCTGATGTGTGGAAAGCTAAATGGAAAGAGCTCAGTCACGAGTATGCGGTTGCTAGGGCATTTATGTCTGTGATGATCGTTACTCTGACGATTGTGGCAAGGGTTATAGAAGCCCAAAGCAGGGATAAAGAATGTCAAGACCACATTCGCCGATTACTGACGGAGGGAGCGGTGTCCTACTCGATAAGTTCTGAGGGTGGATTGCGCTTTCATGGAAGGCTTATCGTTCCGGAGGATGGGGAGTTGCGACGGGCTGTGATGGAGGAATCTCACGGTTCAAAATTTTTGGTGCATCCGGGAAATGATAAAATGTATCAGGATATGCGCCGTCAATACTGGTGGCCGGGTATGAAACGAGATATTTCGAAGTTTGTATCTCAATGCACTACTTGTTAGTTGGTTAAGATTGATCATCAGCTACCGGCAAGTTTGTTGCAGCCGTTAGAAATTTCGGTATGGAAATGGGAGAGCATATCAATGGATTTTATCACTGGCTTACCGACGTCACAAAAGGGTCACGATTCGATATGGTTCATCGTTGAACGCTTGACAAAGTCGACGCACTTTCTTCCAGTCTGTACTGATTATAACACTGCTCGTTACGCTCGGTTGTTTATTGAAGAGATTGTTAGATTGCATGGGTTGCCTTTGAATATTGTTTCTGACAGAGATAAGATCTTCGTTTCCCACTTTTGGCAAAGCTTCCAAGAGTCCCTGGGAACGGAATTGAGATTGAGCACTTCCTATCATCCTCAGACAGATGGGCAGACCGAAAGGGTTAGCCAAATGTTAGAGGATATGCTTCGTATGTGTATGCTTGATTTCAAAGGTAGTTGGGAACAATATCTCCCGTTGGTTGAGTTTGCTTATAATAACTCATACCAGTTCACTATTGGGATGGCGCCCTATGAAGCCTTGTATGGTAGGCCCTGTAGGTCTCCCACATGTTGGTTGGAGGTGGGGGATAACAAGTTTCTCGTACCTGAAATGATTCGAGATACTTCTTCGAAGATCGAGCTTATTCAAAATCGCGTTCGGATAGACCAAGATAGAAAAAAGAGCTATGCCAATGCGGGAAGAATACATGTGGAGTTGGAGGTTGGAGACCAAGTTTTGGTTCGAGTGTCACCTATGAAAGGCGTTAAGCGTTTCGGAAAGAAAGGGAAGCTTGCACCGCATTTTGTTGGACCTTTTCTCGTGATTACTAAGGTGGGTCCAATGGCATATCAACTTGCCCTACCTGAACCTTTGCAACAAATTCACGATGTCTTCCACATCTCCTCTTTGAAAAAGTATAAGAGGTGTGATGGTGCCCTTTGGCACATTCCTTAAGAGGATATAGAATTACAACCCGATGTTTCTTATGAAGAACAACATGTGGCCATATTGGAGCATGGGGAACGTAGATTGAGATCTCGAGTGGTGCCCTTGGTTAGAGTACAATGGAGTCATCACAGCGTCGAGGAATCTACTTGGGAGCGTGAGGACGATATGCGGGAAAAGTATCCGCATCTTTTTATCCAAGGTACGCTTGAATTTTGAGGGAAAAATTCCCTCATAAGGGGGGGAGTATGTAACAACCCTCGCTTTTGGGAGCCCATTTTATACCTATTTACTATGTGAGTAGTTGCATATATAAAATTCCGGATGTGGGTAAGTATTAATTTGATGAAATAAGTTAATATTTACTAATGAGTTGCATAATTACCATGTGTGTAAGTAGTTATTACCATGTGGTGTTCTATTTTTTCATGAAAATTAAAATGGCAATTTGAATTAAAATGAAACCGGAACTTTAAATGGCCTATAAAATTTCCAAATGGTAATTTGGAGGGTGTAGTTAGTTCCGGGAGGTGTGAGACAGTCGAAATGTGTGCCATATTGTATTTTGAGATTTTGGGCACTTTTGACTGGTTTTGGCATATTGCGTATTAGAAATTATATTATTGCGGTATTGACATTTAAAATTGGAGACTTTTAATCTAAGGCCACATTTTAGTCTTTCCCAAGCCTTTCCTTTTCTCTTAATTTCCCTAAGTGTTCTAGCCCTAAGTGAGAGAGAGAGAGTCGAAGAAATTGGAGAAAAAGGGTGAGATTGAAGAATTGGTGGTTTGATCATGCTTTCCTCTTCAACCAAGACTGAAAACTGAAGCCCCAAGGCAAGTTTTCTACTTGCTATTATATGGTTTAAGATGGATAACTAGTATGATTAGTTATGTAATGGTTTTTATGTAATGTAGTCATGGTTTTTGGTTAGATTTAAGGGTATTAAGGGTATTAATATCTTTGGTAGAGATTGATGGTAGATTGAGGTAGAAAAATATTGATGGAAGCATTTATGATCTTTTAGTATCATTAAATGAGGATTGGTTGGGTTTGGTTGATAGTTGGTCTTGGGTTTGTATGAAAGAAATAGGAAGATTGGTCTAGGTCTGCAATGACCGGTCGACCGCGTCTCTCAGACCGGTCGACCGGGCCTTCGGAGGAGGGCACACTTCTTTCTTTCAAAGGCTTGAAAATAAGGGCGCGGTCGACCGCGAACCCCCTACCGGTCGACCGGCTCATCCGAAATGAACTTTCTACTTTCCTTCAAAAGCTAAAACTTGAGACGCGGTCGACCGCGGTCTTGGGACCGGTCGACCGGTCCCTTGTTTTCTCACCCAACTTTCTACTTTTGTTTTTAAAATTCTTTTCTTCCCCTAGGAACTTAGGACTCTTCTTGAATGAAGTAAACCTTGGCTTTTAGAGTCCTAGTTGAGTTGGTTGACACCCTAGTGTTGAATGGGTTTCACTTGGGGTTAAGTCCGGGGGAGGGGTTGTCCTAAGTGATGTTAAGGCATCACTTTTCTTTGTGCATCCTAATAATATGGATGGAGTTGTAGGCCCATACTTGGAGACTTTAGAGGATTGAATTGAGGTATATAAGGCCTTAAGTATTAGGATTGAATAAAATCCCATGGAGACTTATTCGAGGCATAACCTATGATGAAAATAAATGAAATATTCTACGATTATGTTTTCAAATAAGTGAAACACATAATGTTAATGGGAATGAAAAGTATGGTTTTTATAGTAAATGCTAATTTACTTAAACACACCTCTCTAAATGCTATCATAAGGGAAGCTCGCGCATGAGGTGATGTTCCTTAACTAGTGAATGCAGGGAGACTATAGTCCTCGGCCATATGCGGGTTTATTATATGTATTTTCTACGCTAGTGAGGAAATTACGGGTGTGGTTATGACTCACTCGCAGGCATATGGCCACTTCCCGACGTGCGTTAGGTACCCAGGCTGCCTTCTTTGATGGGCCCCTGGAAGATGATAGTCATTTAGGGGCGCGCCCAGTGGGGAAACTCGGAGGGGCGGTCTTAGAATCGTTATATGTATAAGAATATAACTTTTCTAAACTCAAGTGGGACTTGAGGGTTGCATATTTCCACTAAAATGTATTATGATAATTACATTCCTGCTAAGGAATAAGAATTGGAAAGAAATAAGAAAACGATGTTATTGTATTCCTGTTAAGGAATTGAAACTGGATTAAAGTGGAAATTGGTGAATAGAGGCTTTTAATTTATTAACTCATCGTTTCTTTCTCTTGCATAGTTTTATCTTAGGCATGCCACTTTAATTGTTTCATTTATATTTCATGGTCAGGTTGCTAGATATCTGATGCTCATTCACATGATTAACTGTTCATATCCAGCATGCTTTTTGTTCATCTGGGAACTATATAAAAACCGGGTCCTGACCCGTTCATTTCTTCTATGTTGTGCATGTAATTATATCCGCCCAGGTGCTCCTCCGCAAGGACGCCCGTGTTGATATTCCTACTCTTTTGCTTTTAAGGAGCTATATGAAAATGTGGATATTACAGGATGTTTTGCTAGAAGCCATCATTTTTGATATCTAGTTATGATCGGGTCTGTCAATCGAGCGAGTGGCCCAAGTTTGTAATTGCCTAATGAATTTAATACGTACGTATAACTGTTGTAATCCTTTTGTGTAGCTGTGGACCGACAACATATTTGGTCCTCCCCTTGTATATATTCATTTTAGATGTATGTTATATATGTTTCTTTGAATTCCACTTTTTTTTCTTGAATGGGTTGTTTAAATTGTTTTCTTAACTTAAATTTTAAATCAAATAAATTGTTTTGACAACCCGTTTTCTTAATTAATGGGTGGTTTTCCCGGATACTCTTACTATATTTGTTGGTGCTGAGAATGATTTCCATCCATGTCGGAGTATCGGGCCGGCCACCCCTTACCTCAGACTGCGGGTTGTCACATGATACTTTTTTTAGAATGGTTCAATGTATTGTGAATGCAATGTCTTTGAAAAGACAAAAAAAGGTGGAAATCAACCAAAAGTAAATATGTGGTAATTGCGAAAAAAATCATTCAAATATGATGATAATGGATCTACCAATAGTCCAATTAAAAAAATGTCATCCAAGTTTAAAAAATGAATGGGGAATATTAAAATGTAAGTTAGAGATATAATTACACTCAAGTAAGGACAAACTAAAGAGGATAGAAAAAATAAATGCATACTTTTATTGCAATATTGGGACTTTGGTTACAAATGGATATAATAGTGAGTGTTTAAAGATTAAAGTGAGATTGACCTCAAACTTTTGGGGATCAAAATTGTAATCAATTCTTTCACTTATAATAAATGTATGTAAACATTTGGATCACGTAGGTCGACTAAATGAATTTAACTAATTGATGAAAAAAAACACCATAAGTAGTCAAAAATTGAATGCACGTAATATTATGTTGCCAATACGAATATTTTACCCATAAGCTTCATCAAGACATAAAATTAAAAAAAACTACCCTTAATGTAAGCGTTAAAAGGATTTGATGCTTTATCGATCTAGTTTTTTTCGATGCATGAAGGTGATGAGCAAAGTACTTACTACTGATATTGTTCAAATAAAATTTGATGAAAGATTTACAGTTCTTATGGGTGGAAAAATAAAGATCATAGAATAAAAGACTACCAGTAGTTAATGTAAATAGAGATGCTATCGGCTTCTCCAACTCTCCCTTGCCACTAACTATGCCTTAACTCCTGTTTAACATTTGCCAATAAAAGAATTCCATCTGCACTTTCCAATGAAAAAACCTGGAAAAAGGTATAAGCTACTGGATTAAACCACAAAGGATTTGGGAATGTAAAATGTGAAACCAAAATATATGAATGGGGTCTGAAAGTTAGAAAAATATTTGTAGATTTGTACATAACAGTATATCACATGAATCAAAACATAACATAAAACCCTTCTAAGAATATCTAAAGGATATAACAACTCTAGATATCATTAGTTACTCTTACAACATGATTAATATAACAACTGCCTACACACCTTCACAAAAATTCACTACTCCCATTTTTGCATTCCAATTCATCTACATCGATCCTTATCGTTCATAAATTTTCCTTGTAGTTGTTACAAATTTTGCATTACTTTTAGCTCACTAAGCTACTATATGTGTTTGAATCTTCTTTGTGACATTTCAAGAAATTGTTAATGTGCACCATGTAAAACATTTGATATTCACCTAAATAATAAAGATAAAAATGAAAACCAAAAAGGATAAGATTTGGTGTACTGAACTTGTAAGCATGTCACGATAGGAGAGTGTGTACAATCGTATATAATGGAACTGTCATACTTGAAATAAATTAAACTTAACAAAAGACATGACCTCATACTTAAGCCAACCCCGTCACACCGGAACCGTCACCAAGAAACTAATCTAAAACTTATACAATCATAATAGGAGGGTGTGTACAATTAAATATGGCAACGCTAAAATCATGATGAAATGGTATAGATAATTAATAACCAAATATTAGCTGAGCTCATATAATAGTACATGTCTGTGTGCGCATGTTCATGTATGTGTGTGTGTGCGTGTGTGTGCTACATTTTAAGGGGGCTAAAAAATGCAAATTATAGGGATAATTCCAAACCGAGTTGATTAGTTAAAGGATTATCGGGAAGTCTATTGAAATTATCATGAATAATCACATTCTTCCAAGAAACCACAAAACATAGGGGAGTCTAAAGATACACTTTCAAAACCAAGGGAGCACTAAATTGGTTAAATTGAACACGTAATGATTTTTGCAGATAAAGATAAACTTGAGATTTCTCATGAACATTATAGAATAAAAAATGGGTTGTCGGATTAGCTTAATTATACTGAATCGCTACTGAAATAAGTCGTTAAAGACGACCCACTTCGAGATCGTTATGCTGAATCGAAAAAAATAGAATTATTGGCATAACAAATATTAGGCAAACATAACATAAACTAATTTATGGGTTCGCCTATTAAGAGAAAAAGTCACTAAAGTCATTAGTTGCAATTTTGATCACTGAAACCTTATATACTACTTCTCTAGAGAATTAGCTATTAATAATTGTTATCCATTTTTATACATAATAACAACATTTTGAGTCATACAAACCATTTTATTACACAACATTTTGAGTTATAATTATAGGTATACATAGCCTATCTTTGATATATATAGACTGTAATAACAAAATATTGAGTTGACATGTCAAACACTGGAAAATGTTATAGAACGTACAATATTATTTGGCACATTATACACGCAGTTAATTAAAAAATAAACAAAAATAAGATAGAAAGAACCATCAAACAACATATCTGAAAGAACTCAAATGAGCCTTAAATACGGTAAAAAAATTCTTATACTTTATGTGCAAAAGATTTCAATGTTTATTAATTTCTTAATTTCAAGACTATTGCAACCAGTTGGTATGCTCAATCTTTACCCTGTATCCAAACTCAAGCGTGTGATTTTGGAAATAAATTATGACCCTCCCATAACAATAGTAATTTTTTGGAATGCTTGAGTATATCTTATTAACTTGCATCAAAACAAACAAATTTGTAAAAAAAATGAAGGCAAACAAAACTTTATTCACGGAGAGGGATATCGCAAAAAAAAAAAAAAAAATTAGCATGCAAAAAATGAGAAAATTAGCATAGAAAAAACTAAATCTTAAATATTTTACTCACTAAATAACATCAATGAAGTTCATTCACATTTTCTTAGGAGGCCAACTAAATGCAATGAAATGTCTCTTTATTGGGGAATGAATCACACAGATGTGTAGGAATAAAGAGGAACACATAGGTCTATTGGTGAACAACAATGATAAAAGTAATTGTAGGAGACTGGGAGACATCATGGCTGTAGAGAAACTATGTAGGTGAAGAGAATCAAAGAGATCATAGGTAATAAGGGTGGGTTGAGGATTTGTTTTAATTCCAACTTTTATTTCAAGTCATGGAGATGATCGGAATAAAAGAAAGGAATGAAAAATGATGGAGTAGGAAATGAAAAGGTCATTGGATTTATTACTGAGAAAGTAAGGATGAGAGATGAAGGGGAAATGGATTGGAAAGAGAAAGAGGGTTCTTCGATTTCTGAGTAGGGGGAGAGAGAGGGAGAGAGAGGATAAGGTGTTAATATCAATTGCAACTTCAATTTTCAGCCACGTGGAAGAGTCACGGTAGAAGACACCGTTTTTATATTTAGATATTAGATAAATCACACTCATAAGTAATTCGTGTGCACAAGGAAGCAACTAATAATGTAAATAAAAACTAATAAGCCATTGAATTACAAAAAAGAGTGCCACAATATTTGGGGTGAATGCGGTACGATTTAGTCAGTAAGGATTCTTTACCAATATCAAACTTATAATTTGAATGGTAAAATCATTTGTATCGAATTTAAAGACCAATACACCAAAACAGAAACCAAAGCCAAACCGATCGGTATTTTGGTATTTTCAGTAATTTTGATTTATTTGATTCTTTCGGTAAATACCATATTACAAGCGGACTTTATGCATTTGATATATTTGGTACGAGTTTTGATATTATGATTTCGGTAAATTTGGTACAAGTTTCGGTATAAGACATTTTAATCATTGATAATGGCACCAAAACAACATCAAAATAAACCATCATATGATAAGCTGGTACGGTAAATTCGATAAGTCGGTTTTTAATGTTTAAAAAACAAAACCATCCAAAAAAAATTCGGTAATTTTGATGTTTAGTATTCAAAATGTTCAAACCAAAACCATTTTTTTAACAGACCGGTACGGTATGATAAAAACCCATACTTCTTTCACCCCTACGTAATATAAAAGTCAAATCAGGAAACTTAAATAAGTAACTAAATTATAAAAATAACTAACAATTACACAATAATAAAGGTTGCCTCCACCAAAATTCACATCTCCAAAATTCACACCTCCCCCATTTCTCATTATTTAGTTTTCATTATAACCTTTAAATTTTTTGGAATAAAAAATGAAGCATACAATAAAAAAATATATTTAAAAAGTGTTGAGTTTATTTGTAAATTTATAATGACAAATAAAACAATAATTAATTAATTAAGTTATGACAATCTTTCGAATTTGATGGTTAAAACTGAAATAATTAAAACATGAATAGCCAAAGTCCAAGCCAGCAAAGCAAGAATCTATGGTGATTATTGCAACAAGTTGAATAGGATAATACTTGGTATTCCCGCTCTCAGGTTTAGAGGCAACCAGTCCAAGAGTTTAGAGGCAAGAAATCCAAGAGTTTTTTTTTAATCCCTTGGTCTTCTTTTACATTTGTTATGTATATATAGGTGAGCTTATTTTAGTTTTTGAGATTAGATTTTGCTGTAACTGAATCGAATATGAGAGGAACGTGAGTCTCTCTCTCTCTGTGTGTATGTGTGTATGTATGTATGTATGTATGTATGTATGTATGTATGTATGTATGTATGAATATATTGTGTAGCATTGACTTGAGTTTTGTAGTTATTTAATTGCACATTTGGATTGCAATTGGAGTGGCTCTGTGTGGAATTGTTGTTATAAAACTTGCCTATTAGGATCAACATCTTTGGTTATTATTGCATATTCTTGCATGGAAAAAAAAGTAATCTGAAAATTTGATTGTGTTGCATTGTTCGTCTCATGAAAATAATCAACTTTGTTTTATGACCTTCTTCAAAATATTATTGTAATTTGTAATATCTCAAAATTTGGGGTGAAGTTTTCTTCTAAGGGAGGTTTAGGGTTGAAAAGAGAGAGAAAATAATTTTTTATCTTTCTTTTTATTTGGAGTCCAAGAAATCAAAAAAGAATAAATTAACCCTTGAGTTTAAACCAAATTACTAAATTGTTAATAAGATGCCACAAATATTCATTTAATTATCCTAAAATCACCAAATTTAATTTCAACTAAATCAATTCTCGTTTAATTCAAATTCCAACTAAAAGTAATTTTTTGAATTAAATAAATAGTTTAATTAATCAAATTCGCTTAAAATAATACCGGGTATTCCGGCTGAACTCTAATCATTGCAATAATAAAATGCCTACCTCTGAGAGGAACAAGGTTCCTTTTTTCATGCAAGAATATCTCTATACAAGAACCATGTATTTCAACATCCGAAGGAAGACAACTTCAATTTAGTTTGTAGACAACATAAGTTGGGCTCTGTTGAATCTTTCCTGCGCATGGAACATGTCTCAATATCATCTACTCTCCAACCGACATCTTGATTTATTGGCATTGCCTTGGGTTTTTGTTCTTATAATACCTTTTTACCTGATTTACAAATTTTTGAAATACATGGTTCAGCGAAGAAACAATAAAATGAAAATTCTTAAGAGGCAAGCTTTCTAGAGATGGGGAGAAGTCCTTCCGGAGCATCCTGACATCAAAACTCGTGTTACCTATTATCATACTGGGAGCATTTTTCATACCTCTACTCTCTTTAGCGATTTGGAACACAGAACATCCATCTAGTTCTGGAGGATCTTGGTTTGTTAGTTCTCTACTTTTTTCTGTTTTCATTCACTAATTAATTTGTTTATTTACCTTTTTAAAACAGCCTTTCAAATCCTGAAGGCAATGCTTTATTACATGCAGGCCATGTTTGGTAGATCGATGGCCAAAGAAGAGATATACTGTAGATGAACGTTACGTGTCTTCTTTAGATGTTAACTGGGACCACATATTTGAAGTAATTGAGAAACTGACTGACAAGAATGATTTTTAGGGAATAGGCCTATTAAACTGCAATGATAGTGAAATTGATCAATGGAATCAGCTGATACCTGATATTGATCATGATGTTTAGCGCCTTGATTTTATTTCAAACAATGTAACATGGGAAGCCCTATATCCCGAATGGATAGATGAGGAGGAAGACTTTAAAGTCCCCACTTGTCCTATTCTTCCAACGATTAAAGTCCCAGGGAAACCGCGGATTGATCTCATAGCGGTCAAGCTTCCCTGCACCAAGTCAATAGGTTGGTCAAGAGATGTGGCTCGTTTGCACTTGCAACCTTCTGCATCTAGGCTTTCTGCCACTTCTAAAGGGTTTCATACGGTGCATGTACTTCTTGTGACCGACTGTTTCCCAATTCCAAATCTCTTTACTTGCAAGGAGCTTGTTGCGTGTGAAGGGAACGTGTGGCTGTATGAACCAAATCTTCATACATTAAGGGAAAAGGTCCAGCTTCCTGTGGGGTCTTGTAAACTTGTAGTTCCCCTCAAGACTAAAGGTCAGTTCTTGATTGATAATTCTTTCCTTGGGGTCATTTGACTTTGGCCAAGTTTGGGTGAAAATCGATTTTAATTTCACAAAGTTTTCAGTTTTCAGAGTGACTTTTGACACCGAACTTTACAGTTCTGTTAGTTGATCATTTCCGATTATAGCAAGTGGCGAATGTTAATATATTTTTAGTTTTGTCCTATTATTTTATGTCTAACTAGAATGTTATCAGGGGTTTAATTATTTTTTATGGACTATTTTTTGTCAACTAATGGAACTAGTAAATATGGGGGAAATATTATTAGTGGTACCTTTGGGGCTCAAAGTCTGATTTAGTCTAAATATTGGGAGCCAAAAGCCAAACCTCCCTGTAATGTTATTATGTGACCAGTGAAGTGGGCTTTCAAAATTTATTTTATGGAACATTAATCTGTACTTAGGCACCTTTAATCTCCCAAATAAATAATGATCAATGAGTGGAATCGTTGAAATCAGACCATGATAACCAGTTTCTTGTAAGAACCTATGAAACACCATATATTGGATATGTAATTTTAAATATCTCAATTTATTTTAAAATACTTGGATATGCTTGGATACTCCCAAATATGTTTGGATACATCCTTCTGCACAACATTGTTTTGTGCAAAAGACAGTACCTAGTTAGTTGAGAAGTTTATAAAAAGTATTACCTGTATATATGACATTCAATGTATCCCCTGCGTTACTGCGTATACTTATCCTACTTTCTTGAATATATTATGTTTCGCATCGTATCTGTGTATGGATGCATCCATATCTGTGTTTTTCGGTCAGTAAAACAGTTTTTGAGAGAGATTACAGAGTGTTGTGATACATAAATTATAATAAACTAGGGTAAAATGCAAGAAAACTCCTTTAATGTTCTGAGTGTACCCCCTAATGTTGTCTTTGTTAGCAAAATTTTCTGAGCAATTCATGGGGAGAAATTGCAACTGATGGAAATACTTGTGGTGTCTTTTGCAAAATCAATACTTCAGGTAGTTATTTGCAACCCTCTATGATAGTTTAGGCCGTTTGCTGCAATTTCGCTCTGAAAAATAAATTCGGATGCCTCAGAAATCAAGTTCAAGAAGGTGAATATTGTGAGTAACTAACATACCATTTTTATGCAGAACACTGGTACTCAAGAAATGAAAAACGAGAAGCATATGCAACTATCCTGCATTCAGCACACGACTATGTCTGTGGGGCCATTGCTGCAGCTCAGAGCATATGCATGGCTGGTTCAACCCGTGATCTCATTGTTCTTGTTGACGAAACAATCAGTGAGTATCACCGGGGAGGCCTAGACGCTGCTGGCTGGAAAATTCAAACTACCCAAAGAATTAGAAACCCGAAAGCTGAAAAGGACGCCTATAATAAGTGGAACTACAGAAAATTCTGCCTGTGGCAGTTGACCGATTACGACAAGTTCATCTTCATCGAAGCCGATTTGCTCATACTCAGGAATATCAATGTTGATACCAAAATTAATATGCTGACGTGGATGAATCACAGGAAGACATGTGTCAGGTTACTTGGCACCTATAGACATTTCTATAATCACTTTAACGAGGAACTCTGCCTCCCCGATTAACTCAGATACTCCGAGGAACTTCACTGCTCCGAGGAACTTCATTGCTCCGAGGAACTCCTGAATGACGAGCAACTAAGGCGGTCCGAGCTGCACCTCGACCATAACATTAATTGCCAGATAATCAATAGTTCAACTATTCATTGAATGCTTACAGATGTATACACTTAAGGGGCATTGATTATTTACCCTTTCACATGTACAGCCTAAGGGCTATAAGTACATTGTATCATCCTCATTCAAGGCGACCAGAATTTCTTGATAAAACCTATAATTGAGAAACTCCCAAACACTCAGCAATAACAGAAATAGTGGACGTAGGCGATTCTTATAAGGCTGAACCACATTAAAATTCTCTATCTTATTTAAATTTATCTATGATTAAATAATTAGAAGCAATCTAATTTTTTACATCAACAAATTGGCGCCGTCTATGGGAAACGACTGTTGTTATCGTTTTTCACAAGAAATCATTCATCATCAATGGCTGATAATCCTGAATCCAGCAATCGAAATGCTGGAAACCCTCCAAATCCATCTGCGCCATCAACCATTCCAGATCTGGCTGGAATAATGATAAATCTTGCCCAGGGCCAGACCGCCATGTAAGAAACCATACGGTAACTCATACAAACCCTTCATGGCGGTGCACCTGCGCATTCAGGTCAGTGAAGTGGTCAAAGGCAAACCCATTTACTTTCTTCATGATCCAGGCGTACTGATTCATATCGTAATGAGGAATCTGATGATTTCTCTTATCAACCTGGGCGAACTTCATCAATACGGGCCACAGATACTGAGCAACGTATTACTCTCTCTCCAGAGAGGAACAGTGCCCTGGAAAGATTGAGCAGGGTGTCTCCTTTCAGTCGATTAGGCCCTAAAAGGAATAGGAGCCCAACTAAGGCCATGTCAAGGAGTTTCCTACAACCATCAGATCTAAGAGAAGGATCAGCACAATCAAGACCAGCTGCTCATCAAGATAGATCTCAGGAAGCCACATCAGCTCCATCAATTGCTCGAACCAATAGGCACGAGGAAGGAAATGACGCATGGAAAGGCTCCATTCCAAGATTGGAGGATAGATTTGGAGAAATGGCTAAGGCGAAGAATCCCCTACAACGAACATTTGTTCAAGGGACACCTTTTGTCCAGGCCATTATGGATTTTCCCACACCATCAAAGTTCAAAGCACCTGTTGCGACCCCTAAATATGATGGAAAGACAGATCCTATTCTTCATATAGAGCAATATCAAGTTGCCGCCGACATCTATGCTGTCCCCGACGAGATGAGATGTAGAGCATTCTCGGGAACTCTTACTGGATCTGCCCAGATATGGTACAATAATCTTCCTCAGTGTAAGATTTCAACTTTCTTTCAACTGGCCGAGTTATTCATTGGGAATTTATATTTTGGGGCAAAGCCAGTAAAATGAGTAGCGCATTTGTTAAGCGTTAGACAAAAAGCTGGTGAAAGTACTAGAGACTACATAACTCATTTCAATAATGAGAAACTAGAAGTCATAGATTATGAAGAGAAGACAGCGATCACTGCCTTGATGAGTGGGTTGTTTCCCAATAAGTTGTATTACACTTTAGCTAAAGATCCACCTACAACTATGTCAGAATTGATGGCAAAAGAGGCCAAAATCATTAATGCTGAGGAAGCTATGGCTGCGAAGAAGAATATGGATAAAGAAACCAAGGTGGAAGTCGACAAAACTAAGAAAAAAGAGCATAAGGGCAATGGTGGTGACAAACAATCCAAAAATAAGTCGTCATAGGAAGTCTTGAAGA
Source organism: Sambucus nigra (assembly GCA_949130495.1). NCBI lineage: Eukaryota > Viridiplantae > Streptophyta > Magnoliopsida > Dipsacales > Adoxaceae > Sambucus > Sambucus nigra. The sequence goes on from OX422220.1 coordinate 374,395,607, forward strand.
AGTTTGATAATTATACTCCTTTGAAGATGGGTATCAACCACGTCTTGGAAGAAATCAATAATAACGAGGAGTTAAAATGGCCAAAGAAAATGAAGGCAGACCCTGACAGAAGGAACATGGAAAAATATTGCGAGTTTCACAAAGATTATGGCCATATGACTAAAAATTTCATAGCCCTCCAGAATGAGATCGAAACACTCATTAGACGAGGAAAATTGTCAAAGTATGTTGATCGTATAAGTGAAAGAGGAAATAAAGACCGAACAAGGGAAAGGTCTAGATCTCCTCGTCGAGCAGAGGATAACAGGAAAAGAGATCATGAAGATGATACTGAAGATGACCCCGATCTCCCCAAAAGGCCAAGACAACCGGAACGTGAGGTATTTTCAATACGTTTTGGGTTATTTGATTGTAATGTTATTACAGGTGGAGATGCAAGTGGAGGAGACCTTACTGCAGAAAGAAAGGCTTACCTATGTGAGGCTCAAACTTGCTCATATATTCAACGGATAAATTTGGCTGAGGAGGATCGCCCGAGAAAGGTAAACAAGGAGAAGTTGGTCATTGGATTTTCAAAAAACGACCTCGCAGGTGTCTTATACCCTCACGATGACCCTTTGGTGATCAAAATGAGGATGCAAGAAGTGATAATTTCAAGAGTTCTGGTAGACAATGGTAGCTCGGCAGACATCATGTTCTACTCATGCTTCGATAGTTTAAACTTAAAATTATCTCAACTGGAGCCTTATCACAGACCTCTCCTTGGTTTTGCTGGCGAGAAAGTTTTTCCACTTGGGACGATCAAGTTGGATATATTCATTGGTGCATGGCCCGCATGTCGAACAAAAAGAATATGTTTCTTTGTGATGGACAAGAATGTTCAGTCAGCTAACAACATCATCATGGGAAGGGTAGGTTTGAAGAAGTTCGAAGCGGTCCCATCTACAGTACATCAATGCTTAAAATTCCCAACAAACTTTGGAGTAGGAGTTATGAAAGGTGATAAAAAAGTAGCTCGGGAATGCTATTATTTATCTGCCGAACAAGAGGAGTTGGAAGAGTCGAGGAAAAAGACTACTACATATCAAGTGGATGAAGGCACAGAAATTGAAACATTGGATCCTAGAGATGAATCTCAACTTGTAAAAGGACAGGTGGTGGAAGCTACAGAGAATGTTATTCTGGAAGACGAGCACCCTAAATGAACAACTCAAATAGGTTCGTCGTTGGATGCTTCAATAAAACAGGAGTTGATAACATTCCTGAGAAGTTGAAAGAAAATTTTTGCATGGAGTCATGAAGACATGCCTGGAATAGATCCAAACTTCTTATGTCATGAACTCAATGTGAATAAGGAGATCAAGCCTGTAAAGCAGAGAAGAAGAGTATTTAGTCCCGAGAAGAATCAATCTATACAAGAGGAGGTCGAGAAACTCCAGAAAGCTCGATTTATTGAAGATGTTAAATACCCAGACTGGTTAGCAAATGTGGTGATGGTAAAGAAGAAAAATAATAAATGGAGAATGTGTGTTGATTTCACCGATCTCAACAAGGCATGCCCAAAGGATCACTTTATATTGCCCCGAATTGATCAACTGGTGGATGCTACCTCAGGACACGAGCTACTCAGCTTCATGGATGCTTACTCTGGTTACAACCAGATCAAAATGAAACCTGAAGACAGGGAGAGTACTTCTTTCATTACTCCTAGGGGAACTTACTGTTATAATGTTATGACTTTTGGTTTGAAAAATGCAGGTGCGACATATCAGCGGCTGATGAACAAGGTCTTTGCCGAACAAATCAGTTGCAATATGGAGGTCTATGTCGATGATATGTTAACAAAAAGTAAGAAAGCTGCCGATCATCTAGTTGACTTAGGTCAGACCTTTGATAAACAGGATAAATACCAAATGAAGCTGAACCCGATTAAGTGCATATTTGGAGTACGAGAAGGAATGTTACTCGGGTATATCATCAATCAGCGAGTCATTGAAGCAAATCCTGAAAAGATCAAAGCTTTATTAGGGCTACGATCTCCAACGACGAAGAAAGAAGTGCAAAGTCTTACAGGACGAGTAGCAGCGCTCAACAGATTTGTATCCCGAGCAACTGACAGATGCCTCCCATTCTTCAAAACACTCCGAAAAACTTTCGAGTGGAATGATGAATGTGAGAAAGACTTTCAAGATTTGAAGAAGTATTTGGGAGCACCTCCTCTGTTGTCCAGACCAGTGATGGGAGAAAAATTGTACTTGTATCTGGCAGTGTCAGGGAATGCAGTCAGTTCGGTATTGATCAGAATGGAAAATGGAGTGCAGAAGCCAATTTATTACACAAGTAAGGCTTTCCGAGGATCAGAGATCAGGTATCCAAAGCTAGAAAAATTGGCACTGGCGCTAATTGAGGCAAGTAGGAGAATGAGTCCATATTTCCAAGCCCATACTATAGTCGTATATACTGACATGCCATTGAGATAAGCCTTTCATAAACCAGAGAAGTCAGGGAGATTGATGTACTGGGCAATAGAGCTCGACGAATATCATATAATTTATGAACCCAGGTCATCGCTTAAAGGGCAAGCAATAGCAGATTTCATAGCAGAATTCAGCTATCCTGATACCCCCGAGGAGTAGAAACAGCTCGCCGATCAACCTGTAGATGTTACAGGATCAACAAACACTGGCTCAGACCAACTTAGCTTGGTAAAAGGGCAAGTGGATGAGACAGGATCAACAAACACTGGCTCAGACCAACTTAGCTTGGTAAAAGGGCAAGTGGATGTAACAAGATCATCAAATTCGAGCTCAGACCAACCTAGGTTGGTAAAAGGGCAAGAAAGGATGGTCGACGAAGAACAAGAAAACTCAGGGGATGGTGAAAAGAATCAACAAATATTTCATCGAGGAACTCTATCAGATCAGAAATTAGAAGACGAGTTGACCATATGGAAGTTGTATGTAGATGGCTCATCTTGTACCACAGGATGTGGGGCAGGGATCGTTTTGAACAGCCCAGACGAAGTCGATATGGAATATGCAATACGATTTCAATTCAAATCTTCCAATAATGAGGCTGAGTATGAGGCCATGATAGCATGACTTAATTTGGCAAAAACTATGGAGGCGCAACAGGTTATTGTATTCAGTGATTCACAATTAATTGTGAATCAGATGTTAGGAACATATGCAGCTAAAGGAGAATTAATGATTAAGTATCATGCAAAAGTGATGGAGTTGGTATCAGAATTTGTTTCCATTCAGTTAATCAGAATACCGAGAATGGACAATGCAAGAGCAGACGCCTTGGCCCGACTAGCATCAGCTACTCGTACCGAGCTGCAAAGAACAATACCAATTGAAGTGTTAGATAGTCGGAGCATAGACGAAGACCTGATGATGAATTTTATCACCCTTGACTCAGGACCATCTTGGATGGATCCCATCAGGACATATATTGAGAAGGGAGAATTACCGATGGATAAGCTTGTTGCCAAGAAATTAAAGTTTAAAGCTGCTCGGTATGTACTAACTAATGGTGTTTTGTACAGACGAGGAATCATGGAAGGATTGCAAACATGTGTACATCCCTCCGAGGTGAAAGAATTGATTGAAGAGATCCATGAAGGGTCCTGTGGAGCTCATGTAGCAGGTCGTACTCTTTTACAAAGGGTAATGACACAGGGATACTACTGGCCAACGATGAGGGCTGATTGTATATCCTACGCCAAGAAATGTGACAAGTGCTAGCGTTTTTCCTCCATACGAAGAACTCCACAAGCATTGTTAACGCCTATTACTTCCCCTTGGCCATTTTCCATGTGGGGAATAGATTTGGTCGGTCCACTGCCAATGACCAGGGGAAGGTTTAAATATCTCGTCGTTGCAGTAGATTATTTTACTAAGTGGGTTGAAGCTGAGCCCCTTGTCGACATGACTTACGAGAATGTATATCAATTTTTTTGGAAAAACATCATATGCAGGTATGGTCTTCCTCATGCATTCATCACCGACCATGGAACACAATTTGATAATGAGGAATTCGCTGCCTATTGCCATCAGTCCAACATTTTGAAGCTCCATTCAGCACCAGGTTATCCCCAAAGCAATGGACAGACTGAAGTGACGAACAGGACACTGCTAAATGGTTTGAAGAAAAGGCTAAGTGAGGCTAAATCAAATTGGATTAATGAGTTACAGTCAGTATTGTGGGCTTATCGTACTACTCCCCGAGCAGCAACTGGAGAATCCCCATATATGTTGGCATTTGGAAGTGAGGCTATAATACCTGTCGAGTTGGGTCTCCCAACACACAGAGTGCTGAATTTCAACTCCCCAGTCAGCGACATAATGAGAAGATTGGATTTGGACATGCTCGAGGAAGTTAGAGAAGAAGCATCCATTAGGAATGCTACTTACCAACAACGAACAGCTCTGTTCTACAATAAGAGGGTGAAGAAATGCGACCTAAAAGAAGGAAATTATGTGCTAAAGAAGGTAATTCAGAAGCACAATAAGTTGGAGGCAAACTGGCATGGACCATACCGAGTTATAGACGTTGTTCGACTAGGAACTTACCGAATAGCAACTTTAGAAGGAGAAGAGTTTAATAATGCATGGAATGCTGAACACCTACGCAAATACTATCAGTGATGTAAAATGTAAAGCAGTTCCATCAGTATGAATAAAATGATGATATTTTTCCAGCCTCTCTCCTTTTATTGAAAGTTTTTCGGGGAATACTAGTGCTACACACTACACTGCTCAGCAGTAAAAATGACATTCCTAAAAATGCCAGCTTCGGTTGGTTAGGAAACTATACTCCTAAAAATTCCAACTTATTTTGGTTAGGAGGCAAAAATATCCCTAAAAATGCCAACTCGGTTTGGTTAGGGAACAACATTCCTAAAAATGCCAGCTCCGGTTGGTTAGGAAACCATACTCCTTTGGTTAAGAGGCAAAAATAATCCTAAAAATGCCGACCTCGGTTGGTTAGGAAACCATACCCCTTTGGTTAGGAGGCAAACATATTCCTAAAAATGCCGACTTCGGTTGGTTAGGAAATCATACTCCTAAAAATGCCAACTCGTTTTGGTTAGGAGGCAACGACATTCCTAAAAATGCCAACTCCGGTTGGTTAGGAAGAAAAATATATTTTACAAAAAGTACCAACGTTGGAAGAGAAAAATTCACCAAGTTATATTGGTTGAAAATAAAAAATCTTGACAATTGAGACCAAGTTAAATTTTTACTTGCAATTGGACGAGAAGCAAAACATCATTATTTTTGGTCAAATGATTACTGCAAAGTTAAGTTAGTCGACAACAGGTTTTAATCAACTATAGTTGGTCGACAAAATACATAATGTTATTATCTTTTTAACAGAGATACATACACAAATGAAAAATATTTTACAACTGCAAGACAATGGCAATCAACATTTGCAAACAAATTTATATGTATTTCATTAAACCCAAAAATGAAGTACAAAAATGAAGTACATTGATTATGAAATGTATAAATGACCATTACATCAAAAGCCCTATTCTATTGGTTTCTTTCCTCGTGCCTTTGAAATAGGTTCCTCGCCAGCAGGAGGATCTTCCAAGGAAAGAGGAGAATTGATGAAGTTAGGGTCTTGAAGCATTCTAATATTCATTACAGATGGTCTGTATAGTAGATGTTCGGGACGAGATAACTCAGCATTTGAATGGAGGTTATAATCACCGAGATACTTTGAAATAAGGCACCGAGGAATGGCCCGAGCAGGGATCCAGCTCATGTCAAGACTGAAGGGTGGAACTGGTAGATCAAGCAACCCTCGGTCATGATAAATCCATAAATAATGACCTTGTTCTAATTTCAATACACCCAGAGCGTTCAACCACCCCTGTTTGTAGCCTTCATTGTTAGCGTTCTCAATACGAGCATCCAAATGGCAAAGGGCTTCGTTGTAGCCTGCCATCCAGAATTCTCGAGGTTGTTTGTGGAATTGATAAGTTAGTCTCTCTAATTGCTCGTGAAGGCTTCTGGCAAAAATATCTTTATTTTCCAAAGCAGACTTCTGCGTTGCAAGTTGCTCCTCCAGGCTCTGGACTTTCTTGGACATTTTAGACAAGGCTTGATTTTTTGCCATCAACTGGAATGCTTGGTTTTCCAACGCTGCTTGAGTACGAGCTTTTTCGATAGTAGGACGAATAACTCTTGGTCGTCCCTGAGCAGGTGAAATACCTTATTCCTCGACAACACTCAAAACAACTCTTGCTCATCCACGAGAACCTCTTCCTCGTCCCCGAGCAGGAATAGATGGACCAGCTCTTCTTAAAGTCTCCAATTCTTCTAGTAATTTGGCGTTTTCAACTTCTAAGAAGGAGAACCCCTCGTTGGTTACAGGTACCAAGGCATTTGAAGAGGAAGAAACATACCTCAACTGAGCTAATTCCTTTTGCAGATTATTATTCTCTTGCTCTAGCAGCTCAGCGATTTGCCTGTGCTCTTCAACCTCTGTCTTCAAAGTTCTATCTCTCACTTCATAACCAGCAAGTATCTTGTCATAGCCTTTCTCTGCACTGAGTTATTGATATTTCTTTTCATACCCTTCGTGCAAAAGAGCTGAAGACTCTTTATACTGCTGCTGAAGTTCATCAAGAGTACCTTGTAAGTCTTCAATCATTTCATAATAAGTCACATTATTGGCTACAACACGATCAAGAAGACATTTCATGTATTGATAGACCTCAACTGCCTGTTCTGAAACATCTCGGCCAAGGATGTCTACAATTTGTGACTTATCCAAATCAATATGACCCACTTTAAAATATTCATTGCATTGTTTCAGCAGTGTTGTGTCATGATCAGACAACAATTCCATTCTGGCCATAAACTAATAAAGAGGAGAAGGCAAGAGTTAATAAGAATGCAAACAGAGTATCAACAACATATATGATCAAAAATTCAAGTTTTATTACATCATAGAGAAGAGTACAAATTTTAGAGTACATATGTCAAAAGAAAATAAAACAAATACCGAACAACTTCACACCTTTTCCTTGTTTCCCAGAACTTTCTCGGGAGGCTAGGATGAGGAGCTAGGTTGCTCAGCAGAAACATAAAGTTTATCGGCATGAGTAGGAGGTTGCTCATATGGAGCAGTCAAAGGTGGGAGCTCCTCGTTAACTGTCTGGATAGCTTGTGGGTTAAGGATTTGATCACCCATAACCATGGAGGACTCCTCGGAGGCAGCTTCGTCCTCTTCTTCATCCTTGATAGTTGGAGGGGGACCAGGAAGATGTTGCTGAAATAGTTCAGAACCCTCATCAACCTTCAGCAACCCAGCCATCTCTGAAGTACTTGAGACTACCATACTCTACCTGGGACATCATTGCAGCTACCCCCTTATTCCATCCTTTGTCCCAGCCAGTGCTGAAGGACTTCTTCACAGCCACTTTTCTTTTCATCTCTTCCGAGGAGAGCTTCTCGGATAGAAGTTCCTTGGTGGCCTTCTGTTTTCCTTCCACCTCCTCCTTCTGACGATTTACCTCTCGAAGAAGGGTTAGTTCTGCCTCAGCAAGTTTAAGCTTGTTCTCAAGCTCACCAAAATTCTTGAGCTTCTCATCAAGCTCTTTATTTTTTCCTTCTAAATTTTTCACTTTATTCTCCAACCCCTTGGAGACTTCAGCAAGCTGCACCTTCTCTTCCTCGACCAAAGCCAGTTCCTTCTCCCAATCATCTTTATCCTCGTCATATTTCTTACGGGATTCCTTCAAAGATTGGGTCAAACCCATTAAAGCATCCTCTACACCGGACGAGGAGCTAGAAGCCTTGATTACTTCATCTTTCTTTACAATTGTATTAAAATAACTCACCAACTGGAAAAAGAAGATAACGACAAGTTAGTACAGAGATATATGTATTAATGGAAAGACGGAAAATTCAGAACAAGAGAAACTTACTGAAGCAATATGGCGAGTAGCCAGAGATGTAAGCATATCCCGAGGAAGATTCTCTTCAACTCCTTGGATCTCGGGGATGATCCAAGTCTTCACCAAGCTCATAGCAGAGCTCGGGGGAATAATAGTAGGAACACCAGCACCACTAATTGGGAGCTGGGGGATGGTTTCAGTCAAATTGACCGAGGAACTTTTCTTTAGCCTCCTCGGGGGTACATGGATAGCTTCAACCAAGGAAGAACTCTTGGTCGGGGATATGGTGATCACTTCCTTGGGAGCATCATTCTTCCTTGAAGCCACTGGGGGCTTCTCGGCAGCCTTCTTGGGTGCAATAGAAGGAGCAGCATCTATTTTCTTCGTCCCCTCTGGGACATCAAACTTATTTCTTTTTGCCTCTCCAGCAGAAGCAGCTTTCTCGAAGATAGCAGGAACTCTTATTTTACCCATCTTCTGACTCAAGGGAATATGAGATTCAGGAGAAGAGTCTTCAAGAACTGGCACTGGTTCAGTATTACTGATCACAAGGCGAGAAGTAAAAGAGGATTTATAGCTTTTATACTACAACAAGTAGGAAGCAGACCTAATGTGCTAGTCTGCAACTTTCTGATGCAAACCCCAGATAAGTTTCAAGTGTTTTATGTTAACTTCTGTTTCCTTTGGGGATTTTATCTTACTATCAACTGCAAATAAATACACATTGAAATATCAGTCACACATTTTATCAAACATAATGAAAGCACATTTTAAGATATAAAATAAAATTAAAATAACCTATCCCATTACCATAGGGAGGGCATCTGGGACCCTCGTATACTTCATCTCCAATTAAAGGGGCATGTTTCCAATTTTTAATAACAACCCCATGTTCGAAATAATCCCTATTGGCATTTGCGAGGTTGACTACTAAAGCTCTATTCAAAAATCTGGTTTTTAAGTAAAAAGTATTATCCAGAACTGCCCATCTATAACAAAACATAATCTCAGGAATGCCTATGCGAGTTCCATGAGTTTGATTTAACTTATGCACCCCATTAACTATTCTCCATGTGTTGGGGGCTATTTTTGCAAGAACGACATCAAAGTACTGACAGAATTCTAAACATAAGGAATTGGGTGGAAAAGAAAATCCACACTCAGCAATAAAAGGGCTGGGGAACCAATGTCCCTCAGCCAAGCAAAAATAATCTGAAGGCTCAGAAAGCTCCTCCAGAGTTACCCAAGAAGGGATAGAAAAATCAGAATGGAATTTCTCAAGAGATTCAATAAGATAAACCATGATGAATAAAATAAATGAAGAAGAAGGAAGAAGATCTTACAGGAAAAAGAGAGATCTGTTGACAACGAACGATGGAAAAGATGAACGCACAAGAGAGAGAGAGACAATGGAAAACTCGAAACTGAAATTTGAAAAAGTAGAAGACGATGGGATTGTGTGCGACACTTAAATACTTTGCCTCGGGAAACGGTGAAGGAAATGATTACAAAAAGAAACTATTACGCTACCGGCGGCTAAAAGGACAAAAAATGCGCGAAGATGGAAGCGTTTATAAAAATTCAAAAAAAGGTTGATTCAGCGAATTTGGAAGGAAAAATAAATACGGAGGAAATGCTCCTAAAAATCATGAGGATCATTTCAAATTTCCATATTCCGAGAAAGAATGTTCCATACTCCTCAAATTTCGAACTACGAAACATTGGGGGCTTCTGTTGATACCAAAATTAATATGCTGACGTGGATGAATCACAGGAAGACACGTGTCAGGTTACTTGGCACCTATAGACATTTCTATAATCACTTTAACAACGAGGAACTCTGCCTCCCCTATTAACTCAAATACTCCGAGGAACTTCACTGCTCTGAGGAACTTCTTTGCTCCGAGGAACTCCTGAATGACGAGCAATTAAGGCGGTCCGAGCTGCACCTCGACCATAACATTAATTGCCAGATAATCACCAGCTCAACTATTCATTGAATGCTTACAGATGTATACGCTTAAGGGGCATTAATTATTTACCCTTTCACATGTACAACCTAAGGGCTATAAATACATTGTATCATCCTCATTCAAGGAGACCGGAATTTCTTGATATAACCTATAATCGAGAAACTCCCAAACACTCAGCAATAACAGAAACAGTGGACGTAGGCCATTATTATAAGGCTAAACCACTTTAAAATTCTCTATCTTATTTAAATTTATCTGTGATTAAATAATTAGAAGCAATCTAATTTTTTACATAAACAATCAATATCCTATTTCAGATGCCGGAAATAATCGCTACTGGAAATAACGCTACCCTGTTCAACTCAGGAGTGATGGTGATTGAACTGTCAAACTTCATGTTCCAGCTGCTAATAGCCAATATTAACGAGATTGTGTCCTACTATGGTGGGGACCAGGGGTACTTAAACGAAATCTTCATGTGGTGGCATCGGATGTCGAAACACATGAACTTCTTAGAGTACTTTTGGTAAGGAGACGAGGAGGAAAAGAAAGAGATGAAAACGCGTCTTTTTGGAGCCAACCCTCCAATTCTCTATGTTTTCCACTACTTAGGTGTAAAATCGTGGATATGCTTTTGGGACTATGATTGCAACTAGAATGTAAACCCATGAAGGAGTTTGCGGGTGATGTGGCTCATAAACGGTGGTGGTGGGGGGTCCATAATGCGATGCCAGAGAATTTACACAAGTACTGTCTGCTTAGGTCCAAGTAGAAGGCAAATCTAGAGTGGAGACGGAGGAAAGCCGAGAAAAGTAATTTCACTGACGGCCATTGGAAGGTCAAGATTAAAGATAGTCGTTTGCAGACTTGTTTTGAGGATTTTTGCTACCGGGAGAGCATGCTACTGCATTGGGGTGACACTAACTGGACAGATAATGCAACTGCTACTTCAGCGCCCCCAGCAGTTAATAAAGCTCTGCTTTCATCACTATAGTTAGAAATGAGGTTTTAACAATGATAAAGATAAGCCACTTAAAGTACATTTCCATTTTGATGCAATTTTTAGTTCTTGCATTTTGTCTGTTACTGATGTCCTGCTATATCTGCCTTATCCACAATGACCCGATTATTAGATGATTTTAATGATATAACGATGTTTAATTACGATGTGAAAGTAATGTGGATGGATGGATTGAAGCTTTTTGTAAATTCTCAAATGAAGGTTTTTTATGGTGGTTGTAGGATATATATATATATATATATATATGTTTATATGCAATAATTTTGTGAAAGTAAAGAAAAATGAGAAATTGCCATGAATGCTTGTGAAGTAATTATATTCTCCCTTACAAATTTTTATGTTGCAGTACTTTTATGAACATGCACTTCCTACAGTTCCTTTAATTTGCATAACCTGCAATGAGATTTCTCACGACTTGTTTCCCCAGTATTGGAGTATAGATACTAATGTCTTTTCATCAAGTTTCATCAAGTTGTGAGGCACTACTGGATAAAGCTGAGGCTGTTGTATCAATCATGAGAACATATCACAGGAGGTATTGTCCCATTATAATTATTTATGACGCACATATTTTTCAAAATCGTAAACGATTCCTCATCGGATGCGATTCTCACCCAATCTCCTCCGATTTGCACCCACCGCATATCCAACTATTTTCAATAAATTTAATTACGAATTCTTTATGGTTCTTTAAATTTCCTGATTTTTCTCATGAAGAATGCTAAGGTCAACCAATATTGCTAATTTTATACTTATCAACGTCTTTTGTGAAGCTACGAGTATATATAGTTTAGATTGGATGGAAATTTGCGAAGGAGAGAGTGAGAGTTGGATAAAGGGAGAGATTCGCGAGCTAGAAAGGCATAGATTGAATGGAAAATCAATGATGTGAATGTTATTATTGTGGATCTTCAAGCTTAAGATTGCCGTGCTATTGCAAATCAACTTTTAACATTTTTCGACCTCGAGTGGTTACATTGATTAATAGTGTTCTAGAATAATTCACACAAGCGGTGTTCGAAAGTTAGAGACATGGCTGGATTTCACGAAAGTTGAAATTAAGTAATGGGAAGTTTATTGAGAATAGATCTTTTTTCACGAATGATATCATCACTTATTATTTTTTGGTATGGTCCATTTTTTTATGTTGGAGATTAATAAAATAAAATTAATGAATATTGTAATATGTTTTATATTTTTATTATATTTCCCAACGCACACGTATCCTACCTTTGTTAAGATTTTCGAATCGTCGCATTATGTCACACCCACATTTGTGCTTCATAGTAATTATTCATACTATCTGTTACAACATATAGCTCCTTTCCTCTCTCCTTTTCTTTTCTAGTTTTACAATAACCTATTTTTCTTTGTTCATGCCTTCTTTTGTACTCTTTACTGATGGAATCTAGCTGTACAGATGGGCCAAGCCGTTCTCTTGACTTGCAAACCAGTAGCCTTAGAGAATGAATACATCTATTGATAGTGATGGCTTAATTGAATTATAGAGGTCATTCACTTTTTGATATCTTTAGCGACCCTGTCAACTGCAGTAGGAATCTTGACATCCATTAATAGGTATATACATGTTATTTGTGGTAAAAAGTTTTATAGATCAAAATTCTTGGATCGATCAAGGATTTACCATTGTATTGGTTTCATTTGATTCTGAAACAAATTGCTTCACCTGGATTTTAGTAGACCTAGAATTCAGGATAAAACAAGGCTAAAAGCAGAGGCACTTAGTTAAAAGCAAGGTTTGGTGGCTAAAGAGGTGTGTAAAAGGAGTGGATATCATATCATAATTGTATTCTTTTATAGAATGTCCTCGGTAGATAGTAAGTATAACTATCTGAACGTATTACCCTTATTCGGATACTCTCCACGTCCGTGTTTATTACTCAGTATAATACAATGTGCCCACGGGACACAAATCTCTTAACAAAAACATTTATATAATATTTGAATGAAATTAATTATAGTAAACATTATTTAAATGAAGATAGTAAGACAAGTGGAAGTGAAAGTAGTGGTTGTCGTGGTTTTTGGCTGCTAAGTGTGACACCCCACTTAAAATAATAACGGGTGGCCAACCCTATACTACATTAAATCAGGAATCTCGGATGGCTCATTCTTATCACCAACAGATTATACAATAATAGATAAGGCTTACTACACGAAATCATATAAGCGAAATGCCAAAATTAAATAAAACATGCAACGGTCAATAAACCAACATTATGGATATCTAACAAATGTAAACTATACACCAGTACCATGATAAAAGAAATGCTAGAATAAAATGAAATGAGTACGTACAAGGGAAATATACCCGAATAAGCAGTCGGGTCACAGATAATACAACAACTATAAAGAAGAAATATAAACAGTTATAAATAACTCTTGGGTGTAAACCCGATGTACAACATGAATCCTATCTATATTTATAAAGAGATACGAAGCGACTACAATCTAGTTCCTGCAATAGTCCGCACCTGTTACGGCTCCCTACACTCTGGATAGAAAAGAATCCGGCATCCATGCAGTAGGACACCTACAGTAATATATACATATAGAAGAAGAGAAATATAAACGGCTCAGAGCCCGAGGTGTAAAAATGTTTAGCAAGTGTGTTAACCGTGCATAATAAATCTAAATTCACTATTTCAAAATTAAAGTGGAGTTGCACTCTCGTGAAACCCCAAATTCACCTCTCATCTAACAGCGCCCACCTATTCGGGTCCTGGAATCTTAATTAAGTTACCCCACCCATAAGGACAACCTACCTTACAATAGACACCCTCTAAACCCGCAAGACCGACCATTCTAACATAACCCAAGAATCCTTTCCATTTTAATCACACTTAATTATATTTACACATATATGCCTTATTAGGTTATAGTGGCTCTAAATTATTAACTTACACCAGTTATGAATCTTTACGTTACACATTTACATTTGGCTTCAATATATGAATTTATTCTCTAAAACATGCATACAATTTAATAAGGACAAAACTTCTCTCTACTCTCAACATTGCACTGCGTTTCGTGCGTGGGGATCTCGCAGAGCGAAATCCAAACAAGGAACCCCCTGATACACTACTCCTTGACAATTTTGATCACAGGGATCCGTTGTCACATATTAACATTTAACTTCAATATAAAAGCATATTCCCTAAGAAACCTATATACAAGTACTAAGACAAACCTTCTCACTACTCTCAACATTGCTCTGCGTTTCGTGCATGGGGCTTCTCGCAAAGCGACATCTAAATAAGGACCCCCCCGATACACTACTCCTTGGCAATGTTGATCGTAGGGATCCATTATGTCATCCACACAAATCCTAATACCGCAACTACTCAATTATAGATTGCTATCTAAGAACATAATTAGAATATCCGTTTAATCCTTGGGTTGGTATAACCGCAATTATCTCGAAATACGATCTTTCGACCTCAACCAACTAATACATCAAAAATCACCCAAGATGTACATCATCGAAACTTCATACCCTTATAACATATAGGATATATAGGTATATATATTTTTACTCTAAATATATATATAATCAATCATTTCTATAACCATGCATACATATCACGCACAATGTACACCATGCCATACACATAACATAAACGGATATAGAATGCCAAAATACTGCACTATGCTATCATCCTCAAGGGCATCACTCACGTACCATCCTGGGGACCAGCGGTCGAACTCAATATCACCGACATTGCGGTAAAAACCAAATCGCAATGCATGGGAAGCGATCATAGTTCCTAACCGGAAAGTCAGAACGACCCATACCCAAGACTTCTCACGCCCAAAATAAAATCACGCAAATAATAATGGATGATTATGACCTGGGGAATATCCACACCCTACTCCTCAAGCGAGAGTGCTCACCCTCATCGCGTAACTTCCCATGATAGCATGTGCCTGGTATGTTTCACACCATAAGTATATATATCATTCACACACAATATATATACATCCATATGATCACATCATATATATTCAAACCATCACGCACGGTATAGGGATTCACACCATAAGTACACACATATACACATATCCGTACATATATGTATCCACATATCCACGCACACACACACACACACACACACACACACACACACACACACACACACACACACATATATATATATATATATATATATATATATATATATATATACCATCTCTCATCCGTATATATGCAATTCATAAACTCAACTATACGTATATATATTCCTCTTTACACTAGTCGTCGTCCCGAACATATTTAATTTAATTCCTTATATAAATATGATCCCTCACTTGAAGTATATTCATCCATTGCCCCTATGATATGAATAGTCTTCCAATATATTCAACATTAGGGTTATCACCCCAAAGTTTAATGTACATAACAATCACTATCCGAATGCACATCTACATATCCAACAACAATCCCGACTATCAGTATACACATGACTAATAGTCTACAAGCCTCAAGCTTAAACTTCAATTCATTTTATGATCCCATCATCTTTTGGGATGCCCAACGTTGATCACACATAGATATGTAGTAACTACCTCGACTACCATCTGACCCAATCTTGTTCTAGTCATTAGAGTATCCCCATCATTCACAAATTGGCCTACTATTAAATTTCTCCTATGAGCCCTTAATCTTATTGCGTTTACAATATATTCCTTAAGTTAAACATTACTAAGGATATGCAACCACTCTCTCTCGTCGGTCCCCAATTAATAGAATCCTATCACTATAAGGATTTGACACAATTATCGTCCTACTATTATGACGTCACACCTTGCTACTCTCTCTTAAAGAGTCCTACACCATACGTCAAGTATAAACTCACTTATGACCTCTAAATAGAACTCCCGTTAATAAAGAAATTCCCACATTACTCAAATACAAAAATCTCCAATACGCATATATATTCGTCTCCCAAAATAGTTTGTATGTCCCCACCATCATATCATATAAGAAACCCCTTATGAATCATCAAATGATATCTCTCGTAACAAATAATAATGTTCCGAACCGATAAACCCAATTGAAGTGTAATGAAACTCGCTCCAGAAAAACCTCACTAAGACAACCCTGTTTTCGAATCGATTCGGCTTGTCCCAAATCGATTCGGTCTCAAGGGCGAATCGATTCTCTCCAACTGCAAATCGATTCGGTCCAATGGACTTGGGACTCTGTCTCAAGCCGAATCGATTCGTTCATGAAGACTTGACACTTTTGCCAAAGTCGAATCGATTCTCTTAGGGGGCGAATCGATTCGGGTCTGCAGAACCTTGAAGGTCCCTTCTTCTTCATCACAAAACCCACGAATTTTAAACCCTAAAATTATCACTTCTAACCCTTAAACCTTCTTCAAATCATGATTCTAAGCCAATAAATCAACCCAAATCTGATCCCAACCATATCTACACCAACCAACCCATATATAAACATCAATTTCAAGATTTAAACCACAAAAAATCTAGGTTTTGATATTAATACCCAAAAACCAATTCTTCTGTCCACAAATTATGAAGTGAAATACACAAATGAATTATTTATTAAGATTAAACACTTGCCTCAAAGTTGTAGAGGTTGAATCGTGCCTGGGATCGCATTTGGGCCGGAATCTCCAAGCTTTCCCTTCTCTCTCTCTTCCTTTCTTCTTATTTTCTCTCTTCTTTCCTTTTCTCTTTTCTCACAAATGAGAAGGGATGAAATCGTAAGACCTTAAATCCCTTAAAACAAAAAACCCAGTTTTAAATGTTAATAAACACTTTAAATGACTCATTTACTCCAATTCGAGTCAAACTAACTTAAAAATATTTCGGGACCGAAATAAATCCCAAGGACAGTCATTTCGACTATCTCATCCCATCTGGAATCAATGGGGAACTCAAAATAATCATCAGGAATACTTTAAAATATCCTCAATTTCTGGACTTCAATTAATCCAATTTAAATAAATTTTATTTGTCCCCAAAAATTTAATTTCTCAGTCCCAAAATTGTGGGGTGTTACAGATCTTCCCCCTTACAAAAATTTCATCCTCCAAATTTAGGGCATGACTTGGACTTCGAATCTCATCTAGTCCTTACATCTACCCTCAATATCACTATACATAACTCTTCCACTTCTCACACGAACCATCTACCCATATAAACTAGCTACCCAGGGTGCCTATACACCGTATACTCGAGCTCAATCGTAGAAATGTAACCCGACTCCACTGGCCTCAAAATTGTAATATAACTCTCAACAAATTTATCTATAGCAGCGTATTAAGTATATATAAAAGTTTGAAATTTCCAATGGTTGAACTCTTCTCAATTCCTGACATAATCTAAATTCATGCGGGGGAGGTCTCGCAAGCGAAATCCAAATAAGGAACCCTCCCAATACACTACTGTGTAGCTATGTCGGGGATTGAGATTAGTTGAAACCATGGTTAAGATTTTATAAAAAGGTTTTCAAATCATAGATATGGTCCATAGGCCTATGTAACAATATATTATAAAACAATTCCATGTATTTCGACACGCCAAACAAACCCCTTATGCCCTCGACACAAGGTCCCAACAAACACAATACTCTAACCAATACCTAGTCCTCCAAACTAGCAAAATGATGAGCTAAATTCTTCACTCAAAATAAATCTACTAAACTTTGAACCTCCTTAGTTATACAAATCCTTTACATCACATTAAAGCATTTCCACAAGGTAAGTCCTCCTCTCATTGGAATACCATAAGTTCATGCCGTAGCATATCGATAACATAATAACATAATAACCACTACCCAACAAACCTAAACAATCCGCACTTCCAGAAATCAATAGCATAACTCTTTATTAACTCATCGCGAGATGGACTAATATCCCCAAAAAATAGTATTCTACATTACACCTCCCTCTTCCACTACTTCACCTCATCCATGAATCCCTGTTCAAAGTCCTCTACTCCTTCCAGGACAATTTTTCTTCATAAAGATTATTTATCCATAAGGGAAACATCTTCCCGAAAATCCTTCCTAACCACCCTGAAGGAAAGGCACTAATGTGACCTCTGACAACTCCTCCACTTCTACTCGTTGAATCCAAGTCTCCAAATTTCTCACTCCCTCTTCCCAAAAGGCAATACTCCCGACATTGGAACAAATCCACACACCTCACATCGGTAAAAGTCACCAACACCAGGTTTCCTAACAAATGTTGACGAATTTATAAATCTAAACCTCCCAAGGCTTCACTATCCTCTCCTCATCAGCATTTACCTTATCAATCAAGAAATTCTCCTTCTTATCTCTGCCAGAATCACGGAAAGAAATACCTCAAATCAAAGCGTACCCAAAATCTGTTATGGGTATTACATCTTTCATCTCGCCCCTTCCTAACCGACTTATTTTTGGTGACGATTGAGACGAGAGCAACTGTGTCAGAACGTCGTTCAAGTTAATACACCTCACAGAAGAAGATAAGCGTAGTGAACACAACAATCCTGATAGTAGGTTTCTATATAGAAAACGTCAATGGAAGAAAGCAGAAAACCCGCACAGATAAAAAAAACTCTAGAACCTGATGCTCTGGTACCATCTGTGACACCCCGCTTAAAATAATAACGGGTGGCCAGCCCTGTACCACATTAAATCATAAATCTCGAATGGTTCAGTCTCAGCACCAACAGACTATACAATAATAAATAAGGCTAACTACCCGAAATCATATATGCGAGATGCCAAAATTAAATAAAACATGCAACGGTCAACAAACCAACAATATGGATATCTAGCAAATATAAACTATACATCAGTACCATGACAAAAGAAATGCTAGAATAAAATGAAATGAGTACAAATAAGGGAAATATACCCGAATTAGCTGTCGGGTCCCAGATAATACAACAACCATAAAGGAGAAATATAAAGAGTTATAAATAACTCTTGGGTGTAAACCCGATGTACAACATGAATCCTATCTAGATTTTCAAAGAGATAGGAAGAGACTACAATCTAGGTCCCGCAACAGTCCGCACCTATTATGGCTCCCAAGACTCTGGATAAAAAATCATCCGGCATCCATGCAGTAGGACACCTGTAGTAATATATACATATAACAAAAGAGAAATATAAATGGGTCAGAGCCCGAGGTGTAAAAATGTTTAGCAATTGTGTTAACCGTGCATAATTAATCTAAATGCACTATTTCATAATTAAAGTGGAGTCGTACTCTCGTGAAACCCCAAACTCACTTCTCATCTAACAGCGCGCACCTATTCGCGTCCTGGAATCTTCATTAAGTTACCCCACCCATATTTACTCATATATGCCTTATTAGGCTATAGTGGCTCTAAATTGTCAACTTACAGCAGTTATGAATCTTAATACGTTACACATTTACATTTGGCTTCACTATATGAATTTATTCTCAAAAACATCCATACAATTTAATAAGGACAAAACTACTCTCTACTCTCAACATTGCACTGCGTTTCGTGCGTGGGACGTTTCGTAAAGAGAAATCCAAACAAGGAACCCCCCGATACACTACTCCTTGACAATGTTGATCATAGGGATCCATTGGTCACATATTAACATTTAACTTCAATATAAAGGCATATTCTCTAAGAAACCTACATACAAGTACGAAGACAAAACTTCTCACTACTCTCAACATGGCACTGCGTTTCGTGCTTGGGGCGTCTCGCAAAGAGAAATCCAAACAAGGACCCCCCCGATACACTACTCCTTGACAATGTTGATCATAGGGATCCGTTATGTCATCCACACAAATCCTACTATCGCAACTACATAATTATAGAGTGCTATCTAATAACACAATTAGAATCTCCATTTAATCTTTGGGTCGATATAATCGCAATTGTCTCTAAATACGATCTTTCGACCTCAACCAACTAGTACACCAAAAATCACCCAAGATGTACATCATCGAAACTTCATACCCTCATAACATATAGGATATCTATGTATATATATTTTTACTCTAAATATATATATAATCAATCATTTCTATAACCACGTATACATATCACGCACAATGTACACCATGACATACACATAACACAAACGGATATAGAATGCCAAAATACTGCACCATGCTATCATCTTCCAGGGCATCACTCACATACCATCATGGGGACCAGCGATCAGACTCAACATCACCGACATCACGGTCAAAAAATCATTTCACAACGCATGGAAAGCAGTCATAGTTCCTAACCGGCAAGTGAGAAGGACCCACACCCAAGACTTCTCACCCCCAAAATAAAATCACACAAATAATAATGGACGACTATGACTTGGGTAATATCTACACCCTACTCCTCAAGATAGAGTTCTCACCCTCATTGTGCAACTTCCCATGATAGCATGTGACTACTATGCTTCACACCATAAGTATATATATCATTCACACACATAATATATATACATCCATATGATCACATCATATATATTCCAACCATCATGCACGGTATATGGATTCACACCATAAGTACACACATATACACATATCCGTACAATATGTATACACATATCCACACACACACACACACACACACACACACACACATATATATACATATATTCCTGTTTACACTAGCCGTCGTCCCGAACGTATTTAATTTAATTCCTTATATAAATACGATCCCTCACTTGAAGTATATTCATCCATTCCCCATATGATATGAATAGTCTTCCAATATATTCAACATTATGGTTATCACCCCAAAGTTTAATGTACATAATAATCACTACTCATCCCATCAATATTCGAATGCACATCTACATATCCAACAACAATCCCGACTATCGATATACACATGACTAATAGTCTACAAGCCTCAGGCTTAAACTTAAATTCATTTTATGATCCCATCATCTTTTGGGATGCCCAACGTTGATCATGCATAGATATGTAGTAACTACCCCGACTATCATCTGACCCAATCTTGTTATAGTCGTTAGAGTATCCCCATCATTCCCAAATTGTCCTACTATTCAATTTCTCCTGTGAGCCCTTAATCTTATTGCATTTACAATCTATTCCTTAAGTTAAACATTACGAAGGATATGCGACCACTCTCTCTCGTCGATCCCCAATCAATTTTAAATAGAATCCTATCACTAAAAGGATTCGACACAATTATCGGCCTACTATTTTCACGTCACACCTTGCCACTCTCTCTTAAAGATTTCTACACCGTACGTCAAATATAAACTCACTTATGACCTCTAAATAGAACTCCCGTTAATAAATAAATTCCCACACTACTCAAATACAAAAATCTCCAATACGCATAAATGTTCATCTCCCAAAATAGTTTGATGTGTCCCCACCATCATATCAAATAAGAAACCCCTTATAAATCTTCAAATGATATCTCTCGTATCATATAATAGTGTTTCGAATCGATAAACCCAATTGAAGTGGAACAAAACTCGCTCCAGAAAAACCTCATTAAGACAGCCCTGTTTTCGAATCGATTTGGCCTGGCCCGAATTGATTCGGTCTCAAGGGCGAATCGATTCGCTCCAACTGTGATTCGATTTCGTCCAAAGGACCTGGGACTCTGTCTCAAGCTGAATAGATTCGCCTTGGGTCCGAATCAATTCGATTATGTAGACATGACACTTTTGCCAAAAACGAATCGTTTCGCTTAGGGGGCGAATCGATTTGGGTCTGCAGAACCATGAAGGTCTCTTCTTCTTCACAAAACCCATGAATTTTAAACCCTAAAACTATCACTTCTAACCCTTAAACCTTCTTCAAATAATGATTTTAAGCCAATAAATCAACCCAAATCTGATCCCAACCATCTTTACACCAACCAACCCATATATAAACATCAATTTCAAGATTTAAACCACAAAAAATCTAGGTTTTGATATTAATACCCAAAATCCAATTCTTTTAACCACAAAGTATGAAATGAAATACACAAATGAATTATTTAGCAAGATTAAACACTTTCCTCGAAGTTGTAGAGGTTGAATCGTCCCCGGGATCGCGTTTGGGCTGAAATCTCCAAGCTTTCCCTTCTCTCTCTCTTCCTTTCTTCTTATTTTCTCTCTTCGTTCTATTTCTCTCTTCTCACAAATAAGAATGGCAAAATCGTAAGCCCTTAAATTCCTTAAAAAACCCAGTTTTAAATGTTAATACACACTTTAAATGACTCGTTTACTCCAATTCGAGTCAAACTAACTTAAAAATATTTCGGGACAGAAATAAAACCCAAGGACAGTCATTTCGACTATCTCATCCCATCTGGAATCAATGGGGCACTCAAAATAATCATCCGAAATTCTTTAAAATATCCTCAATTTCTGGACTTCAATTAATAGAATTTAAAATTCTCCAATTTAAATAAATTTTATTTCTCCCAAAAATTTAATTTCTCAGTCCCAAAATCGTGGGGTGTTACAGATCTTCCCCCCTTACAAAAATTTTGTCCTCGAAATTTAGGGCATGCCCAGGACTTCGAATCTCGTCTAGTCCTTAAATCTATCCTCAAGATCACTATACATAACTCTTCCACTTCTCACATGAACCATCTAACCATAAAAACTAGCTACCCAGGGCACCTATACACCCTATACCCGAGCTCAACTCGTAGAAATATAACCCGGTTCCACTAGCCTCAAAATTGTAATATAACTCTCAACAAATTTATCTATAGCAGCGTATTAAGTATATACAAAAGTTTAAAATTTCCAATGGTTGAACTCTTCTCAATTTCTGACATAAGCTACATTCATGCGGGGGAGGTCTCGCAAGAGAAATCCAAATAAGGAACCCTCCCAATACACTACTGTGTAGCTATGTCGGGGATTGAGATCAGTTGATCCAGGGTTAAGGTTTATAAAAAGGTTTTCAAATCATAGATATGGCCTATAGGCCTATGTAACAATATAATAGAAAACAATTCCATGTCTTTCGACACGCCAAACAAACACCTTATGCTCTCGACACAAGGTCCCAACAAACACAATACTCTAACCAAAACCCAGTCCTCCAAACTAGCACAACGATGAGCTAAATTCTTCACTCAAAATAAATCTACTAAACTTTGAACCTCCTTAGTTATACAATTCCTTTACATGACATTAAAGCATTGCCACAAGGTAAGTCCTCCTCTTATTGGAATACTATAAGTACATGCCCTAGCATATCGATAAAATAATAACATAATAACCACTACCCAACAAACCTAAACAATCCGCACTTCCGGAAATCAATAGCATAACTCTTTATTAACTCATCGCGAGACGGTCTAATATCCCCCTAAAATAGTATTCTACATTACACCTCCCTCTTCCACTGCTTCACCTTATCCATGAATCCCTGTTCAAAGTCCTCTACTCCTTCCAGGACAATCTTTCTTCCTAAAGATTATTTCTCCATAAGGGAAACATCTTCCCGAAAATCCTACCTAACCACCCTGAAGGACAAGGTGCTAATGTAACCCCCAACAAATCCTCCATTTCTACTCATTGAATCCAAGTCTCCGAATTTGTCACTCCCTCTTCCCAAAAGGCATTACTCCCGGCATTGGAACAAATCCACACACCTCACATCGGTAAAAGTCACCAACACCAGGTTTCCTAACAAATGTTGATGAATTTATAAATCTAAACCTACCAAGGCTTCACTATCCTCTCCTCATCAGCATTTAACTTATCAATCATGAAATTCTTCTTCTTATCTCTGCTTGGATCACGGAAAGAAATACCTCAAATCAAAGCGTACCCAAAATATGTTATGGGTATTACATCTCTCATCTTTCCCCTTCCTAACTGACTTATTTTTGGCGACGATTGAGACGAAAGCGACTGTGTCAGAACATCGTTCAAGTTAATGCACCTCGCAGAAGAAGATAAATGTAGTGAACACAACAATCCTGATAGTAGGGATCTATATAGAAAAAGTCAATGAAAGAAAGCAGAAAACCCGAACAGATCAAAAAAACCTTAGAACCTGATGCTCTGGTACCATCTGCGACACCCCACTTAAAATAATAACGGGTGGCCAACCCTATACCACATTAAATCAGGAATCTCAGATGGCTCAGTCTGAGCACCAACAGACTATACAATAATAGATAAGGCTAACTACCCAAAATCATATAAGAGAGATGCCAAAATTAAATAAAACATGCAACAGTCAACAAACCAACAATATGGATATCTAGAAAATGTAAACTATACATCAGTACCATGATAAAAGAAATGCTAGAATAAAATGATATGAGTACAAACAAGGGAAATATACACAAATTAACTGTTCGGTCACAGATAATACAATAACTATAAAGAAGAAATATAAAATGTTATAAATAACTCTTGGGTGTAAGATGTACAACATGAATCCTATATAGATTTACAAAGAGATAGGAAGCGACTACAATCTAGGTCCCGCAACAGTCCGCACCTATTATGGCTCCCAAGACTCTAGTTAGAAAAGCATCCGGCATCTATGTGGTAGGACACCTGTAGTAATATATACATACAGTAGAAGAGAAATATAAACCGGTCAGAGCCCGCGGTGTAAAAATGTTTTGCAAGTGTGTTAATCGTGCATAACAAATCTAAATGCACTATTTCATAATTAAAGTGGAGTCGTACTCTCGTGAAACCCCAAACTCACCTCTCATCTAACATCGCGCACCTATTCGCGTCCTGGAATCTTAATTAAGTTACCCCACCCATAAGGACAACCTACCTTACAATAGGAATGGCCTAAACCCGCAATACCGACCATTCTAACATAACCCAAGAATCCTTTCCATTTTAATCACACTTAATTATATTTACACATATATGCCTTATTAGGCTATAGTGGCTCTAAATTGTCAACTTACACCAGTTATGAATCTTAATACGTTACACATTTAAATTTGGCTTCAATATATGAATTTATTCTTAAAAACATGCATACAATTTAATAAGGACAAAACTTCTCTCTACTCTCAACATTGCACCGCGTTTCGTGCGTGGGGCATCTCATAGAGCGAAATCCAAACAAGGAACCCCCTGATACACTACTCCTTGACAATTTTGATCATAGGGATCCGTTGTCACATATTAACATTTAACTTCAATATAAAAGCATATTCCCTAAGAAACCTATATACAAGTACTAAGATAAACCTTCTCACTACTCTCAACATTGCTCTGCGTTTCGTGCATGGGGCTTCTCGCAAAGCGACATCTAAATAAGGACCCCCCAGATACACTACTCCTTGGCAATGTTGATCGTAGAGATCCATTATGTCATCCACACAAATCCTAATACCGTAACTACTTAATTATAGAGTGCTATCTAAGAACATAATTATAATATCCGTTTAATCCTTGGGTCGGTATAACCGCAATTGTCTCGAAATACGATCTTTTGACCTCAACCAACTAATACACCAAAAATCACCCAAGATGTACATCATCGAAACTTCATACCCTCATCACATATAGGATATCTAGGTAAATATATTTTTACTCTAAATATATATATAATCAATCATTTCTATAACCACGCATACATATCACGCACAATGTACACCATGCCATACACATAACATAAACGGCTATAGAATGCCAAAATACTACACCATGATATCATCTTCCAGGGCATCACTCACATACCATCATGGGGACCAGTGGTCGGACTCAATATCACCGACATCGCGTCAAAACCAAATCCAAATGCATGGAAAACGATCATAGTTCCTAACCGGCAAGTGAGAACGACCCACACCCAAGACTTCTCACCCCCAAAATAAAATCACACAAATAATAATGAACGACTATGACTTGAGGAATATCCACAGCCTGCTGCTCAAGCCAGAGTTCTCACCCTCATCGCGCAACTTCCCATGATAGAGGGATTCACACCATAAGTACACACATATACACATATCCGTACATATATGTATACACATGTCCACACACACACACACACACACACACACACACACACACACACACACATATATATATATATATATATATATATATATATATATATATATATATATATAATATGGGAGAGGGGTGTTTGAATAGTGTCAACAAATTAACGGTTGAGATCGAATTTTTTGGAGGATCTAAAGGCGTGAGATTGTGCCATGTCACCACTTACCATTGTGACATGGCAAAATCGACACAGCCTCAAACCCAAAACTCCCATCCCAGTTCAATCTGCCTCGAGCGTCCCAAACGTCCAATCTTTCACTCACTCTGCCCTTTCAAACCTACTACCTTACCTCAGAGTCTCTCTCCAAAACATTCACGCTCTCTCCCATTTTCAACCTCTCTTACCTATTCTTGCGTCCAAACCAGCTCTGTACGAAAGCTGTACGAAAGCTATATTCAGTTTCCGATTGGTGAGTTTTCTTTGAATCATTTGGTATTTTGGTTTTCATTTGAATTTTATTTAGCTAACTATGTTATTTGCCTATTCCATTAAAATATCAGTCTGTGGCTTTTAATGGAATAAGGGTTTTAATGGAACAAGGGAATGAACCGGAAATTTGGAGTTGGATTATATTGATATTTTTGGTTTTCAGTCCGTGGCTATTTTTTTCGTCCAAACCAACTATTTGTAATGTTAGTTTCTTGAGAATGATTATAGGTTTACAATGGTTGGATTTTGATTTATTTTTAGGTGCAGTGGACTTGATTTATTTGTTGGCTATTAACATTGGTTGGATTTCGATTTATTTGAATCTGCTATTTACAAGGTTAGTTCTTACTAACTTTAAGTTCTTATTTGATTATTTAAATTCATAAACCATTGGATTTTGATTTTTAGGTTTACACTGCTATTACCATTGATTGGATTTTGATTTTTAGGTTTACCCTCCTATTTTTAGGTTTACCCTGCTATTTTTAGATTTTTAGGTTTACACTCCTATTTTTAGGTTTTTAGGTTTACACTGCTATTTTTAGGATTACACTGCTATTTAAGTTCTTATTAACTTTATCATCTGTTATATTTTATAATTTTGTCGTCTATTATCATTGAGTGGACATGAATCAGATAACCCTTTCTAAACAGCTCGAACGCTTTCGTAGAAGAAACACGGGTGTTGTCGTCCGTGATGTATCTGAACTGGACATCATTCGTACAGAGGTAACTTCAACCATTTTTTAAATAGCAGAGCAATTTTTTTTATACCAGTTATTTTATTAGCAATTTTTGGTATTAGCAATTTTCGGGGGGTCTGCTATTTTCTTACACCGCTATTTTATTTTCAGAAGAGAAAACACGCAGAGCAATTTTTGGATAACGGAAAGGGGAAAGGGAAAGAGAATGACCCCCCTTTCTTGGTTTGATTCTTCTTTCTTCTGTAATGAAATTCAATTTTCACACCATAACCCTTTGATTATATTTAGACTTAATTTCCTAAGTATCTATTAATTAGCAGGAATTTCCACCTACTTCTGCCCGCATATTAGCTCAAAGACGCCGTCGCAAACGAGAACGGTCAAAAAATGAAGCCAGTGTTTCCCGACCTACATCAAGTCGCATTGATTCAACTTCTCCGTTTCTAAGCACACCTACACTGCAATGTGGCCCTCTGCGAAACCAGACCCCTATATCAAACATTCGTACGAACATTCCAGAGCGACTTATGGGTAACCTTGAGTCGGTGCGATTTTTTGTAATTTTTACTTGATTTCATTTTTTAAACCATATAACCACTGCAATTTTGAGTTTTCATTTTTTATTCTTCGTATCCGCAGGTATGTTCAACTTCCTACGTCGAAAGACACACTTCCACCTTAAACGTGCCTACGGTGTGACGTTTCTTCCATTTCCATATTTATTATTGTTTTACTTTCATTATCTTTAGTCTTCATTTACTAACTATCTATAACGTAGCAGGAAATTCCACCTACTTCCGCCCATATCTTGGGTCAGAGACGCCGACGTGAACGAGAACGATCTTAGAATGCCGCCTGTGTTTACCGTTCGGAAATTTCTCCGTTGCTGAGCACCCCTACACCGCAATGTTGCCCTATGCATAATCTCACCCCCGTATCAAACATACTTACGGATATCAGCCGCGTAATCTCACTCCCATTCCAACATTCTGATGATCCGGTTCAATTTGCCTCTTTGGTTCAGCCGCGTAATTTGAACTTAGATTTAGATTGTAACATACTAACGACGGATGTAACTTCGTCTTCAAGATTTGTGCAACAAGAATCGCCTAATCAAGATACAACTTTTAATTCAGATAATCCCCCATTGGGAAATAATATACCATTGACATTTAGGTACATTTACCTACTCACTTCTTTATTTAAATATTTGGTTGTTTTTTGCATCTCTTACACTATGTTTAACAAATAATCTTTTCCTCTATTTCAGGACAGGGAGACCATCCTTTCGAAATGAATTGAGTAGCAGGGCACGAGGTCGGGCATATGATACGTCGGGAAGACATGATTTGGGACCTATGAATGTAATATACCCTCACTGTAGTGCATTACACTGGATGGATGAAAGGTTGTCGGGGTCCTCAAAGATAAGACCGTTGTTTGGGAAGTGTTGTTGGCAGGGCCAAATTTGTTTACCTTCCCTCATTGAACCCCCTCCTGAAATTAAGCTTCTATTTGAGGGTGATGATGATCGGTCTAGATCTTTTCGTACTTATACAAGAGAGTATAATGCTGCCAATGCATTTACGAGTTTAGGTGTTCAGATGGATGACCGGGTCCTCCATGGCAGGGGTCCATCGAGTTTTACGATTCACGGTGAGCTTCGTCATCGTACTGGATCCTTATTACCCGATGTTGGTCACGAACATGATGCAACTTACGCTCAATTGTACATTTATGATCCAGATGTAGCTATAGATATTCGCCACCAGAGAAATCCTCATTTGAAGAGGGATGTCCTCGATACAATACAACAATCTTTATTGGAGAATAACGCATTCACGACCAAATATTGTGAGGCATATGCTATTTTGGATCACTCAAATAGGATGGGCCGTGACTTACCTGCTTACCTTCATTATAGTTGTGCAAAGGACCGTCGCACGTATAATTTGCCATCATCCGATGAAATCGCAGTTATTTTACCTGGGGATGGCTCCAACGTTAGTGGTATGCGAGATATTATTGTTCGGCTCAAAGGCGGTAATCAATTAATGCAAATTAACGAGTGTCACCCTGCGTATTTATCTTTGCAATACGTCTTATTGTTCCCTTACGGGGAACTTGGCTAGCACTCAGAGATGAAGTTATGGGATGTGAAACGTTCGACTGAACAGACTAAGCATTTAACTCAATTGAATTATTATGGTTATCGTTTGTTTCAACATGCTTCCGAGTACTCCACCCTCTTTAAAGGGGGTAAATTGTTCCAGGAGTTCATTGTTGATGCATGGGCTTCTACCGAGCAAAACCGTCTAACTTATTACAGACTTAATCAAGGGAAACTTCGGGCGGAGTTATACAAAGATCTTAGTGACAGTATGTCGAATGGGTTACAACCAGATCAGATTGGTAAACAGATGATTCTGCCATCGTCTTTCACTGGTAGTGCGAGACATATGTTTGAGATTTATCAAGATTCGATGGCCATCACACGTTTCAACCAACATCCCGATGTTTTTCTCACCATGACCGAAAATCCAAAGTGGCCAGAAATTACAAAGGAATTGATGCCTCATCAGAATGCCTTGCTTCGTCCCGACTTGGTTTCACGTGTGTTTGAACTTAAACGGAAGGCACTCAAGAGGGAGATTGAGAATAAACATGTATTTGGCAAAAAAGTGGCGCACGTCTTCACAATTGAATTTCAGAAGCGAGGTTTACCTCACATGCATGCTTTATTATTTCTTGATGGTCCAAGCAAGATTAAAACATCTGCCCAGATCGATAATATAGTGTGTGCTGAATTTCCGGTCTTGGACGATGATCCGACACTTTTTGAAACTATTTTGGGTTGTATGGTTCATGGACCGTGCGGTTCATAGTCTCCTCAAGCTCCTTGCATGGAAAATGGTAGATATATGAAGAAATATCCTAGGGATTTCGTAGACTCCACCACTATGGATAAAGATGGGTATCCAATTTATCGGTGTCGCAATGATGGTCAGGTGTTTACTCTTGGAAATGGGAAAAAAGTTGATAATCGAGATATCGTTCCATATAATCCACATCTTAGCCGGATGTTCAATTGCCACATCAATGTTGAAGTTTACGCCGGGCTCCGATGCGTTAAGTACATAAACAAATACATTTACAAGGGATACGATCGCACCGCTATGGTTTTAGGAGGTGTAGATGAGATCCAATAATACTTAGATGCTAGATATATTGGCCCACCTGAAGCTACTTGGAAGATATTGGGTAATCCAATGCATGAAGAGAAACCTTTTGTTACGCGATTAGAACTTCACCTCCCGGGTATGCATCATGTTGTTTTCAATCCAAGTGAGTCGATGGATGAAATTGTGCGCAGGGCTTCGGTTCAACAAATTTCTTTAATGGCGTTTTTCACATATTGTGCATCGAATGA
Source organism: Sambucus nigra (assembly GCA_949130495.1). Taxonomy (NCBI): domain Eukaryota; kingdom Viridiplantae; phylum Streptophyta; class Magnoliopsida; order Dipsacales; family Adoxaceae; genus Sambucus; species Sambucus nigra. The sequence continues at coordinate 374,426,099 of OX422220.1, forward strand.
AGACGCGCGTGCATATACTTATCAAGAGTTTCCCCAACACTATGTTTGGAATAATAATTCAAAGACTTGGACTCCCAGATCAGAAAATGGGGGTTTTGCAATTGGTAGGATGTACCGTGCCAGCCCAAACTCAGGAGAAAGATTTTATTTGCAACTATTTCTAACCGTTGTTAAAGGGCCGCATTCTTTTGAGTACTTACGGACTGTCAACAATGTCATACACGATTCTTTCAAGTCCGCGTGTGTGGCTATGGGGATTTTAGAAGATGATGACGAATAGGTGCAATGTTTACAAGAGGCGGCGATAATGCATACAGGTTATCAACTCAGAATACTATTCTGCGTTTTACTCAACCAATGTTTCCCTTTAAATCTTGGTCTGCTATGGGATCAGTTTGCATTGGATATATGTGACGACCTTGCGCACAAGCTCCGTAGCTTATTCGCTATTCCATGTCCAACGGAAGCTGAAGTAAAAGACTACGATTTGTATCTGCTAAACGAATTGCTACAGGAGTCAGGCAAGAGTTTGTCTGACTTTCCTCCGATGCCACTCCCTGTCAGAAATTAGAGTACCTCTGGAGAAAATCGACTAATATGGGAGCATCGTCAGCTTCAAGTTGATACAAACCACTCAATTGTGCAAGCTAACGTTGATCGTCTTAATCCAGGGCAGCAAATTGCTTTTGCAGAAATAACTAATTCAGTGTTTGAGGGTAATGGAAAAACTTTCTTTTTGAATGGTTGGGCGGGAACGGGGAAGACATTTTTGTATAACACAATTTCTGCGGTTTGTCGTGGTCTCGGACATATAGTGATTACTGTTGCCTCTTCTGGAATTGCTTCCTTATTATTGGTCGGCGGTCGAACTGCTCATTCGACGTTTTCTATTCCTCTCGACATTCTTGAAAATTCTAATTGCGGTTTTGCAAAACAGTCGATTCAAGAAGAGTTGTTCAAACTAGCGAAGCTCATAATCTGGGATGAAGTGCCAATGCAACATCGATTCTGTGTTGAGGCAGTTGATCGGTCGTTACATGATATATGTAATAATAAAAGACCCTTTGGGGGAATCACAGTGGTGCTCGGTGGTGATTTCCGTCAAATATTGCCCGTAATTCCTAAAGCCCTTAGAGAGGAAATCGTTGCCGCCTCTTTAAGGCGGTCCGTGTTATGGAAAGATATACATGTTCTGACCTTAAACTCCAACATGCGCCTCAATAATACCGAAGTGGAAAGTTTGCAATTTTCGAACTTCTTGACTGAGGTATAATATTATATAGATAATCATTTTGACAGTGCTGTTTACATAATATATATATATATATATATATATATATATATATATATATATTGTTTTTTTACTTACTTCTCTTTTTCCTCCAGATTGGGACTAGCCCAGAGGAAACTGTGCTTATGCCTTCGACACTACGCCATTGTAAAAGCGTTGAGGATTTATTGGGGGTTGTATACCCGTTATTGCACGTGGAGGGAACTGTTACCTCTACCTTCCTCAATGAAAGAACAATTCTTTCGGCTCGCAATGACGATGTGACTGCCATAAATACAGCCGCGCTCAGTATTTTCCCTGGTGAAATAGTTACATACTTTGCTGCCGATAAATTGTGCCCTGATGAAACTAATCCCAGCATAAGTAACCAGTTCCCAAATGAGTTTCTAAATGCCCTTAACCCATCGGGGTTACCACTGTTTAAATTGGACTTGAAAGTTGGAAGCCCAATAATGTTGCTACGAAATATTGCCCCGAAAGATGGCCTCTTTAATGGCACCCGCTTGATAGTTACAAAATGTTCCGAGCATGTTATTCAGGCCCAAATCCTTACTGGTGAAAAATTTGGCACATTAGTTTTCATTCCTATAATCTCTTTAACACCTTCCTCTGCTGAAATGCCAATTAAGATGATGCGCAGTCAATTTCCAATCAAGTTGGCCTACGCCATGACAATGAACAAATCGCAGGGCCAGTTCGACAAGTATATTGGGATTGACTTGCACACTCCGGTCTTCAGTCATGGACAATTGTATGTTGCATTATCACGTTGCACGAGTGCTAACTGTATATCTATCCTGCTTCCCACCAATGAAGGGAGTTCAACTACTAACATTGTATATCCAGAGGTTCTCTTATAATCATTTTTTTTATGTACGTTTTGATGAAGGGAGTTCCAAATAGCGGGATCTTCATTTTTGTATGAACTTTTGGTACTATTTCCACCCATGGTGTTTAATTTAAACTAATACTATTTTGGAGCTATTTATAGTTTATTCAAACAGAGTGCCAATTGTATGTTGCATGGTATGTTCTCAAGATCATTTTCTTTGTAAAGGCCTTTTGATTCAGTATAGAGATGATTCGGAGATCATTCAATCTTATTTATTCATCTGTTTTAATTCTAAAGTTTGTTTTTGTCTATTTGCATCATTCAATAATTGTGATTTGATCAGGTGAATAACTGTGATTTTATCAGTTTGGATTCTTTTACACACCAAAGGTGTTTGCTGAGTGAAGCTGGTACAGAGGCCTTGATTGAACAATTAAGGATGGCTGCCAGTTTAGCAAAGGTCCCAAACACTAGGATGAGGAGTTATTAGGGAGTGAGTTTAAAGTTGAAGCGAATTTCTGGAATGTGTTTAAATTTCATATTGATCGGCAGAGTGAAGTAGAATCTGTTGCAGTTGTATAGCAGCAATTCAACTCATTTGGTAAAACAGAGGAGTACACGAGGAGTACACGAGGAGGCTCATTCGAGTACAAGATGCTTATGAAACTTTGTCAAACGAGCATATACTTTGTCAAACGAGCATAGTATAAGCATGTTGGCTTTGGCAACGAGGCAGTAGCATGTTGGCTTTGGCAGCGAGGCAGTAGTGCTACTGTCCTGGCAGTGGTAGTAGCATTTTATGCACTGTAATGTCTCCTAATTATTTCTTCTGAAACTTGGATATTAGTGATACATGTTGGGTTAGATATAGAATCTGAAATGATACTCTTATTTATGATGTTATAATGTGTACTCTTGATGGAATTAGTTGTATGCAAGTTTGGTGTTATAATGTGTACTCTTGATGGAATCAGTTGTATGCAAGTTGGATTAGCTCTACTCCATTAATAATATATTAAGGATAAAACATGATTCTTTTATTATATTAGGGAATTAGTTGTATGCAAGTTGGATCATCCATATATGTTGAGGGGCTATTGCAGATTGATTGTGGAAGTTATCCAGTTCCGAAAATCATAGGAAAAGGGCCTATGAACCTGCTGGATATGGAGAACCTGCTGCATTGTTCCACTATTATATGCATTGGCTGTTGACACATGCGCAGACGCACACTCACACACTCTCACGCGTTAGTAATATATGCATTATTCCACTGTTATATCATTGTCAGTAGGTATTTATCTGATTTGATTTCATGTGTTGTGTATAGAGAGTAAACGTGGAAGCACAAGATTGGAGAGGGAGGGACTATGTGGCTGTGGACTCTAAACGGTCCCGATGGTAGGAAAATTTGGATGTTTGATCCAAATCTGGGATCTCCAGAAGACCTAGCCGATATCTAAAATGGTCGTCAAACTTTTTTCAACAATCGCTTTCTCAGAAAGCACAACTCAGATCTCATTTACCTATGCATTTTATATTACATATCATGTTTGGGAGTTCTAATATGTCATTTAGGAGAGTTCTAATTTGTAATTTTGGAGTACTAATTTGTTTATTTATTTTTATCTGAATCACATATTCATGTGTTCTTTTACTCTGCGAGATCGAAAAAAGGACCATATTGGGACTTTGAATTGATCTCATAAAGGACCATATTCATGTGATCTCATTTAGTTGTTTTGAATTGATCGAAAAAAGTACTAATATGTCATTTCTTTTATTTTATCTCAACTTAGTTGTTTTGAATTGATCTCATTTAGTTGTTTTGTTTCAGCACTGATGCACTATATACCGCTGACAACCGAAAAGCTTGCTGGGATTACATCACTCTGTTCTTTGTTTCGTATATAGTGCACTGCTGCACTATATACAACGTACATCGCTGACAGTCGAAAAATTTATTTTGTTGATGAGAAGCGATATGACACGCACCAACAGCAGTAGCAGTAGGTAAACGCAGCAGCAGCAGCAATAGCTGTAAGACACGCACCAACAGCAGTTGTAGGACACGCAGAAGCAGTTTTGCTGAGGAGACACCGAGTTTCCTTGATGATTCTTGGACGTAGGTGAATTACATTGTTTCTATCCTTCTTTTTGGCTATACATTTTATTAGGAGACATTCTTAATGGCCGAGTTTTCATTTATGATGCTCATAACCTATCTTTTTTTATCACCATTGATTGTATCGGGTGATTTATTGCAGGGAGTAGTACGTTACCGATTATCCCAAACGATATCCTTTCAAGGAAGTGCTTACCTAGGGAGCAACCCGGGATCCAACTAATATTTATATGGAAATCAGAAGCGCATTTATAGAGGGTAAACGTGCTCATGTGGATCGCAATAATGCATGAAAGCTCACACGCGCTGAACATTGTGAGAAGAAAGAGCGAAAGTTATTTGATGACCCAAGGACATTACGATCAGGAGAACCAGTTGACAAAGTTGTTTTATTATGTGGTAATTTTGATATTGTATTATGATTTAGAGATTTTTTAAAGAATATTCAAAGAATTATACTTTGTTAGTACTTGGTTTTTATTTTAGGTTCTATGTTTATTAGTTTGTGATCTGGGGTGATGTTGGCTAGAAATTATGGGATTCTTCATTTGAATTCGATTATATGTTCAGGTTTTATGTTCGTATTTGTATATTTATAATTATGGATGATGTCTATACGAGGTCCAAGAAGTAATATTATTATTAGTAGTAATGTTGTTGGGAGTATTTATTTTTAAAAAGGGGATAGTCTTATAAACAAAGGGGACTCTGCCCAAAATTTCTAAAATCTTTATAGGGTGTTGTATGTATGTATCTAAATACGATGTATGGTCCAATCAACGACGTATACGTTCAAAAATTTATGTCGTGCCTTCAGGCACGGGCATACCCTAGTATATATATATATATATATACCATCTCTCATCCGTATATATGCAATTCATTAACTCAGCTATACGTATATATATACATTCCTCTTTACACTAGCCGATGTCCCGAACGTATTTAATTTAATTCTTTATATAAATATGATCCCTCACTTGAAGTATATTCATCCATTGCCCCTATGATATGAATTGTCTTCCAACATATGCAACATTAGGGTTATCACCCCAAAGTTTAATGTACATAACACTCACTACTCATCCCATCAATATCCGAATGCACATCTACATATCCAACAACAATCCCGACTATAGGTATACACATGACTAATAGTCTACAAGCCTTAAGCTTAAACTTAAATTCATTTTATGATTCCATCATCTTTTGGGATGCCTAATGTTGATCACGCATAGATATGTAGTAACTACCCCGACTACCATATGACTCACTCTTGTTATAGTCGTTAGAGTATCCCCATCATTCACAAATTGGCCTACTATTCAATTTCTCCTATGAACCCTTAATCGTATTGCGTTTACAATCTATTCCTTAAGTTAAACATTACTAAGGATACGCAACCACTCTCTCTCGTCGGTCCCCAATCTATTTTAAATAGAATCCTATCACTATAAGGATTCGACACAATTATTAACCTACTATTTTCACGTCACACCTTGCCACTCTCTCTTAAAGATTCCTACACCGTACATCAAATATAAACTCACTTATGACCTCTAAATATAACTCCTGTTAATAAATAAATTCCCACACTACTCAAATACAAAAATCTCCAATACGCATATATGTTCGTCTCCTAAAATAGTTTGATGTGTCCCCACCAAAATATCATATAAGAGACCCCTTATAAATATTCAAATGATATCTATCGTATCATATAATAGTGTTTCGAATCAATAAACCCAATTGAAGTGGAAACAAAACTCGCTCCAGAAAAACCTCATTAAGACAACACTGTTTTCGAATCGATTCGGCCTGGCCCGAATTGATTCGGTCTCAAGGGTGAATCGATTCGCTCCAACTATGAATCGATTTCGTCCAAATGACCTGGGACTCTGTCTCAAGCTGAATAGATTCGCCTTGGGTCCGAATCGATTCAGTCATGTAGACCTGACACTTTTGCCAAAGCCAAATCGATTCGCTTAGGGGGCGAATCGATTCGGGTCTACAGAACCTTGAAGGTCTCTTCTTCTTCTTCTTCACAAAACCCACGAATTTTAAACCCTAAAATTATCACTTCTAACCCTTAAACCTTCTTCAAATCATGATTCTAAGCCAATAAATCAACCCAAATCTGATCCCAACCATCTCTACACCAACCAACCCATATATAAACATCAATTTCAAGATTTAAACTACAAAAAATCTAGGTTTTGATATTAGTACCCAAAATCCAATTCTTCTATCCACAAATTATTAAATGAAATACACAAATGAATTATTTAACAAGATTAAACACTTGCCTCGAAGTTGTAGAGGTTGAATCGTCCTCGGGATTGAGTTTGGGCCGAAATCTCCAAGCTTTCCCTTATCTATCTATTCCTTTCTTCTTCTTTTCTCTCTTCTTTCTATTTATCTCTTCTCACAAATGAGAAGGGATGAAATCATAAGCCCTTAAATCCCTTAAAACAATAAACCCAGTTTTAAATGTTAAGACTCACTTTAAATGACTCGTTTACTCCAATTCGAGTCAAACTAACTTAAAAATATTCCGGGACCAAAATAAAACCCAAGGACAGTCATTTCAACTATCTCGTCCCATTTGGAATCAATGGTGCACTCAAAATCATCATTCGGAATATTTTAAAACGTCTTCAATTTATGGACTTCAATTAATAGAATATAAAATCCTCCAATTTAAATAAATTTAATTTCTCCCAAAAACTTAATTTCTCAGTCCCAAAATCGTGGGATGTTACACTAAGGTTTTAGAAGTGAGATACGGAGCCAGAGCCATAGATTGAATTCCACAGTGAGAAACGAGATAGGGGATCAAATGATTTACGTTTTGATTTATTATTGTTATTTATAAAATAATGACTTAGGTGGAATTTATTAATCAGCCTAATTAATTTCAATGTACTTATATAATTAGAAAACTAACCTATATGTTAATGAATATATGAGTGCCTGGACGTAGTCAGTACATATGCATCGTCAAATTCTTGAAATTCTTCTCTGTTTGCTGAATATATAAAATTGCGATCGAAATTGCTCCACTGGGCACCTTTAAGGATAAATGTTCTAAAATTAGAGAACGAAAGTAGAATCAGTATTTATTATCTGTTAATTTTTAGCCCCCAACAACTGAGCATAAACTTTAATTTCTTACGTTCTCACACTTTGTTAATCTGAAATTCGAATACTCGCACCTCCGTCACTCTTTTAGGCTCACTTTACAAGTTGGTTATTTCACGTGAACATTACTTTGCAATTTAATGTATACTTTCTAATCAGATGAAAATAATAATTCCTGAAAAGGACAAGGGCTTCTGATTCTTCTTAATAGTTTACTTTTGTTTAAGATTTAGTAGGCAGCCTTTACAGTTTTGACTATTATTTTAATGCTTGCCAATCGATCAATCGTGTAGGTTCAACTCCATTTCCTTCCTAGTTTTCTAACACGCTCATCCATCCATTGAAAACCTTATATGGTAATTACAATTAGACTCAACCCCATAACTATTTTTATGGCTCAAAAAATTACTTCCTTACTTCATTTTCTTTCCAATACTATAAACCCTAATTTTCGACAAACCTAAAAAACTATAACTCATGCTAAAAACATCATTAAACAGATCATCCATTAAATGGATAAAACATATAATTAACAAGATATGTATACTAATAAGCAAACACACTTTAACAAACTAAAAAAGGAGAATAAAAATATGTAGATATAGCTCCCAAAATCCATGGATTTGGTGTTGCAAATGAGTAAAATCTAGTTATGTTAATGGGTTTTTGGGACACCAAAAATCGGTTGAATTGTTTTTTAGGATAACGTGAAACAAGTTTGGGATGGTTTATATCAAGTTTACGTCTATACATAAATGGCGGTGGATCCAGGATTGTGACTGCAATCCAATTTAGTTTGGTGCAAATTAGAGTTTTTTTCTATAAAGCACGTACATTCTCCCAGAAACCACGAGTCCCATGTCGTGTCGTGTCGAAATACGTATTATGTGTGAGCTCCGACACGTAATCGACACGTTGTGGACATGTGATGGTGATTCTTCTTTATTTATGATTTTTAATGTTAAAAGTGTACTTGAATTTTGTTTTGTATGGTCCATTTTCTTAATTTCATGCTAAGAATGCTCTAATAATGTATTTTATGGAAAAATATGTTTCATTTCCTTAATATATATATTTAAATATATATTATATATTATACCTATCCTAGCATGTCGTGTCCTAATTTTTGGAAGAATCATGTGTCCCGTGTCGCATGTCGAAACGCGTATTACGAGTCCGTGCTTCATAGGTTTTGTTTGGTGCTTCAGTTAGATTGCTATTGAAAATCGAGTTTATTCTTGTACAATCAATAACGGACCTGTTTGATGTTTATTAGTTATTTATATGCAGAGATTGAATTTATTTCGATCAGGTTGTTTGTTGTAAATTAGTTATATGTTCATTTCTATACATCCGTGGAGAATATGCAAATGAGTATATGTAAATATCCAGTGTTGATTCCCAAAATACCTGCTCCTATAAACAAACCTTGTGTTCATTCCTAAAGTACCTGCTCTAGAAACTTTATCCCTATTCCTCCCTATATGTCTCTGCAATTTCGCTTACAAAATAATCTCCAAATTTTTGCTAACAGACTCGAACCCATCCTCCCCAGCATTGTATCTCCCAACCAAGCGACATTCGTTCTTAACAGACTTATACAAGACATTATCATAGTCACTCACAAAGCTTTCCATTATCTAAACACAAAGAAGTAGGGAAAACGTAAAGACATGGTCCTGAAGTTAGACTTGAACAAAGCATATAATAGAGTGGATTGGAAGTTTTTGATAAATATATATGGAGAGAATGAGGTTTTGCTCGAGATGGTTACACCTCATCATTCAATGCATTAGCACAATTTCCTACGACATGTGCATTAATGGGGCCCAAATATGCAAAATTATCCCTAAGAGAGGTTGGAAACAAGGCGACCCAATATCCCCATACCTATTTTTAATTTTCCAGTATGTTCTCACATCTCTCCTTTCAAGAGCCCTCCACAATAAAAATATTTCAAGCTTGAAAATACGAAGATCATGTCCCCTTCTATCTCATTTTTCCCGTTAAGGACTTATTATTTTCTCCCAATCCACCAAAGAGGAATGTGATAGGGTGAGGACTGTTTTAGACTTATATGGCAAAGCTTCTAGACAACTCGTCAATTTCTCTTAATCTGGAACAATGTTCTCAGCAAATACTGACGAAGAAAGTACACATAGTATATGTGATTTTTTGAGGTAAAATCTATGGACCCCAATTCCAAATACCTAGGGTTTCCAACAAAATAGGGGAACTCCTAAGATTCTTCTTTCTCTTTTCTTTTAGAGAGGTTAACAAACAAAGTATATGGGTGGAAACAATTATTCATTTCCCTAGGAGGGAGGGAGACTTTGATTAAAGATGTGATGACAGCAGTCCCTAGCTATGTTATGTGTTGTGTATTCCTCCCCATAAACATATGTGTGACAAGATTGGGTCGTTAACTATCAAGTTTTGGTCAGCTCGAAAGATCGGAGAAAATTCATTGGAAATCTTTGGATGAAGTGCGTCCCCAAATATCAAGGGGAATGGGATTTTTGGCCAAACATGAATATCCCTCTAAAGATTAATCTCTTTATTTTGAGGTTGTGCAATAATGCTCTATTAACCACCTCTATTATCTACAAACGTATATGTGTTTCCACCCCCATTTCCCTTTTATGTAAGATGGAACTCGAAGATGGGGAGCGTATGTTATTAAGGTGTGAGGGAAAAAATAACATATGGGAACTATGTTTCAATAGTCTCCAAAACTCTTAGTTCATTTCCATCCATGATATGACATATTTGGTTGGCCAGAATTTGTTCTTTATTTCAAATTATATGGTCCTACCCTATGCATAATCAACCCTAAAAGATATAAAGGATTTTTCTTCAAGAAAAAAACACTTAGAAAACACCGCTTTGGCGCATGATGACCAGTACCTGGTTTTACAGATAACAATTGCTAAAATTTAATGTTGACGCAACATTTTTCATTAAGAAAACAACACCTATTTTGGAGGCTTGTTGAGAGATTCCAATGATCACATTCTTCAAGGTTTTTGAAGAAAAATATGTCCTAGCTCAGTTCTAAATTGTGAAATTTTTACCTTGAGATAATGTAAGGACATTGGTTTGCACTTATTGATTTGGTTTCGACTTTATTTCGGAACAAAATTTCTAGTGTATTGTTTATATTATATTTATTTAAAATTTCATAACATTTAAGATAAAAGACAAAGCACTATGAAAAATATATACTAAACCAAACTTATTCAGAGGTTCATACAATCGGAAGTCTGGTAAAAATTTGAGTTTTTTTTTATTTTTCTAGAGTTTACATTTAAGTAGGAAATTGAGAGGCCCAAAGCCTTTTATATGTCATAAAAAGGTTTTTGAATTTTTCTTCAAAATTTCCAAGGGGTAAATTTTTGTTTTCTCTCTTTAGAACGAGAGAACCCTTGTGCAAAAGGATCTTTGAATGAGATCCAACACATTCAATCTAAAAGTCCTCATACGATAGAGATATCGTACAAGAGATTCACGTGCGAAGTGACCATATTCGAACGTGGTCATCCTAGTTCAAACGAGGGTCCATTTTGTAGGAAAACGTGTTTGAGTTAATTACTTATACAGTAAAGTATAAACTACAACGTAAATGCATGTTTTCAACCCAATTTCATCAAAACCCTAATAAGTTTCATGAGACTGAAATCTTGTCAAGTCATGCTTTCAAGGTGAACTCTTGGATTTATAATTACCTCCAGCATTCTACATCAAAATAAGATATTATCATGGATATTTTTGTGGCGGTGATTAACATATAGCATATGCATGGGTCGATCATCGACAACAAAACATTGGTGGATATAGAGGTCTAAGAATTATGCAATATGAGTCTAGGCGTGGATAAACTGATTGCTAATACGGGAAGAGGCATCAAATCATAATATAAAAGGAGAAACTGAGTGGTGATAATCATTGTCTTATATGTTAGTCACGTTAGTACATCATAAAACCTAAATTTCAAAATACTAACTTGTTAGGTTGGAGCGATAGTGTTTTTTCTCGCTAGGATTTTTACTAAAAAAATTATTTGTGCATTGTGCGTGAGTGTTTTCATAGCTTCTGTATTCATTTCTGAATTACTCTAATTAGTTTTACTTGGTAAATTTAAAATCTTTTTCAATATAAAAAGAATTTAGTTTTGATTGGATGTGGTAATTAATTAATTTGACTAAATTCCTAGGGCATATACCACTACACCAAAAACAGTGATTTGGCACACCTTGATATAAAAAATTTGGCACAGTTTAAAGTTGTGCCCACTTTTGGCACGGTTTAATGATAATTTGGCACACTTTAAAACAATGCCAAAATTTGGCACTATTTTAAAGTGTGCCAAAATTAAGCATACTTCACAAAAATATAAAACACCAAAAAAATAATTCCCTAAACTCACACTTTGGTAGCCCGCTCTATCTTCCCTCTCCCTCTGCTCGCCCGGCTCACCCCTCTCTCTGCTTTGACCTCTCTGCTCATCTCTCTCTCTCTGCCCGGTCAACTCTCCATCAATGTAGCTCCCTCTCTCTGCGTAGCTCTCTCTCCACTCGCCCTGCTCAGGTAACCTCATTCTCTCTCTTAACTTCTTGCATCTTCTCAGCTATCTATAAATCGTGTATTCTATATTTTATCTATAGATCGTGTATTCTATATTGCATCTTCTCAGCTATCTCCACTCGTCCCGCTCAGGTTTCTTAATCGATCTTTTACTCTATTTAATCATGCCTCTCTTGAAATTTCCCAACTAAATACATATTATACACATATGTATACGAATGTAAAATGTAGATGCCTACATGTATTTGTACACTTTTTTATATGTGCATCGTTTAAATTAATTGGTAATCAAAGTTAGTTTCAGCTTAAACTAGTGTTTGTGCAATTATTTATTCTTAGTTTGGCAGATATGTGGTTGTTTTGGTGGTACTTTGTTTGATACATACATTTGGATTTCTGGATCTGTTGTCCTTACAAATCTTTTTTTATTGAAAAAGTATTATAATACATTAAAAGGTTTATTGTGATCTACTGGGCTAATACTGGATAACAAATGTATGTACTTATGATGTTAGAATGTGTGCCTTGGGTGTTTGCAATATTATAAAGTGTTGATTGTATTCGTTATGAGATGTGTGCTTTTGTCTTCATATTTTTTTAAAATTAAATGCCATTTTAGGGAATGGATTTTGGGTTGTTCATATGGATATCGTATTTACTTAGGTATGTTTATTTTTAGGGAATGACGAAGGTTATTTTCTTAGGTATGTTTATTTTTAATTTGCATGTTTGTCTTTTGCAAAAAATTTTGATTATGCTTTTAATTAATACTAACATAAGCTACAATTCAAGGTGAAGTGTTTAGTGCAAAAAAAGTTGGTGTTGACTCTTGCATAACTGCAATATTGGTAAGAAATTTTCATGTCTTTTATGTTTTGGATATCTATATTTGGTGTTGATTTTGCATAGCTGCGAGTTCGAATTTGGATCTTCAATGAATTTAAGGTGTTCTTTTACTGATTTGAATATCATGTTTGGGAATGGTACTGAATATTCTAATGTGTATAGTTTTATCATTAGATTACTGTTTTAATACATACCTAAAGAGTTTCATTTCAAGCATAGCATAGTTGGATCCAAATTTTTGGTGTGGTTTAGGTGGTAGTCTAGAGAGAGCATCAAGAAAATGCACTTTTTTTACATTCTCCCCCCATCAATTATTTACTGGTAATGTAAATTTAGTTATTAAATTATATGTTGGGTGTCTACATTTAAAATGCATCTCTTTTTAAAAAAGTAATTTCTTATTTATAGCCCTAGCTAACAACTGGTAAAGACTTTACCATAGTGAGTAATATGTCAATTCTGTGTTGGTCTTTTATCACATACTTCTCATGTCATAGTGTGAATTTGTTGGTAACTCATTTATTTAACATTCTAAAAAGGCAGATATTAACATTTGTTCAATGATGTCTTGGCCTTAGCTAATAACACTGTATTGAAGCAATGATGTCTTGGACTATTTGAGATCATTCGGCATCCTTATTTAGTGAAGGTCCTTGATTATTTTACTATCAGTGCGCTTCAACTCCAATTTATATTTCTAAAAAATCTTGTGTTATGCATACTAGATTGACAGTAAAAAAAAATTCCCATGTATGCTCCAACACAATTCTACAATGACAATGTGTTGCCTCGGATCAAGGAGTAAAAGATAATGTCCCTAAAACCTTTTGTTGATCACCTAGGGTAAGTTTAAGGATGTCATTCAGATCTACATTGTATTTATCTTTTATTGAGGTTAGATTTTGGAATTGTTTGATTTGTTTTCATGGATGTAAATAGGAGGGTTTCCATACATGTGCTTGACATACTCCAGTATTTCAGCCCGCACTGATATTTATAATGATTTCAACTAATAGGAAGCTACAATGCTAAATTCAAAGATGAGATAGTCTTTAGTTAACATACATGTAGAATCTATGGCCATGTCCGCCTCTAAGTCCCTGTTATCCATATCGAGTAATGTAATCTAATTAATTTAATAAGAATCTATTATCTAATAATCATGACACTCCATTCCCCTTTAAGACATCCTTGTTCCAAGGATGGAATTTAAAACAATCAACTACCACCTAGCTCAAACACAACCAACATAAATTTTCCTTGTTTTTTATGTGGTTGAGTCATTTTATCAAACAATATGTATGGATCATCCATATTTACTATCCGAGGGTGGGGAGGCTGGGTGGGGGTGGGGAATTCCGAGAAATGAAACAATATGTGATTCATTTTGATAATTAGTTTCCAACTCAGACAATCAGGTAGTCTTTTATATTATTGCATGCCTCCCAGTAACATCCTATTATAAATGTTTCCCCAAGAGAGTATGGCAGCAAAGGCCTGCATGACTGAGGCCCATCCAGTGTTGTGTACATGGTATTATAAATAAAACTTTTTTGACTTCAAATGTTTTGTGTGAGCGTGGCATGCTTTCTCATCAGTTATTAAAAACTCTACATGTTTGATAAAAGATATTTGCTTTATGCTAGGCGATAAAAATCTTGCGGAAACAATTGCTAATGTGCTTACTTCCATTCCTTTTATTATTCTTGGAATTAAGTCCCTAAGGCAAGCTATCTTCTTTTATTTTCATTATAACTACCCAATGTATATAAATTTCATGTCTGACCACTTGCTTTTCTAATGATGAAGAAAGAATCTAAATTGTAAGCTTTATGCTAGTTCGTTAATTGGAGTTGGTATTGCCTCAAGTTTGTACCATGCTTCTAGGGGAAAAGTGAGGAAGTATCTGAGGTGGGCTGACTATAATATGATATCCACAACAACGGTGGTAAGCTATACTCTATTATGACAGAGTAAAAGTTAAAACACACGCATTATAATCAAAATTTTATCTATGGATTTTGAGTAATATCTTTATAGCAGTTTTCATGATGCTTGGTGACAAACAGAATACATGTGTGTTATTTTTCTTGATAAGGTCCATGACTATAATTCAAATTAATATGATTCGGATTCATTGTGACATATAAGCGCTAACCACTATGGTTTGTAATTCTATGTTTTCCTTATGTAGATTGTATCGTAGATACGCAAGACGATGGAATCTATATGCTTTCTTCAAATCGACACACCGGTTCCATAGGTATGTAAATTTCTTTATGTTCATTTTTGATTGATTCATCTTGTGGTTATAGTTGTCTAATTAAAGGATCTAGAAATATTAGGCTTAAAAACAAGCCATTAAAGGGCGAAAATCCAAACCAGCTCCCAAACGATCCCATAAGAGGCACGAACACCTCGCACGGAACCAATGTAACATGTAGGAACTGACCATGTAGTCACGGGTATCTCAATTTGAGAATATGATGATAATTATAAAATTTGTAGACTGGGCTTAAAAACAAGCCGTTAAAGGGGGAAAACCAAAACCAGTTCCCAAACGGCCCCGTGAGAGGCATGAACACCTCGCAGGGGACTAATGTAACTTGTAGGCACTGACCATATAGTCATGGGCCTCCCGATTTGAGAATATGACGATAATTTGATGATATGTAGATTAGGCTTATAAACAAGCCATTAAATGGTGAAAACCCAAATTAGCTCCCAAACGATCCCGTAAGAGTCACGGACACCTCGCAAGGGACCAACGTAATTTGTCAAAACTGACCATGTAGTCACGGGTCTCCCGGTTTCACAATATGACAATAATTTGAAAATATAAAGATTAGGCTTAAAAACAAGCCGTTAAATGGTGAAAACCCAAACCAGCTCCCACACGGCCCCGTAAAAGGCAGGAACACCACGCACGAGACTAATGTAACTTGTAGGAAGTGATCGTTTGGTCACGGGTCTCCCGATTTGAGAATATGACGATAATTTGAAAATATGTAGATTAGGCTTAAAAATAAGCCATTAAAGGGTGAAAACCAAAACCAACTCCCAAATGGCCCCGTATGAGGCATGATCACCTCACACGGGAATAATGTAACTTATAAGATCTGACCGCGTAGTCACGGGTCTCCCAATTTTGGAATATGACGATAATTTGAAAATATGTAGATCAGGCTTAATAACAAGCCGTTAAATGATGAAAACCCAACCAGCTCCCAAACGGCCCCGTGAGAGGTACAAACACCTCGTACGAGACGAATGTAACTTGTAGGAACTGGCCGTGTAGTCACGGGTATCCCGGTTTGAGAATTTGATGATAGTTTGAAAATATGTAGATTAGGCTTAAAAACAAGCCATTAAACGGTGAAAACCCAAACTAACACCCAAACGACCCCGTAAGAGGCACGAACACCTCACACAGGACCAATGTAACTTCTAGGAACTGATCGTGTAGTCACGAGTCTATCGGTTTGAGAATATGACTATATTTTTAAAATATGTCGATTAGGCTTAAAAACAAGCCATTAAGCGATGAAAACCCAAACCATCTCCCAAACAACCCCGTAAGAGAACACCTCGCACGGGACCAATGTAACTTGTAGGAACTGACCATGTAGTCACGGGTCTCCCCATTGCATAATATGATGATAATTTAAAAATATGTAGGTTAGGCTTAAAAATAAGCCGTTAAAGGGTGAAACCAAAAACCATCTCCCAAATGGCACCGTAATAGGCACGAAAATCTCGCACGGGACCAATGTAACTTGCATGAACTGACCGTATAGTCACATGTCTCCCTATTTGAGAATATGACCATAATTTGAAAATATGTAGATTAGGCTTAAAAATAAGCCGCTAAAGGGTGAAAACTCAAACTGCTCCCAAATGGCCCTCTAAGAGGTACGAACACCTCGCACGGGATCAATGTAACTTGTAGGAACTGATTGAGTAGTCACGGGTCTCCCAATTTGAGAATATGATAATAATTTGAAAATATGTAGATTAGGCTTAAAAATAAGCCATTAAATGCTGAAAACCCAAACTAGCTCCCAAACGGCCCCGTGGAAGGCACAAACACCTCGCATGGGATCAATGTAGCTTGTAGGAACTGATCGTGTAGTCAGGGGTCTCCCAATTTGAGAATATTACAATAATTTGAAAATATGTCGATTAGGCTTAAAAACAATCCATTAAATAGTGAAAACCCAAACCAACTCCCAAATGACACCGTAAGATGCACGAACAATTGGCACGGGACCAATGTAACTTGTAGGAACTGATCGTGTAGTCACGGGTCTCCCGATTACAGAATATGATGATAATTTTAAAATATGTAGATTAGGCTTAAAAATAAGCCGTTAAAGCGTGAAAACCAAAACCATCACCCAAACGGCCCTGTAAGAGGCCCAAACACCTCACACGGGACCAATGTAACTTATACGAACTGATCCTATAGTCACGGGTCTCCCGATTTGAGAATAGGATGATAATTTGAAAATATGTAGATTAGGCTTAAAAAAAAGCCGTTAAAGGATGAAAACTAAAACAAACTCCCATACGGCCCCATAAGAGGCTTGAACACCTCGAACGGGACAATTGTAACTTGTAGGAACTGACCGTGTAGTCACGGGTCTCCCAGTTTGAGAATATGATGATAATTTAAAAATATTTATATTAGGCTTAAAAATAAGCCGTTAAAGGGTGAAAACTAAAACCATCTCCCAAACGGCCCCATAAGAGGCACGAACACCTCGCACTGGACCAATGTAACATGTAGGAACTAACCGTGTAGTCACGACTCTCCCAGTTTGAGAATATGATGATAATTTTAAAATATGTAGATTAGTCTTAAAAACAAGTCGTTAAACGGTGAAAACTCAAACCATCTTCCAAACAGCCCCGTAAGAGGCACGCACACTTCGCACATGACCAGTGTAACTTGTAGGAACTGACCGTGTAATCATGGTTCTCCCGAATTAAGAATATGATGAAAATTTAAAAATATATACATTAGGCTTCAAAATAAGCCGTTAAAGGGAGAAAAATAAAATCAGCTCCCAAAAACGGCCTCGTAAGAGGCACGAACACCTCGCACGGGACCAATCTATTTTTTAGGAATTGACCCTGTAGTCACGGGTCTCCCATTTGGAGAATATGACAATTATTCTTAAAATAAGTAGATTAGACGTAAAGATAAGCCATTAAAGGGTTAAAACAAAAACCAGCTCCCAAACCTCCCCGTAAGAGGCACGAACACCTCGCACGAGACTAATGTCACTTGTAAGAACTGACCGTGTCGTCACGGGTCTCCCAGTTTGAGAATGTGATGATAATTTGAAAATATGTACATTAGGCTTAAAAACAAGTCGTTAAATGGCGAAAACCTAAACCATCTCCCAAACGTCCCCGTAAGAGGCACGAACACCTCGCACGGGGTTAATGTGACTTGTAGGAACTGACCGTGTAGTCACGGGTCTCCCGACTTGAGAATATGATGATAATTTGAAAATATTTACATTAGGCTTGAAAATAAGTCGTTTAAGGTTGAAAACCCAAACCAGCCCCCGAATGGCTGCGTCAGAGGGTTGAAACCTCGCACGGGACTAATGTGACTTGTATGGACTGATTATGTAGTCACAGGTCTCTCGATTTAAGAATATGATGATAATTTTAAAATATATAGATTAGGCTTAAAAACATACCGTTTGAGTGTGAAAACCCAAACCAGTCCCGTAAGTGGCACGAACACCTCACACAAAACCAATATGACATGTAGAAACTGACCGTGTACTCACGGGTCTCTTGATTTTAGAATATGATGATAATTTGAAAATAAGTACATTAGGCATAACAACAAGCCATTAAACAGTGAAAACCCAAATCATCTTCCAAACGGCCCTGTAAGAGGCACGAACACCTCGCTTGGGACCAATGTAACATGTAGGAACTGACCATGTAGTCACGGGTCTCCCGGTTTGAGAATATGATGATAATTTAAAAATATGTAGATTAGTCTTAAAACAAGCCTTTAATGGGTGAAAACCAAAACAACTCCTAAACAGCCCGTAAAACTCGCGAACATCTCGCACGGGACGAATGTAACTTATCAAAATTGACCGTGTAGTCAGGGGTCTCCCGGTTTGAGAATATAACGATAATTTGAAAATTTGAAGCTTAGGCTTAAAAATAAGCCTTTAAATGGTGACAACCCAAATCAGCTGCCAAACGGCCCCTAAGAGGCACGAACGCACCGCACGGGACCAATGTAACTTTTAGGAACTGACCGTGTAGTCACGGGTCTCCCGATTTGAGAATATGACGATAATTTGAAAATATATCGATTAGGCTTTAAAACAAGCCATTAAACGGTCAAAACTCCAACCAGCTCCCAAACGTCCCCGTAACAGGCACGAACACCTCGGACAGGACGAATGTAACTTGTAGGAACTGACCGTATTGTCACGGGTCTCCCGATTTCTGAATATGACGATAATTTGAAAATATTTAGATTAGGCTTAAAAACAAGCCGTTAAAGGGTGAAAGCCAAAACCATCTCCCAAATGGCCCCGTAAGAGGCAAGAATGTGACACCCCGCTTAAAATAATAACGGGTGGCTAACCCTATACTATATTAAATCAGAAATCCCAGATGTCTCTTTATCAGCATCAACAGACTATACCAAAAATAAATAAGGCTAACTACCTGATACCATAAAAGCGGATGCCAAAAATTAAATAAAAACATACAATGGAATTCAAACCAACAATGATAATGAATACTAACATGAAAAAAAAAATATACGTGCTCAACATGATGAAGGGTCATACACTCAATACATCATAAGTACATACAAAAATATACCCGAATAAGTTGTCGGGTCACAGACAGTATAATAACCATAAAGAAGAAATATAAATAGCTACATAACTCTTGGGTGTAAACCCGATGTACAACATGAATCCTATCTAGTTTTACACAGAAATAGGAAGCGATTCAATCTAAATCCCACAACAGTCCGCATCTGCTACGGATCCCAAGACTCTGGATAGAAAAGCATCCGGTATCCGTGTGGTAGGACACCTGTAGTACAATATCTATCTATCTATCTATCTATCTATCTATCTATCTATCTATCTATCTATCTATCTATCTATCTATCTATCTATCTATCTATCTATCTATCTATCTATCTATCTATCTATCTATCTATCTATCTAGCAAAATAGAAATATAAACGGGTCAGAGCCCGAGGTGTAAAAATGTTTAGTAAGTGTGTTAACCATGCATAATAAATATAAATGCAATATTTCATAATTAAAGTGGAGTCGCACTCTCATGAAAACCCAAACGCACCTCTCCTCTATAGCGCGCACCTAATCGCGTCCTGTAACCTTAATTAATCTACCCGACACATTTAAGGGTAACCTACCTAGCTATCCGCATGGCTTATACCTGTATAACCTGCCATCTTACATAACCCAAAGATCCTTCCATTCTAACCCCTCATAAATATATATACACATGTATACCAGGCTTTATTGTTTCTTGTTATTTGCTTAAACAAATTATTAGTCCTAGTACGACATACATTAACATTAGGTTTCAATATAAGAGTTCATTCTCTAAATAAAATACATTCGAGTACTAAGGACAAAACTTCTCTCCACTCTCAACATTGCACTACGTTTCTTGCGTGGGGCGTCTCGTAAAGAGAAATCAAAATAAGGACCCCCCCCGATACACTACTCCTTGACAATGTTGTTCGTAGGGATACATTATGTCCACACAAATCCTACTACTACAACTACCTAATTATTGAATACTATCTCTAAATACACAATTAAATCTCCATTTAAATCCTTGGGGTTGATATAACCGCAATAGTCTCTAAGTACGATCATTCAACCTTGATAAACTACACCACTGAAATCACACAAGATGCACCTCCTAGAAACTCCATATCCTCTTCACCTATAGGATATATAAATATATATTTACTTTAAATATAAATATATATATATATATAAGAAATCATTCATTCCTATAACCACGTATACATAACACACATAATGTACACTTTGCAATCTACATAACATAAACGGTTATAGGATACCAAAATACTGCACCATGCTATCATCTTCCAGGAATTACTCACTTTCTCCCGGGGTCACCAGCTATCGGACTATTATCACACCTCCATGGAGGTACAATCAATCATAACATATGTGAAGTGGTCATAGTTCCTAACCGCCAAGTGAGAACGACTCATACCCAAGACTTCTCACCCCCAAAAATATAAAATCACGCAAATAATAATGGGTGACTATGACTTGGGGAATATCCACACCCTGCTCCTCAAGCCAGGGGCTCACCTTCATCGCGGAACTTCCCATGATAGCATGTGTCGGGTATGCTTCACACCATAAGTATATATATCATTCACACTATATATACATCTATATGATCACATCATATAATCAAACCATCACGCCTGATATAGATATTCACGCCATATGTACACACATATATACATATCCACACACACACACACACACACACACACACACACACACACACACATATATATATATATATATATATATATATATATATATATATCCACATTTACACATATTTACACACTATCTCTCGTCCGTATGTATAAGATTTATAAACTCGGCTATAAGCATACATAATCCTCAATATACTAGCCGTCACACCAAGCATATTAACTTAATTAGTTATACAAATACGATCCCTCACTTGAAGCATATTCATCCATTACCCCTATGATAAGAACAGTCTTCCAATATATCCAACATTAAGATTATTAACCCAAAATTTAATGTATCTGACAATCGCTACACATCCCATCTATATCTGAAAGAACATCGATATTTCTAGTAATAATTTTGACTATTGGTATGGACATAACTAATAGTCTACAAACCTCAAACTCAATCCTAAATTCGTTCCATGATCCCATCACTTATTGGAATCCCCATTGTTATTCCCACACAAATATATAGTAACTATCTAGACTAGAATTACAACACAATATATTCTGGTTGATATTACGATCTAATAGTTCTCAATTTTGCCTACGGTTCACTTGCTCCTATGAACCCTTAACATTAACGCATTCACAATTTATTCCTTGAGTTTATCATCACTAAGGGTACGCGACCTCTCTATCTCTCACGTTGGTCCCCAATCATATCTTAAATAGAATCCTATCGCTATAAGTATTCGACACAAATCTCGGCCTAAAATTTCACACCATACCCTCACAACTCTCTCAAAGAGTCCTTAACCTTACGCCGTAACCAATATCACTTTTGACCTCTAATTAGGACTCCCATCCCCAATGAGGTTTACCACCACCTTGATACATGACTCCAATGCATACATATATTCCCAAACTACTTCTATAAGTCCCCGCGATCATAACATTTGAGATACCCTCAAATAAACTCCAAAACGTAACCCTCGCATCATATAAATAAGTTCCAAATCGAGAAGCCCAATCGAAATGGAATAAAACTCCTATACGTTCGTGTGTATGTTTCCAAAGTGATTAGATATGAATCCACCATCATAACACATGAGAAACCCCTTACAAATCTCCAAAACATATTTCTTGCATCATATAGGAGCGTCCTTTATCGATAAACCCAATCAAAAAGGGGTAGAAATCATTCTAAAAAAACTCCACAAAGAAGCCCTATTTTCGAATCGATTCGTCCTGGTCCGAATCGATTCGGTCTCAAGGGCGAATCGATTTGCTCCAAATGAGAATCGATTTGGTTCAAAGGACCTAAGAGACTATCCCATGCCGAATCGATTCGCCTTGGGTCCGAATCTATTCGGTCACACAGACCTGGGAGGCTGCAACATTTCAAATCGATTCGGCCTGTTCAGCAGGCTACGAAATGGTTCTTTTCTCACCAAAACCTAAATTTCCAAAAATAAATTTTAATCATCTACAAAGCCTCAAACTTCAACCCTAACACGTTTTCCAACATAGAAATCATCCTATAAATCATCCCTACACATGATATAACCTCAAATCCATTTATAAAACTCAAATGCAAGATTTATTCTACAAAATCTAGGTTTTGACATATATACCCAAAATCTAATTATTTTGACCACAAATTATGAAATATGATATACAAATGAATTATTTAGCAAGATTAAATACTTGCCTCAAAATTGTAGAGGTTCAATCATCCCCGAGATCGCATACGGGCCGGAAATGTCCAAGTTTCCTCCACTCTCTCTTCCTTTCTTCTTCTTTCTCTCTTTCTTTATCTTTCTTTCTTTCTCCCAAATGAGATAGGATGAGTCGTAAGGCTCTGAGCCTTTAAAACATAACTCCCAGTTTTAAATGGTAATACAAACTTTAAATGACTCGATTATTCCAATTCGAGTCAAATTTACTTCAAAATATTTTGGACCCGAAATAAAACCCAAGGACAGTCATTTCGACAATCTCGACCTATTCGGAATCAATGGCGCACTCAAAATTATCATCCAGAATAGTTTATAATGTCCTCAATTTTTGGACCTCACTTTCCAAATTTTAAAATTCTCCATTTTAAATAAATTGTATTTCTCCTGAACTGGACCAATGTAACTTGTATGAACTAACCGTGTAGTCCCGCGTCTCCCGATTTAAGAATGTGATGATAATTTTAAAATATATAGATTAGGCTTATAAATAAGCCGTTAAAGGGTGAAAACTAAAACCAGCTCCCAAATGGCCCCGTAAGAGGCACGAACACCTCGCACGAGACTAATGTGACTTGTATGAACTGACAATGTAGTCACGGGTCTCCTAGTTTGGGAATATGATGATGATTTAAAAATACGTAGATTAGTCTTAAAAACAAGCCGTCAAAGCGTGAAAACTAAAATCGGCTCCCAAACGGCCCCTTAAGAGGCACGAACACCTCGTATGGGACGAATGTAACTTGTAGGAACAGACCGTGTAGTCATGGGTTTCCCAATTTGAGAATATGATGATAATTAGAAAATATGTAGATTAGGCTTAAAAATAAGCCATTAAACGGTGAAAACCCCAAACCATCTTCCAAACGGCCCCATAAGAGGCACGGACACCTCACACGGGACCAATGTAGCTTGTAGCACTGATCTTATAGTCATGGGTTTCCCGATTTAAGAATATGATGATAATTTAAAAATGGGTAGATTAGGTTTAAAAACAAGCCGTTAACGGGTGGAAACCAAAACAACCTTCCAAAAATGGCCCCGTAAGAGGCACGAACACCTCGCACGGGACCAATGTAACTCGTAGGAACTGACCATGTAGTCACGTCTCTCCCAATTTCAGAATAATGCAATAATTTTGAAAATATGTGGATTAGACTTAAAAACAAGACGTTAAAGGGTGAAAAGAAAAAATAGCTCCCAAACGGCACCGTAAGAGGCACGAATACCTTGCACGAGACCAATGTAACTTATAAGAACTGATCGTGTAGTTACGGGTCTCCCAATTTGAGAATATGATGATATTTTAAAAATATGTTGATTAGGCCTAAAAATAAGCTGTTAAACGATAAAAACACAAACCAGCTCCCAAATGGCCCCTTGAGAGGCACGAACACCTCGCATGGGAGCAATGTGACTTATAGGAACTGATCGTGTAGTCACGGGTCTCCCGATTTGAGAATATGATGATAATTTTAAAATATCCAGATTGGGCTTAAAAATAAGTCGTTTCAGGGTGAAAACCCAAACCAACCTCAAAACGGCCCCTTAAGTGGCAAGAACACCTCGTATGAGACCAATATGACTTGTAGTAACTGACCACGTTGTCGCGGATCTCCCGATTTGAGAATATGACGATAATTTGAAAATATCTAGATTAGGTATAAAAACAAGTCACATGAGGGTGAAAACTCAAATAAGCTACCAAACATCCCTATAAGAGGCACCAAAACGTCGCACTTCACCCTTATAACTTATAGGAACTGATCATGTAGTCACGAGTCTCTCGATTTTAGAATATGATGATAATTTGAAAATATGTAGATTAGGCTTAAAAATAAGCCGTGAAAGGGTGAAAATGCAAACCAGCTTCCAGACGGCCCCGAAAGAGGCACGAACAGCTCTCACGGGACCAATCTAACATGTAGGAACTGGCTGTATAGTCACGGGTCTCTCGATTTGAGAATATGAAGATAACTTGAAAATATGTAGATTAGGTTTAAAAATAAGTCGTTAAAGGGCCAAATGCAAACGAACTCCCAAATGGCCCCGTAAGAGGCACGAATACCTCGCACGTGACCAATTTAACTTGTCGGAATGGACCATCTAGTCATGGGTCTCCCGATTTGAGAATATGACGATAATATAAAAATATAAAATCTTAAAAACAAGTCGTGAAATGGTGAAAATCCAAACATACTCCCAAATGGCCCCGTAAGAGGTCCCATGGGACCAATGTAACTTGTAGGAACTAATTGTTTAGTTACGGGTCTCTCGAGTTGACAATATGACGATAATTTGAAAATATGTAGATTAGGCTTAAAAATAAGCCGTTAAATGGTGAAAACCCAAACCATCTCCCAAATGGCCCCGTAAGAGGCACGAACACCTCGCATAGGACCAATGTCACTTGTAGGAACTGATCGTGTAGTCACGGATCACTCAGTTTGATAATATGACGATAATTTGAAAATATGTCGATTTGGCTTAAAAACAAGCCATTAAATGGTGAAAACCCAAAGTAGCTCCTTGTAGAGGGGGCTTAAAGGTAATCCTGAGATTGGGCATAATTCCCTAATTGACAATAGTGTTTGAGATTAAGCAACTGAGGCAGCTCAAGCGTGGCAACCCAGCAAGGAATCTATGCATGGCAACTCATACTTTAGCTTGTTGTATTAGTCATATTGTATTTCTGTTTATATTGACTGTAAGCTATAATGGTTGTAATGTTGTAATGAGAGTAAAAATCAGTTTGTGTGAGGTCAAACGGTACTTGCGAGAGACCAGGCTTGGCAGGGCCTGGGAGAGCTTTCATGCTCTATCGAATGACCTCGCAGTGGGAACCTTAGAGGGACTTGGTTTGGAGGATTTTGAAGTGAGGCACCATTGGGGCTTGTCCTGACCATCTTAGATACACCTGGCAAAACATCGAAGAACCCTGATGAAGGAACCTCGGATGAAGCATCTTGGAGTTCCATCGGGCGTAGGGCTGTGAACTAAAGATCCCTCGACTTAATGTCACATCTATTGTAGGTGATGTCACTAGCAAGCTAAACAATGTTAGTCATGCACTCGAGTAAACCACCGTGGTATTTGGGGCTATTAGGCAGTTGGTGAGCCACCTCTGCGATAACAGCCCCCTGACACACATTAGTTAGGCAAAAGGCATGTCTTGGCATTTAATGTTTACGGCGTGGAGACAACTAGTGCATCAAGCATTTAATGTTGTGACGTAAAGTATGAGGGATGTCTTTCATAGTTTTTAATGACTGAGTTGACTCGGGGGTGGTGTGGGGGGGGGTATTTAAGGACCCCAACCACCTTTGAGGAAGGGGGATCTTTTGAGAGAGTTCGGATGATCCTTTGAGAGTTTAGAAGTTATTACTAGAGAGAATATACATTCAGAGAGAGTTATTGCGAACCAGAGGGGTTTACTCACTCACCATTGTTATTTATTATGAAGCTTTTATTGCTTGACAGAGATTCTTGAGGGTTTTCTTGTGTGTTTATACCTGCCTACCAAGGTGTATCTAGGGTTCTTACTTTTCTCTCCCTCTAGCTGAGTTACTCCTAAGTCTATTACTACCTTCTGAGTTATACACGAGAGATTTATGAGTTTAAATGGAGTCTTACCTTCACTAGGGTCTGTGTTTGTATGTCCTAACATTAATCCAAAGCTTTGGCCAATTATCTTATCATTACCATACTCAAATAGGGGTTATGCCTCCATTTATAATCTAAAGTACCCTCTTACACTCCCAAACCCCGTAAGAGGCACGAACACATCGCACGAGACCAATGTAACTTGTAGAAACTGAACGTTTACTCACGGGTCATTCTAGTTGCCACGGGCACTCATCCCATGGCCCCGTTGTTGGTTACTCTAGTGGCATCGCCCATGGAGGAAATGCAAAAAGACATGCAAAAAGAGATGTTGAAGATTATTCAAGCTTCCTTGCAATCTGTTGGAGAGGTGGCTTTGGTTTATGATGAATTTCGAACACCTTATCCTTAAGATTACAATGAGGAACCCTATCCAAGGGACTATATTCCCCCTATCTTTGAAAAATATACTAGGAAAGGTGGGAACCCGAAGGAGCACATTAAGTGTTTTATTGAACACTTGGGAGCGCATTACAATGATAAGAAGTTTAGGTTGAGGGAGTTTTACAAATCCCTAACCGATAAGGCATACACCTGGTACTCCCACTTGACTCCTAACATCGTTTCTACATGGGAGGAGATGCATGTATTGTTTGTCCAGAAGTTATTTTTGGCAGAAAATGAATTCACCTTGACCCAACTTGATAGGGAGAAGAAAATACCTAGGGAAGAAGTGGTGGCCTATGTTCGAAGGTTCAAGGAAAGGTCCCTCGATGTAAGGGAGGAGGTCAAAGAATCCAAGTTATTACAGATCTGTGCTGAGGATCTACTTCCTGAGTACATCTGTCATTTCATCAATGAGTCGCGCGAGGGGATTTTCGCGGCATTCTTAAAGGCAAAAAGAAACATCTCTTTGGTGGTGTGACCTAATCCGATGGTGGCGCTCATGATGTTCAGGCAACCGATGCAACCCGCGGGGGGAGGTCTCATCCCCCATGGATAGGATACACCGAGGGGGAAGATAGGGGCAAAGCACCGAAGAGGGACAACAAGAGGAAGTTCGGAAGAGACAGGGAATACCCACCACCATTTCCTTATACAATGGAAGAAGCTGTCAGCTATTACAATGCGATGATCCAAGGGGGGACAGTCTATAAGCCAAAGGATGTCCCCACCGAGGAGCCTGATGCGGCAACAAAGGCGGATCCAAAGTATTGCCAGGTTCATCGAAGGATCCTGCATTGGACAGAAAATTGCTTCACACTAAGAAAAATTATTAAAAAATATGTGAAGGGAAGGACATTGCAAATCCCTCCGCAGGACGTCAATAACAACCCACTACCAGCACATGGGGCTAATCTCATGGCGTCCTATGATAAAGAAGCAGAGAAAAGAGATAGCGATGAGTATGAGGAGTCTTTGGAGATTTGCACCAAGGGAATGGCTAATGTCGTGATATCTTACGATAAAGCAAGTGCCAAGGATGTGGAGGATGTATATGGTATCGAAGGTGAAGAGGTAGACCCAACCCTAGAATATTGGGCAGTTTCAAAATCCCCAAAGTTCACTTAGTTCTTTGAACAAGTGGGGATTCCAAAGGAGAATAGGTTGGGGATAACCCATGCCATACTTGATATTTTGAGGAGGAACGCGGTTCCTTCGCTGAGATGGAAGTGACCCATAACTAGGTTAGTAAGGAGGTTTCTGTCAGAAGTAACCTTCAGTAATGCACATAGGGCTGTAAGGTTCCCTCACAACCGGCCGTTGTACATGACTGCTAGTGTTAACGGAGATAGCTTTGCAAGGACTCTCATGGATTGGGGAGCTTCCATCAATATCATGCCAATTAACTCCTTTCTTGCAGCCAATATTCCAGAAGAAAGGTTGGTCCCCATGCCTTTGGTAATTTTGAGGTATGATAACCAATTCTCCAAATCCATTGGGTATGTTAATGTGGGGATTGTGATGGGGAATTTGAGTTCCCATATAAAATTACATGTAATATAGAGTACAACTTCCTATCATATGTTAATGGGAGGGTGTGGATGCACAACCAAGGGCTAGTTCCTTCTACGTACCATCAATGTGCTAAGGCGAACATCAAGGGGACAAAGGTGTCCATTAGGCCTACAAAGAGGCCCTTCTCTATTGAGGAAGATCACCTGGTGGATGCGGCGTTTTATACTGAGTTGGAAGAAGATGCCCGGGTCCTAACGAGGAGGATGAAGTGAGCTTGGGTTCCCTCAATCAGAGAAAGGATGGGGCCCGTGAAGGAGCAAAGTAAGGAGGTTACAAGTAGCGCAAATGTAATAGCCGAAGAGGCTCACCAGGTGGTCCCTCGACCCCAAGGCATTTTGAAGCAGCTTAGAGACAGGATGAGGCCCGGAGTGGATCCAACGAGGCATGAGGCCCAACGGCAAAGTGTGTTGAGCCGGTTCTTAGGAAAAAGAGTGGCCTAGGCATCTAGGGAGAAGAAGAGGAAAGCAGTCACCACTACCAACAGACAATGTATGAAAGTCATTATCGAGGAAGGAAAGGTGGTGTATCGATTATAACGGTGTGAACGGGCGGCCCAAGAAGATGTGAATGAGGTTAACCCGATATATTAATGCTTTTTGGTAGATCAAAGGGGACAATGTATGGAGATAGACAATTCTAGCATACAGGAATTTGTGGAGGAAGTCACCGAGGAACCAGCTTACATGGAGGATCGGCTGAAGTCGCAGGCACAAGAGCTGGAGCAGTTGAACCTGACAAAAGAAAGGGAAGATCCAAGGCCCAATTTCATCTCGAAGGATCTTAGTAAAAAGAAACTAGAGGCCTTTGTTGAGTTCATTCAGGAATTTATAGACGTCTTCGTGTGGAAGTACACAGAGATGGAGGGGCTAGATGAAGAAGTAAGCTGTCATAAGTTGAACGTGATGCCTTCGGCCATTCCAGTAAAACAAGCAATGAGAACGTACAAAACTGAGTTGGATTTAAAAATCAAAGAAGAAGTTTAACGCCTACCAATGGTAGGGTTCATTAAACCGATACAACACCCACTCTGGTTATTTAGTATTGTCCCAGAGGGGAAGAAAGACAAGAACCAGATAAGGATCTCCGTGGACTTCAGAGATTTGAATAGAGCCTGTCCCAAAGATGAGTTCCCCCTACCCTCCATCGGTAGACTGATAGATGCAACGACATGTTATGAGATGTATAGATTCATGGATGGGTATATAGGGTACAACCAGATCAAGATGGACCCTTCGCATGCATAAAAGACAACATTCAGAACCCCGTTGGGTAACTTCATATATAGGGTAATGCTGTTTGGTCTTAATAATGCTAGGGAGACTTACCAGAGAACAATGATGGCCATTTTCCATGACTTCTTTCATAAGTTTGTGGAATTCTATGTGGATGATTTGGTCATCAAGTCGAGGAAGGAGGAGTCCCATCTGAGCGATTTGAGGAAGGTGTTTTCCCATTGCAGGAAGTTTAAATTAAAGATGAACCCACTGAAGTGCATTTTTAGGGTAACAAGTGGGAAATTCCTAGACTTTGTGGTTGATCGACAGGGGTGAAGATGGACTAGGACAAACAACGGGAGATATTGAAAATGCCATGTCCGAAAACGACGAAAGAGTTGAAGAGTTTCCTCATTAAAGTCGCCTACCTTAGGATATTTGTGCCCATCTTAGTTGAAATAACACATCCAAGGATGCAGTTGCTGCGAAGGAACACGAAGTTTAAATGGGAGGAAATTCACCAGGAGTCCCTTGACGGACTAAAGAAGTTGCTCATTTCACCACAGACCATGGTTCCACCAAAGGCAGGAATACTGTTACAACTGTATCTCACATCACCACGAGGTCCGTGGGAGATTTGCTGGCACAAGAGATTGAGGGGAAATAACGGCCAGTTTATTACCTCAGTAGGATCATCCATGGGCCAGAAGCCAGATATAGTAGCCTAGAAAGGCATTGTTTAGCCTTAGTATTTGTAGCGTAAAAACTTAGACATTACATGTTATCTTTTACGATTCATATTGTAACGAGATGTGATCCTATTAAATATTTTCTTGCAAGAACTATATTGACTGGCAGGGCGGCTAGATGGTTCCTTATCCTCTCTGAATATGACTTAAAGTGCGTGGTTCCTCGTGTAATGAAAAGTCAGGCGTACGCTGATTTATTGGATATTTTCCCTTCAGGAACGTTCGAGCCTCCCAAAGAGAGCATTCTCGGAGATGACTTGCCAATCTCCTAGATGCAACGGACGAAGAATGGACAATGTAGTTCGATGGGTCATCGGCATAAAAGAAATGAGGAACAAGGGTTATCCTTTCGAAGGGAATGGAGGATATTTGCCTTTCTTACAAGTTAGATTTCCCCTGCTTTAATAACGAGGCAGAATATGAAGCATTGGTACTAGGATTGCTAGAGGCTCTTCGAAGAGGAATCTGTTCACTTTACATTAAAGGGGATTCAAACTTAGTGGTTCAACAAGTGAATAGAGAATAAACATTGAAACACATGAGCCTGACACCATACATAACGATCATTCAGAGGCTCCTTGGCCAGTTCCATTGGACCAAGATCAAAAGACAGCCCAGAACGATGAACCGTCATCCAGACGCCTATGACACCATTGCCCAGAAGATGATTATGAGGAGCGATACAATTATTGTCATGATTCAATGAAGAATAGCTCCTTCGATGGTGTAGTCAATTCTACCGATGGAGGAAGACACAGGCTGGAGGGGAGAGATCAGGAAGCAACTGGAGTCTAGCGAAGGAATGATGGGGCTAAGATAATTAGCCCAATACTTCACAAACCAGGGAAATCTTTACTTCAGAAATGTAGGGCGATGTTGTTAAGATGTATTAGCCCAGAAAAAGCAGAGCGAAGATTAAAGAAGACACACGAGGAGCACTACGAAACAACTGAGATACCTCTCTATAGGAGAATGCAAAGAGAGGGATATTTCTGGCTTAGTATGAAGCAGGACGCGGCAGAGCTACAACGAAAATGGGATAAGTGTCAACTGTTCTAAGAAGCGGTTGAATGTCATTTCATTGAAGCTCAGGAAGACTGGAGGAAGCCCTATATTGAATTTATTCAAGATGGAGTTATCCTATTGGAGAAACTGGATGCAATGGGACTAAAGTGAAGGGCCCTAAGGTTCTACATTCAGAAGGGGTAGCTTTATCGAAGGGGATACTTCAATAGGCCACTGCATTGCATCACAAAGGAGGAAGAAGATGAGGTTCTCAAACTAGCGCATGATCCAGCTCACATAGGAGGGGCCAAGTTGTATGATCAGCTGATGACATTGGGATATTATTTGCCAATAATAGAGAAAGCCTCTGCTGAGTTTGTTCGAAAATGTAAATCTTGCCAACTTCATGGAAATATGATACATGCCCTATCGGTAGACTTACACTCTCTGACAACACCCTATTTGTTTCACACTTGGGCATTCGACCTGGTAGGGGCAATACATCCTTCTTCGAGGGGAAAGATATGGATACTAGTAGCAACATAATGCATTATAAAGTGGTCTAAAGCGATACCACTCAAGAGAGGAACGACTGGGGTGGTGAGAAAATTCATCACAGAATATATCATTTGCCATTTTGTGATTCCAAAGGTCATTCTCTCAGATAATAGGACTCCCTTTGTCAATTCAGAAGTAACAATGCTCACAAACAACTACTCAATTGTTCATCATACTTCAACGGTGGCATGCCCAAAGGGAAATGGTCAAGCCGAAAAGACTAACAAAATGTTGGTAAATATTTTGGCTAAGATGATGAAGGACTTCCCAGGATCATGGGATGACAAGATACCAGCTGTACTGTGGGCCTATCGAATGACCAAGTGGAAGCCCACGGGATACACTTCGTTCTCTCTTGTTTATGGGGCTGAGGCAATCCTTCGAGTAGAGTTAGAAATTCCCTCTGCTCGATATACCTTGCGAAGTAGCATGCTACCTCAGAATAGACATGTGCAGTTGGAAGCATTAGATGAAACAGAGATAATGCGATGCAAAACTTTTAAATGTATACAAAATAGCTCTCCAGGGAATATGATAACCTGGTGAGACCGAGGAAGTTCGTGGAGGGAGACCTCACTTTGAGAGCATCAGTAAAGCACATCAGGGAGCCTCCTCTACCAAAGTTTGCAGCAAACTGCGAAGGACTTTTCGTTGTAAAAAAAGCCCATGAATCAGGTTATTGCTTAATTTCTAGGATGGAGGAAGATAAGCCATTCAATATTAACAATAAATGGTTGAAAGTTTACTGGGCTCATAACCTCAGAAGCCACAACGGGACCCCTGGATGCAGAAGCCTCAACGGTTGGCAAAACTCCCCCACTAACATAAGGTACCAAATCCAGCATGGGCGATCCACTGAGAGAAGATGATGGACTCTTTAGTGAGGCCCCAACATAGATGGGTATAGAAGAACTACCGCACTGGGCAGAAGCATCGACATTGGCCTTATTGGCGAGAAGACCACCAAGAGAAGGGGGTAAAGCAAGACTGGGAGAAAGCTGCAACAATGAAGCTAAGTGTTAGAAAGGAAGAATAAGTACTATAAAAAAAGGGAGAAATACCTCTAGGCGCTACTTACCACAGTTATGGCACTAAAAAGGAGATTGGTGGGCAAAGGTCTCGTCAGCACCGTTGGAAGAAGAATGTTGGCTAACAACGAGGACACTTCAACCTAGAGTACCCAACATCCCAAAGTTCAGCATGATAAATGAAAAATGGGTCGAAGGACATCAGACCAAAGAAAGTTATGGATGACATCTTACCTCGGGGTCACTTTCTGCAGCTAGAATAATGGGCAGAAGAAGCTCGGGTGGAGGAGATAAGTCAGAAGAAGCTGCGAGAGTTGTCTCTGGTTGTAAAGAGACGCCCACAGACTCAACAGCATCACCACCCATAGCAATATCCCTCGCACATTGTGAGGTCGATCGATGGGAATAGGTAAGCCCGGTCATGGGGGAACGGGGAGGAGTCATATCGGTTCGAGAAATACCCAAACTTCCCCCCACGAAAGCGCTCACGGGAGGACTAGGGGTATTGGGCCTTTACTCTTCAACCCCCTGCACCAAAGTTATCAAAACAAATAAGCAAATGCAGCTTACCTTAATCAAAGGGGAAATGAAAATAAAACAAGTATACATACCTCAGATCTGGAAGGAGAACGAGGGGACATATCCATTAACGAAAAAGGAGGAGAGGCAGCAATAGTTGGGGCGGGAGAGGGGTGCACATTGGGAGTCTATTTCCACTAGGACTTGGTACCCAGAGTTTTCTTCCTTATCGTCGATACACTAGTACTAGTACCTCGAAGAACCCCTGAACTTTGTCTCCTTTTTTTTGTTGGCTCGGTAAGATCAACCACGACCATGGGAAAGGAAACCGAAGGAGGAACGACGACATCACACCATTGAAACTCAGCGTTTATTCGATCTAGCTCAGCTTGTGCTTCCCTCCTTAACCTCTCAGCCACTTCTGCGGACATGGGAGTGGGAAAAAAGGCTATAGGGAGGGCTGCCATGGGAGTCTGGGACATAGATTTTGGTTTCGCTGTTGAGGACATCCCTCTTTTGGCCCTTTTTTCTTTCTTGACAGGCGATTAAGAAGACCCTTCACCAGTAGGAGCTTCGATCGAAGGGGCAGTTTTTTTGGGGGCTGCAATGATTTTGGATTTGGCCGTGATAGTAGGGATCAGGGAACAAAGTGGGGGAAGCTCGGTGGGACGTACCTTGGGGGTTTTACATAGAGGGAACTCAATCCTAAGAACGGATTTGTCCTTTAACCCCAGCTCCAATGCAAAGAAGGAAAAAATTAGAGGATAAACGGGATCTCCCTCGATGAGCTCGGTAATTTTAGCCAGTTATTTCGGCCAGTACCTTATGGCAAATAGAGGGGTCACATCCCCTCGCCTGGTAATGCTGGGACTGGTGACTCGCCCAGCCATTGCAGAATATATTCCCCATGCCGAAGTTGAAGAAAAATGAGAACATGCCTCGCTAAAGGAAACCTTAGGGTTTGATGATTGGAAAACTTGGAGAGGAGCCCCCTGATCAAAACCAAATTGGCGACTGCATCGATTGGGATTATAGTGGTCGCTGGTATACCCCCACATGGTGTAAGAAGGAAGGTACCCTGGGGAAAATAGAAGGACCACAACCAGCGAGGGGTCTTCAATATCTATGCTTACATCCACCATCCTTGCTTCATGTTGAAAAAACCCACAAGTATGGACGAAGATATCCTCTTCGTAGGGCCTCATTACAAAGTTTTCAGGACGATCAATAATAGAGATCAACTCCTTTCGACTTTGTTTCTTATGATAAACAAAGGAGCGTGGAGGTAGAATTATTTCCCCCGAAGGGGGGCGATTGGCCTTGGCTACTACGGCAGGAAAATAGACGTAGAGGAAGCTTGTCAGGAGGAAACAGTTAGCAAAATTGGCCAAGTTATAATGACATAGAGATCGTTCCATGTCAAAGAGAGCCCTATCAAGCCATATATAGAGGGATCCCAATTCGATTGAAGCAAGGGGAAGCTTGATACCTCGGGGCAAATGAAGAGATATATTGATAAGGTCCCTTCGGGGCTGATCGTTGGGCTTCCCCGTTAGAAAGAAACGGGAAAGAATGACAAGGATATAGGTAAGAAGTTCCAACGGTGTACCTTGGTCAGGCGCCTCTATAGAAGAACTAACTGTAGCAAAATCTTTGAAGAAATAATTGATGAGTGGAGAGAAAGTGGCCTTGTTTGATGAATCGACGCAACTTCGGCATATACGATCCAACTCCAAACAATCCGCGGTCTCTTGGGCATCTAGAGCCTGATCAACATAGGGATCATGGCCTGTTTCTTCAAGGCCTGAGCACTCACAAACGTCTTCCAACGTTATCGAGAACTCTCCCCATGCAGCAATGAACATATGAGTGGTAACGTTCCAGCGAGACACCAGGATAGGAAGGGAAGCATTATTCTTAGAGAGAGTGAACTCACTAAACCACTTAGCTTGTTGAAGCCCTATTTTGGTGAGAGTATCAACATGGGAGATCTGCATATGGGAGTTCCAGGCTCAAAGTGAGCAGGAGAACCCTCGGGCGCTTCGAAATCGATGTGGGACCACAAGAAGTTCCCTCGCTCTAGACAAAATTGAAGAGTTGCCTCGGGAGGAAGAAATCCCCAGTTAGCAACATCTTCATCTTCATCACCAAGTGTTAGGGCATCATACTTAGCATTAAAAACACAAGCTTTACAAACTCTAACAAAATCGTAACCTTGTCCAAAAATAGGGGATCGATGGTAAATCTTCAGCTGTTCCTGGCGAGCAACATCTGGGGCATTGGCAGCAGTAGAGGTCGTAGGAGGAGCACTGGTGGCAGATACAGTGGGATTTCTTGAGGATGCCATGACAGATAATGGTGAAGTAAAAGAAAAGCTTTGAGAAAGAGGGATTTGAAAACAAAAATGGAGGAGCGCAACCACAAGTGGTGGTGTAGAAGATAAGAGAGGAAAGAAGTTAGGTAAGAGTTTAACAGTATTGGAGTTCTCACAGACCTTCTCTCACTAAAGCGAATGGAAGCTTGAAGAAGATGAAGGTAAAGAAAGAGAACAATGAGTTAAGTGTTTGAAATTTCTGAGTTTGCCTTTTAAGTTTCCCACCATCACACGTGCAAGGCCGCCCATAATAATTTTAAATAAACATGTAGCACTCCGGGAACTGTTCTGACTGATGAAAAGACATCTCCATGTCATTAATGAAGGGACGCATGGAGAATAGAAAACGTTGCCTTCTCTAGTAAGTTTGAGTTTTCACTACACCAAAACTGGTGATTAGTCACGGCCAAAATCCCTGACCAAAACTGTGGGTCGTGGACTTGGGCCATGACCATTTCGAGTGTGACCAATTTTGTGGGTCGCGGCCCAAGTCCGTGACCAAAAAAGGTCACGGCCCAGAGGGGTCACGGCAGATGGTCACAGACTTGGGCCGTGACCCATGCCATGACGGGTCGCGGTCCTCATCTGTGACCCACAACCGTTACAAAGTGATCGCAGCCAAAGTCCGCGACCCACGATCGTGAAAAAAAAATTGGTCGCGGTCCTCATCCGTGACCCACAACCGTGACAAATTGTTCGCGGCCAAAGTCCGCGACCCACAACCGTTTCGGGTTTTCATCTAAATCTATGTTTTTAACCCTAAGTCTAGAAATATGAAAATTATCATCGTATTCTTAAACCAGGAGTCCCGCGGCTACGCGGTCGGTTCCTACGAGTTATATTGGTCCCGTGGGAGGTGTTGGTGCTACCCACAGAGTCATTCAAGGGTTGTTTCGGGTTTTCACCCACTAACTCCATGTTTTGCCAAAGTCCATATATATTCAAATTATAATCGTATTCTCAAATCGGGAGTCCCGGGGCTTCGCGGTCAGTTTTTACGAGTCACATTGGTCCCGTGGGAGGTATTAGTGCCACCCACGGGACCGAACGGGGGGTGTTTAGGGTTTTCTTGGGAGGTGTTGGTACCACCCACAGTGCCGTTCGGGGGCTGTTTCGAGTTTTCGCCCTCTAAAGCCATGTTTTTAAGCCTAAGTTCAGAAATATTCAAATTACCGTTGTATTCCCAAACTGGGAGACCCGCGGCTGCGCGGTCAGTTCCTACGAGTCACATTGGTCCCGTGGGAGGTGTTAGTGCCACCCACGGGGCCGTTTAGGATTCTTTTCGAGTTTCACCCACTAACACCGTGTTTTTAAGCCTAAGTCTAGAAATATGCAAATTACCATCGTATTCTCAAATCGGAAGTCCCGCGACTGCGCGGTGAGTTCCTACGCGTTACATTGGTCCCATGGGAGGTGTTGGTGCCACCCACGGGGCCGTTCGGGGGATGTTTCGGGTTTTCACCCTCTGAAGTCATGTTTTTAAGCCTAAGTCTAGAAATATTCAAATTACCATCGTATTCTCAAATCGGAAGTCCCGCAGCTGAGCAGTCAGTTCCTACGAGTTATATTGGTCCAGTGGGAGGCGTTGGTGCCACCCACGGGGTAATGAAAATACGAGGCACTTGAGTTTTGGTTTAAGATTGACATTGGTCACGGCCTACAGCCGTGACCCACCTCACAACCCATTAATGGAAGTAAGTCTCATGTATACAGTCTACTGGTCATGGCCCATAGCCGTGACCCACGCCAAAAATTGGTCACGGACCCCAGCCGTGACCCAATATATGTGTGTATTGTGCTTCGTCATGCTTATGGTCATGGCCCAAGTTCATGACCCACGCCAAAAATGGTCACGACCCCCAGCTGTGACCCAGTATTTGTGTGTATTGTGCTTCGTCATGCCTATGGTCACGGCCCAAGTCCGTGACCCACGCCAAAAATTGGTCACGGCCTCCACCCGTGACCCAGTATTTGTGTGTATTGTGCTTCATCATGCCTATGGTCACGACCCAAGTCCGTGACCCATCCCCGACAAATTTTGGAGGGAATTTTGGCACCAAGATGGTCAAGATCTGGTCACGACCCAAGTTCGCGACCCACAGTGGTCACGGATTTGGTCTGTGACCACTTCTAGAGCATCCATGATTTAGTGTGCTAATAAATATGATCAAGCCAAAAATTAAGTTGGTCACGGCCCAAATTTGTGACCAGCTGGTCGCGGACGTAGGCCATGAGCAACTGGGCGTGACCATTAGCAGGATTTGGTGGTGTTTGGCGCCATAATTTATGTCAAACATATCCAATGACTCCCAATGAAGACAGTCCCTCAACGGTTCAAAAAAGCTATGATGTCCCCTCACCACGAGTCCAAACTTTGTTTAAATTATGACTCAGTTGCATTGGGGAGAATTTCAATTCCCAAGGGTCCAAACGAGTATTTAAGAAGGTTAGTTGGCCTCCTAGGAGAATTTTAAATATTAAAGCTAGAACGGGTGAGGCACAACATCAGGAAAAAGTGGCGATGTCCCTTCACCCAAACACCAATGATTTATAGCGCTTCGGCTCAAGTAAATAGAGGAGAATTTTACTTTTTCCAAGAGGTTATAACGGTGCAGTTTTAACGAGGGAAAGAAGGCCAAAAATTCACACAGAAAAGGTTCACCGGATTGAGAAGTTTCGTGCAGACATTTCTTGTTCCAATAAATCTCTCCACGAAGGGGAAAATGTAGAGGGGGCTTAAAGGTAATCCTGAGATTAGGGATAATTCCCTAATTGACAATAGTGTTTGAGATTAAGCAACCGAGGCAGCTCAAGCGTGGCAACCTAGCGAGGCAGCTTGTCGTCGTAACTCATACTTTAGCTTGTTGTATTAGTCATATTGTATTTCTATTTATATTGACTATAAGATATAACACTTGTAATATCGTAACAAGAGTAATAATAAGTTTGTGTGAGGTCAAATGGTACTTGAAAGAGACCAGGCTTAGCAGGGCCTGGGAGAGCTTTCATGCTCTATCGAATGACCTCGCCATGGGAACTTTAGAGGGACTTGGTTTGGAGGATTGAGAAGTGAGGCACCGTTGGGGCTTGTCCTAACCATCTTAGATACAACTGGTAAAACATCGAAGAATCCTGATGAAGGAACCTGGGGCGAACCAGCTTGGAGTTCCATCGGGCGTAGGGATGTGAACCAAACAGCCCTCTACTTAATGTCACATCTACTGTAGGTGATGTCACTACCCAGATAAACAATGTCATGCATGCACTCGAATAAACCACCGTGGTATTTGGGGCTATCTAGAAGTTGGTGAGCCACCTCCGCGATAATAACCCCCTGACACACAGTGGCTAGGAAAAACGCATGTCTTGGCATTTAATGTTTATGATGTGGAGACAACTAGTGCATCAAGCATTTAATGTTGTGACATAAAGTATGAGGCACTACACCAAATCCTGCGAATGGTCAC
Organism: Sambucus nigra; assembly: GCA_949130495.1. Classification (NCBI taxonomy): domain Eukaryota; kingdom Viridiplantae; phylum Streptophyta; class Magnoliopsida; order Dipsacales; family Adoxaceae; genus Sambucus; species Sambucus nigra. The sequence goes on from OX422220.1 coordinate 374,465,699, forward strand.
GCCCAGTGGGTCACGGACTTGGGCCGTGACCCACTCAATATTTGGCATTACCATATTTATTACCACACTAAATTATTGATGCTCGGGAAGTGGTCACGAACCAAGTCCGTGACCACAGTGGTCGTGGACTTAGGCCGTGACCAGGTCGTGACCATCTTGGCGCCAAACACGCTCCAAAATTCCCTCCAAGCTTGGTCATGAGTGGGTCATGGCCCAAGTCCGTGACCCATGGCATGAAGAAGAAGAGAGTCCACATATTTGGGGTCACGGCTTATCGCCAGTTTTGGTGTAGTGAGGGATGTCTTTCATAGTTTTTAATGACTGAGTTGCCTCGGGGGTGGTGTAGGGGGCTATTTAAGGACCCCAACCACCTTTGAGGAAGGGGGATCTTTTGAGAGAGTTCGGATGATCCTTTGAGAGTTTAGAAGTTATTACTAGAGAGAATATACATTCAGAGAGAGTTATTACGAACCAAAGGAGTTTACTCACTCACCATTGTTATTTATTATGAAGGTTTTAATGCTTGATAAAGATTCTTGAGGGTTTTCTTGTGTTTTTATACCTTCCTACCAAGGTGTAACTAGGGTGCTTACTTCTATCTCCCTCTAGCTGAGTTACCCCTAAGTCTATTACTACCTTTTGAGTTATACACAAGAGATTTGTGAGTTTAAACCGAGTCTTACCTTCACTAGGGTCTGTGTTTGTACGTCCTATCATTAATCCAAAGCTTTGGCCAATTAGCTTATCATTACCACACTCAAATAGGGGTTATGCCTCCATCTATAATCTAAATTACCCTCTTACACTCCCAAATCCCGTAAGAGGCATGAACACCTCGCATGATACTAATGTAACTTGTAGAAACTGATCGTGCAGTCACGGGTCTACCGATTGCAGAATATGACGATAATTTAAAAATATGTAGAATAGGCTTAAAAACAAGCCGCTAAAGGGTGAAAATAAAATCCATCTCACAAACGGCCCCGTAAGAGGCACGAACACCTCGCACGGGACCAGTGTAACTTACAGGAACTAACCATGTAGTCACTGGTCTCTCGGTTTGAGAATATGACAATAATTTTGTAAATTTGTAGATTAGGATTAAAAACAAACCGTTAAAGGAAAAAACCAAAACCAACTCCTAAACGACGCCTTAAGAGCATGAACACCTCGCACGAGACCAACGTAACTTTTAAGAACCGATTGGGTAGTCACTAGTCTCCCAGTTTGAGAATATGATGACAATTAAAAAATATGTAGATTAGGCTTAAAAATAAGTCGTTAAATGGTGAAAACCCAAACCAGCTGCCAAACGGCCCCGTAAGAGGCACGAACACCTCGCACAGGAGCAAGGTAGGTTGTAGGAACTGACCGTGTAGTCATGGGTCTCTCGGTTTGAGAATATGACAATAATTTTAAAATATGTAGATTACACTTAAAAACAAGTCATTAAAGAGTGAAAACTAAAACTAGCTCCCAAACGGCCCCGTAAGAGGCACGAACACCTCGCACTGGACCAATGTAACTTGTAGGAACTGACCATGTAGTCACGGGCCTCCTAGTTTAAGAATATGATGATAACTTGAAAATATGTAGATTAAGCTTAAAAACATGTCGTTGAACGTGGAAAACCCAAACCAGCTTCCAAACAGCCCCATAAGAGGCACAAACACCTCGCACGGGACCAATGTAACTTGTAGGAACTGATCATGTAGCCACGGGTCTCCCGATTTAAGAATCTGATGATAATTTGAAAATATGTAGATTATGGATAGAGACAAGAAGTTAAAGGTTGAAAACCAAAACGAGATCCTAAAAACGGCCCCGCAAGAGGCACGAATACCTCGCACGGGACAAATGTAACTTGCATGAACTGACCATGTAGTTAGGGGTCTCTCGGTTTGAGAATATGACAATAATTTTAAAAATATGTAGATTAGGCTTAGAAACAAGCCATTAAAGGGTAAAAATGAAAACCAGCTCCCAAACAGCCTGTATGAGGCATGCTCACCTCGCACGGGACAATTGTAACTTATATGAACTGATCGTGTAGTCATGGGTCTCCCGGTTTTGGAATATGGTGATAATTTGAAAATATGTTGATTAGGCATAAAATTAAGCCCTTAACGATGAAAACCCAACCCAACTCCCAAACGGCCCCGTGAGAGGCACAAACTCCTCGCACGGGACCAATGTAACTTGTAGGAACTGACTGTGTATTCACGAGTTTATCGATTTGAGAATATGATAATAATTTTAAAATATGTTGATTAGGATTAAAAACAAGACATTAAATGGTGAAAACCCAAACCAACACCTAAATGACCCCGTAAGAGGCACGAATAGCTCGAATTGCACCAATGTAACTTGTAGGAACTGACCATCTAGTCACGGGTCTCCCAGTTCGAAAATATGATGATAATTCAAAATATGTAGATTAGGCTTAAAAACAGGATGTGAAAGGGTGAAAACCCAAACCGTCTCCCAAACGATCACGCAAGAGGTACAAACGCTCACACAGGACCAATGTAACTTATAGGAACTGACCGAGTAGTCATGGGTCTCCTGATTTGAGAATAGGGCAATAATTTGAAAATATATTGATTAGGCTTAAAAACAAGCCGTTAAACGGTGAAAACCCAAACCAGCTCCCAAATGGCCCCGTAAGAGACAAGAACACCTCAGACGGGAGGAAGGTAAGTTGTTGGAACTAACCGTGTAGTCATTGATCTCCCGGTTTGAGAATATGACAATTATTTGAAAATATGTAGAGTAGGCTTAAAAACAAGCCGTTAAAGAATGAAAACTAAAACTAGCTTCCAAACGACCCTTTAAGACGCAAAACACCTCGCATTGGACCAATGTAACTTATAGAAACTGATCGTTTAGTCACGAGTCCCTCGGTTTGACAATATGATGATAATTTGAAAATATGTAGATTAGGCTTAAAAACAAGCCGTTAAAGGGTAAAAACCAAAATCGGTTCCCAAACTGCCCCGTATGAGGCACGATCACCACGCACGGAACCAATGTAACTTATATGAACAAATTTGTGTAGTCACGGGTCTCTCGATTTTTGGAATATGATGATTATTTGAAAATATGTAGATTAGGTTTAAAAATAAGCCCTTAATGGTGAAAACCCAACCCAGCTCCCAAACAGACCCGTTAGAGGTACAAACAGCTCGCACGAGACCAATGTAACTTCTAGGAACTGAGCGTGTAGTCACGGGTATCCCGGTTTTAGAATATGAAGATAATTTAAAAATATGTAGATTAGGCTTAAAAATAAGACATTAAACGGTGAAAACCCAAACCAGCACCCAAATGACCCCGTAAGAGGCATGACCACCTCGCACAGGACCAATGTAACTTATAGGAACTAACCCTGTAGTCACGGGTCTCCCGATTTGAGAATATGACGATAATTTGAAAATATGTAGATTAGGCTTAAAAATAAGCCAGTAAAGGGTGAAAACCTAAACCGACTCCCAAACAGCCCCGTAAGAGGTACAAACACCTCGCACGGGTCCAAAGTAAATTGTAGGAATTGACCTAGTAGTCACGGGTCTATCTTTTTGAGAATATGATAATATTTTGAAAATATGTAGATTAGGTTTAAAAATAAGCTGTTAAATGGCGAAAGCCCAAACTAGCTCCCAAACGGCCCCGTGATGGGCACAAACACCTCCCACGGGACTAATGTAACTTGTATGAACTGACCGTGTAGTCACGGGTCTCCCCATTTGAGAATATGATGATAATTTCAAAATATGTCAATTAGGCTTAAAAACAAGCCATTAAACGGTGAAAACCCAAACCAGCACCCAAATGACCCCGTAAGAGGCGCGAACACCTCGCACAAGACCAATTTACTTCTAAGAACTAACCGTGTAGTCACGGGTCTCCCGATTACATAATATGATGATAATTTGAAAAATATGTAGATTAGGCTTAAAAACAAGCCGCTAAAGGGGGAAAACCAAAACCATCTCCCAAATGGCCCCGTAAGAAGCACGAACACCTCGCACGGGACCAATGTAAATTGTACGAACTAATCGTGAGGTCACGGATCTCCCAGTTTGAGAATATGACTATAATTTGAAAATATGTAGATTAGGATTAAAAATAAGCTGTTAAGCGGTGAAAACCCAAACGAGCTTCCAAACGGCCCTGTAAGAGGCACGAACGCCTCATAAGGGACGAATGTAACTCGTAGGGATTAACCATGTAGTCATGGGTCTCCCAGTTTAAGAATATGATGATAATTTGAAAATATGTAAATGAGGCTTAAAATCAAGCCGTTAAAGGGGAAAACCAAAATCAGTTCCCAAAAATGGCCCCGTAAGAGGCACGAATACCTCGCACGAGACCATGTAGTCACGGTTCTCCCAATTTAAGAATATGACAATAATTTTGGAAATTTGTAGATTAGGCTTAAAAATAAATAGTTAAAGGGTGAAAACCAAAACCATCTCCTCAACCACCCCGTAAAAGGCACGAACACCTAGCACGAGACCAATGTAACTAGTAAGAACTGATCGTATAGTCACGGGTTTCCCAGTTTGAGAATATGACGATAATTAGAAAATATGTAGATTAGGCTTAAAAACCAGTCGTTAAACGGTGAAAACCAAAACTAGCTTCCAAACGGCCTCGTAAGAGGCACGAACACCTCGCACGGGAGAAAGGTAGGTTGTTTGAACTGATCGTCTAGTCAGGGGTATCCCGATTTGATAATATGACGATAATTTGAAAATATTTAGATTAGGCTTAAAAACAAGCCGTTAAAGAGTCAAAACTAAAACCAACTCCCAAACGGCCCTTTAAGAGGCATGAACACAAAGCACGGTTCCAACGTAACTTATAGGAACTGACCGCGTAGTCATGGGTCTCCCAGTTTGAGAATATGATGATAATTTAATAATATGTAGATTAGGCTTAAAAACAAGGCGTTAAAGGGTGAACACTAAAACCATCTCCCAAACGGCCCCGTAAGAGGCACGAACACCTCGCACGGGACCAATGTAACTTGTAGGAACTGACCGTGTAGTCACGTGTCTCCTGGTTTGAGAATAAGATGATAATTTCAAAACATGTAGATTAAGCTTAAAAACAAGCCCTTAAACATGGAAAACCCAAACCAACAGCCAAACGGCCCCGTAAGAGGCACGAACACCTCGCACAGGACCAATGTAACTTGTAGGAACTGATCGTGTAGTGAATAGGTCTCCCAATTTAAGAATATAATGATAATTTGAAAATATGTAGATTAGGCTTGAAAACAAGTTGTTAAAGGGTGAAAACAAATACCAGCTCCAAAAAATGGCCATATAAGAGGCATGGACAACTCGCACGGGACCAATGTAACTTACAGGAATTGACCATGTAGTCACGGGTATCCCAGTTTGAGAATCTAACAATAATTTTAAAAATGTGTTGATTAGGCTTAAAAATAAGCAATTAAAGGGTGAAAATCAAAACCAGCTCCTAAACAGCCTCGTATGAGGCACGAACACCTCGCACGGGACTAATGTAACTTATATGAACTGACCCTGTAGTCACGGGTCTCCTAATTTTGGAATATGATGATAATTTGAAAATAAGTAGATTAGGATTAAAAATAAGCCATTAACAGTGAAAACCCAACCGAACTCCTAAACGGACCCGTGAGAGGCACAAACTCCTGGCATGGGACTAATGTAACTTATAGGAACTGACCGTGTATTCACGGGTTCCCCGATTTGAGAATATGACAATAATTTGAAAATATGCAGATTAGGCTTAAAAACAAGACATTAAATGGTGAAAACACAAATCAGCATCCAAATGACCCCGTAAGAGGCAAGAACACCCCGAACGGGACCAATGTAACTTGTATGAACTGGTAGTATAGTCACGGGTCTCCCGATTTGATAAAATGACGATAATTTGAAAATATGTAGATTCGGCTTAAAAATAGGTCATGAAAGGGTGAAAACCCAAACCGGCTCACAAATGATCCCATGAGAGGTACACACACCTCGTACGGGACCAATGTAACTCATAGGAACTGACTGAGTAGCCATGAGTCTCCCGGTTTGAGAACATGACAATAATTTGAAATTATACCGATTAGGCTTAAAAATAAGCCATTAAATGGTGAAAACCCAAACCAGCTCCCAAACGGCCAAGTGAGAGGCACGAGCACCTCGCACGAGATCAATGTAACTTGTAGGAACTGACCGTGTAGACACGGGTCTCTCGATTTGAGAATATGATGATAATTTGGAAATATGTCGATTGGGCTTAAAAACAAGCCATTTGACGGTGAAAACCCAAACCATCTCCCGAACGACCCTGTAAGAGGCACGGACACCTCACACGAGACCAATGTAAGTTGTAAGAACTAACCGTGTAGTCACTAGTCTCCCAGTTTGAGAATATGATGATAATTTGAAAATATGTCTATTAGGCTTAAAAACAAGCCGTTAAGGGGTGAAAACCAAAATCAGTTCCCAAAAACGTCCCCTTAAGAGGCACGAACACCTCGCATGGGACCAATGTAACTTGTAGGAACTGACCATATAGTCACGGGTATCCCGATTTTAGAATATGATAATAATTTTGGTAATTCATGGACTAGGATTAAAAACAAACTGTTAGAGGATGAAAATAAAAACCAGCTCCCAAATGGACTCGTAAGAGGCACGAACACCGCCCACGAGACCAATGTAACTAGTAAGAACCGATCGTGTAGTCACGGGTCTCCTAGTTTGAGAATATGACGATTATTAGAAAATATGTAGATTAGGCTTAAAACTAGTCGTTAAACGGTGAAAACCGAAACTAGCTTCCAAACGACCCTATAAGAGGCACGAACACCTCACTCGGGAGAAAGGTAGGTTGTTGGAACTGATCGTCTAGTCAGGGTATCCCGGTTTGATAATATGACGATAATTTGAAAATATTTAGATTAGGCTTAAAGACAAGCCGTTAAAGAGTGAAAACTAAAACCAACTCCCAAACGGCCCTTTAAGAGGCACGAACACCAAGCACGGTTCCAACGTAACTTGTAGGATCTGATCGCGTAGTCACGGGTCTCCCAGTTTGAGAATATGATGATAATTTAATAATATATAGATTAGGCTTAAAAACAAGGCGTTAAAGGGTGAAGACTAAAACTAGCTCCCAAACGGCCCCGTAAGAGGCACGAACACCTTACACGGGACCAATGTAACTTGTAGGAACTGACCGTGTAGTCACGTGTCTCCTGGTTTGAGAATAAGATGATAATTTCAAAACATGTAGATTAAGCTTAAAAACAAGACGTTAAACATGGAAAACCCAAACCAGCAGCCAAACGGCCCCGTAAGAGGCACGAACACCTCGCACAGGACCAATGTAACTTGTAGCAACTGATCGTGTAGTGAATAGGTCTCCCGATTTAAGAATATGATGATAATTTAAAAATATGTAGATTAGGCTTGAAAACAAGCTGTTAAAGGGTGAAAACAAATACCAACTGCAAAAAATGGCCTTATAAGAGGCATGGACAACTCGCACGGGACCAATGTAACTTACAGGAACTGACCATGTAGTCACGGGTCTCCCGATTTGAGAATATAACAATAATTTTAAAAATGTGTTGATTAGGCTTAAAAATAAGCCATTAAAGGGTGAAAATCAAAGCCAGCTCCTAAACAGCCCCGTATGAGGCACGAACACCTCGCGCGGGACCAATGTAACTTATATGAACTGACCGTGTAGTCATGAGTCTCCCAATTTTGGAATATGACGATAATTTGAAAATAAGTAGATTAGGCTTAAAAATAAGCCATTAACAGTGAAAACCCAACCGAACTCCTAAACGGCCCCGTGAGAGGCACAAACTCCTCGCACGGGACTAATGTAACTTATAGGAACTGACCGTGTATTCCCGGGTTCCCCGATTTGAGAATATGACAATAATTTGAAAATATGTAGATTAGGCTTAAAAACAAGACATTAAATGGTGAAAACACAAATCTGCATCCAAATGACCCCGTAAGAGGCAGGAACACCCCGAACGGGACCAATGTAACTTGTATGAACTGGTCGTATTGTCACGGGTCTCCCGATTTGAGAAAATGATGATAATTTGAAAATATGTAGATTCGGCTTAAAAACAGGTCATGAAAGGGCGAAAACGCAAACCGGCTCACAAATGATCCCGTAAGAGGTACACACACCTCATACGGGACCAATGTAACTCATGGGAACAGACTGAGTAGCCATGAGTCTCCCGGTTTGAGAATAAGACAACAATTTGAAATTATACGGATTAGGCTTAAAAATAAGCCGTTAAAATGGCGAAAACCCAAACCAGCTCCCAAACGGCCAAGTGAGAGGCACGAGCACCTCGCACGGGATCAATGTAACTTGTAGGAACTGACCGTGTAGACACGGGTCTCTCGATTTGAGAATATGATGATAATTTGGAAATATGTCTATTAGGCTTAAAAACAAGCCATTAAATGGTGAAAACCCAAACCAGCTCACGAACGACCCCGTAAGAGGCACGGACACCTCGCATGAGGCCAATGTAAGTTGTAAGAACTGACCGTGTAGTCACTGGTCTCCCAGTTTGAGAATATGATGATAATTTGAAAATATGTCGATTAGGCTTAAAAATAAGCCGTTAAGGGGTGAAAACCAAATCAGTTCCCAAAAACGTCCTCGTAAGAGGCACGAACACCTCTCACGGGACCAATGTAACTTGTAGGAACTGACCATATAGTCACGGGTATCCTGATTTAAGAACATGATAATAATTTTAAGACTTTATAGAGTAGGATTAAAAACAAACTGATAGAGGATGAAAACAAAAACCATCTCCCAAATGGCCCCGTAAGAGGCACGAACACCTCGCACGAGACGAATGTTACTTGTTAGAACCGACTGTGTAGTCATGGGTCTCCCAATTTGAGAATATGACGATAATTTGAAAATATGTAGATTAGGCTTAAAAACAAGCTGTTAAACGGAGAAAACCCAAAACATCTCCCAAACGGCCCCGCATGGGGCACGAACACCTCGTACGGGAGAAAGGTAAGTTATTGGAATTGACCGTGTAGTCATGGGTCTCCCAGTTTGAGAATATGACGATAATTTGAAAATATGTACATTAGGCTTAAAAACAAGCCATTAAAGAGTGAAAACTAAAACCAACTCCCAAATGGCCCTTTAGGAGGCACGAACACCTCGCACGATTCCAACGTAACTTGTAGGAACTGACCGTGTAGTCACAAGTCTCCCAGTTTAAGAATATGATGATAATTTAAAAATATGTAGGTTAGGTTTAAAAACAAACCGTTAAAGGGTGAAAACTAAAACCAGCTCCCAAACGGCCCCGTAAGAGGCATGAACACCTCGCACAATAAATATAACTTGAAGGAACTGACTGTGTAGTCAAGGGTTTCCTAGTTTAAGAATATGACGACAATTTGAAAATATGTAGATAAAGCTTAAAAACAAGCCGTTAAACGGTGAAAACCCATGACAGTTTCCAAATGTCCCCGTAAAAGGCACGAACACCTTGCACGGGACCAATATAACTCGTAGGAACTGATCCTGTAGTCACGGGTCTCCCAGTTTAAGAATATGATGATAATTTGAAAATATGTAGATTAGGCTTAAAAAAAGTTGTGAAAGAGTGAAAACCAAAACCAACTACTAAAAATGACCTCGTAAGATGCATGAACACACGGGACTAATGTAACTTGCAGGAACTGACCATGTAGTCACGGGTCTCTCGATTTGAGAATATGGCAATCATTTTGAAATTATGTAGTTTAGGCTTTAAAACAAGCCGTTAAAGGGTAAAAACCAAAACTAGCTCCCAAACAACCGTATGATGCACGATCACCTCGCTCGGGACCAATGTAACTTATATGAACCGATCGTGTAGTCACAGGTCTCCCAGTTTTAGAATACAACGATAATTTGAAAATATGTAGATTAGGCTTAAAAATAATCCCCCAACTATGAAACCCCAACCCAGCTCCCAAACGGCCCCGTGAGAGGAACAAACACCTCGCACGGGACCAATGTAACTTGTAAGAACTAACCGTGTATTCACGGGTATCCTGATTTGAGAATATTGCATTAATTTGAAAATATGTGGATTAGGCTTACAAATAAGACATTAAACGGTGAAAACCCAAACCAGCACTCAAATGACCCCGTGAGAGGCATGAACACTCACACGGGACCAATGTAACTTGTAGGAACTGACCGTGTAGTCACGGCTCAACCGATTTAAGAATATGACGATAATTTAAAAATATGTAGATTGAGCTTAAAAATAAGTCGTGAATGGGTGAAAACCCAAATTGGCTCCCAAACGACCCCGTAAGCGGTACAAACACCTCGCACGGGACCAATGTAACTTATAGAAACTGACCGAGTAGTCATGTGTCTCCCAGTTTGAGAATATGATAGTAATTTGAAAATATTTAGATTAGGCTTAAAAATAACCCGTTAAATGATGAAAACCCAAACCATCTCCCAAATGGCTTCGTAAGAGGCACGAACACCTCGCACGGGAGCAAGGTAAGTTGTTGGAACAGACCATTTAGTCATTGGCCTCCCGGTTTGAGAATATGATGATAATTTTAAAATATGTTGATTAGGCTTAAAAACAAACCGTTAAAGAGTGAAAACTAAACCAGATGCCAAACGGCCCTTTAAGTGGAACTGACACCTCACATGGTTCCAACGTAACTAGTAGGAACTGACCGTGTAGTTACGGGTCTCCCAGTTTGAGAATATGACGATAATTTAAAAATATGTAGATTAGGCTTAAAAACAAGCAGTTAAAGGGTGAAAATTAAAACCAGCTCCCAAACGACCCCATAAGAGGCACGAACACCTCGCACGGGACCAATGTAACTTGTAGGAACTGACCGTGTAATCACGCATCTCCTAGTTTGAGAATATGACGATAATTTGAAAATATGTAGATTAAGCTTAAAAACAAGACGTTAAGCGGTTAAAACACAAACCAGCTTCCAAACGACCCCGTAAGAGGCACGAACACCTCGCACGGGACCAATGTAACTTGTAGGAAATGATCATGTAGTCACGAGTCTCCCAATTTAAGAATATGATGATAATTTGAAAATATGTAGATTAGGCTTAAAAATAAGTTGTTAAAGGGTGAAAACCAAAACCAGCTACTAAAAATGACCTCGTGAGAGGCACGAACAGCTCACACGGAACCAATGTAACTTGCAGGGACTGACCATGTAGTCACGGGTTTCTCGGTTTGAGAATATGATGATAATTTAAAAATATCTAGATTAGGCTTAAAAACAAGCGGTTTGAGGGTGCAAACTCGAACAAGCTCCCAAACGGCCCTATAAGAGGCATGGACACCTCACATAGGATCAATGTAACTTGTAGGAATTGAACGTGTACTCACGGGTCTCCCGATTTTAGAAAATGATGACAATTTGAAAGTATGTAGATTAGGCATAGAAACAAGCCATTAACCACTGAAAACCAAAACCATCTCCCCAATGGCCCTGTAAGAGGCACGAACACCTCGCACTAGACCAATGTAACATGTAGGAACTGACCGTGTAGTCACGGGTCTCTAGGTTTGAGAAAATGACTATAATTTGAAAATATGTTGATTAGGCTTAAAAATAAGCCGTTAAACTGTGAGAACCCAAAGTAGCTCACAAACAGTCCCGTGAGAGGCATGAACACCTCGTACAGGACAAATGTGACTTGTAGGAACTGACCATGTTGTCACGAGTCTCCTAGTTTCAGAATATGACGATAAATTGAAAATATGTACATAGGTTTAAAAATAAGATATTAAAGGGTGAAAATAAAAACCAGCTACCAAATGACCCCGTGAGAGGCACGAACACCACGCACGGGACCAATGTAACTTGTAGGATCGAACCGTATAGTCACGCATCCCCCGGTTTGAGAATATGATGATAATTTGAGAATATGTAGATTAGGCTTAAAAATAAGATGTTAAAACGTGAAAACCTTAAACGTCTCACAAACGACCTCGTAAGAGGTACGAACACCTCGCACGAGACCAATATAAATTGTGGGAACAGACTAAGTACTCACGGGTCTCCCGATTTGAGAATATGACAATAACTTGAAAACATGTAGATTAGGCATAAAAATGAGCCGATAAATGGTGAAAACCAAAACTATCTCCCAAACGGACCCGTGAGAGGCACAAACACCTCGTACGGGACAAATGTAACTTTTAGGAACTGACCATGTAGCCACGGGTCGCCCGGTTTGAGAATAAGACGATAATTTAAAAATACGTTGATTAGGCTTAAAAACAAGCCATTAAACAGTGAAAATCCAAACCTACTCCCAAACGACCCCGTAAGAGGCACGAACACCTCGCACGGGACCAATGTAACTTGTACGAACTAATCGTGTAGTCATGGGTCTCCCGATTTAGGAATATGCTGATAATTTGAAAATATATAGATTAGGCTTAAAAACAAGCCATTAAAGGGTGAAACTCAAAACCATCTCCAAATAACGCCCTCGTAAGAGGCACGAACACCTCGCATGGGACCAATGTAACTTGTAGGAACTGTCCATGTAGTCACGAGCCTCCCGATTTGAAAATATGATGATTATTTTGAAAAAATGTAGATTAGGCTTAAAAACAAGCCGTTAAAGGGTCAAAACCAAAACCCTCATAAAAGGCACGAACACCTTGTACAAGACCAATGTTACTTGTAAGAATTGATCGTGTAATCACGGGTCTCCCAGTTTGAGAACATGATGATAATTGGAAAATAAATAGATTAGGCTTAAAAATAAGCTGTTAAACGGTAAAAACCCAAACTAGCTCGCAAACGACCCCGTAAGAGGCACGAACACCTCGCACGGGATAAATGTAACTTTCTGTAACTAACCGTGTAGTCACGGGTCTCTCGATTTGAGAAGGTGACGATAATTTTTAAAATGTGTAGATTGTTCTTAAAAACAAGCCGTTAAAGGGTGAACACCAAAACCAAGACCCAAACGGCCCCATTTGAGGCACAAACCCCTCGTACGAGACCAATGTAACTTATGGGAATTGACCGATTAGTCATGGGTCTCCCAGTATAAGAATATGACGATAATTCAAAAATATTTAGACTAGGTTTAAAAATAAGCCGTTAAAGGGTTAAAACCAAAACCTGCTCCTAAACGGCCCACTGAGAGGCACGAACACCTCGCACGGGACCCATGTAACCTGTAGGAACTGACCGTGTAGTCACGGGTCTTCCAGTTTGAGAATATGACAATAATTTTAAAATTTGTAGATTAAGTTTAAAAACAAGCTGTTAAAGGGTGAAAACAAAAACCAGCTCCCAAACGGCCCTATAAGAGGCAAGCACACCTCGCACGGGACCAATGCAACATGTAGGAACTGACCATGTAGTCACGGGTCTCCCGATTTGAGAATATGATGATAATTTTTAAAATATGTAGATTATGCTTAAAAACAAGCCGTTAAAGGGTGAAAACTAAAACCATCTCCCAAACGGCCCCATAAGAGGCACAAACACCTCGTACGAGACCAATGTAACTTGTAGGAACTGGCCGATTGGTCACGGGTCTCCTATTTTGAGAATATGATGTAATTTGAAAATATGTAGATTAGGCTTAAAAACAAGTCGTTAAATGGTGAAAATCCAAGCCAGCTCCCAAATGGCTCTGCGAGAGGCACGGACCCCTCGCATGGGACCAATGAAACTTGTAGGAACTGATCATGTAGTCACGGGTCTCCCGATTTGAGAATATGACGATAATTTGAAAATATCTGGATTAGCATTAAAAATAAGCCGGTTGAGGGTGAAAACCCAAACCAGCCCCAAACGTCCCCGTAAGAGGCTTTAACACCTCGCACGGGACCAATGTGACTTGTAGGAGCTGATCGTGTAGTCACGGGTCGCTCAATTTGAGATTATGATGATAATTTGAAAATATTTAGACTAGGCTTAAAAACAAGGCGTTTGAGGGTGAAAACCCAACCAACCCCTAAACGGCCCCGTAAGATGTAGGAACACCCTCGCACGGGACCAATGTGACTTGTAGTAACTAATCGCATTGTCGCGGGTCTCCTCATTTTAGAACATGGAGATAATTTGAAAATATCTAGATTAGGCTTAAAAATAAGCCTTTTGAGGGTGAAAACTCGAACCAGCTCCTAAAAGGCCCTATAAGAGGGTAACTTTTAGGAACTGACCGTGTAGTCACGGGTCTCCCAATTTTAGAATATGACGATCCTTTGAAAATATGTAGATTAGGCATAAAAGCAAGCCATTAAATGGTGAAAACCCAAAACATCTCCCAAACGGCCCCTGTAAGAGGCACGAACACCTCACACGGGACCAATGTAAGATGTAGGAACTGGCCGTGTAGTCACGGGTCTCCTGGTTTGAGAATATGACGATAATTTCAAAATATGTGGATTAGGCTTAAAAACAATCACACGAGACCAATGTAACTGGTAGGAACTGACCGTGTAGTCACGGGTATCGCGGTTTGAGAATATGATGATAATTTGAAAATATGTAGATTAGGTTTAAAAACAATCCATTAAAGGATGAAAACAAAAACCATCTCCCAAACGGCCCCATTAGAAGCTTGAACACCTCGCACGAGACCAATGTAACTTGTAGGAACTGACCGTGTAGTCAAGGATCCCCCAGTTTGAGAATATTACAAGAATTTGAAAATATGTAGATTAGGATTAAAAAAAGCCGTTAAAAGGGGAAAGCCCAAAGTTTCTCCTAAACGGCCTCGTAAGAGGTACTAATACCTCGCACGGGACCAATATAACTTGTAGGAACTGACTGAGTACTCACGGGTCTCCCGGTTTGAGAATTAAAATAATTTGAAAATATTTAGATTAGGCTTAACAATAAACCATTAAAGGGTGAAAACAAAAACCAACTCCCAAACAGACCTGTGAGAGGCACGAACACCTCGCATGGGACCAATGTAACTTGTAGGAACTGACCATGTATTCATGGGTCACCCGGTTTGAGAATATGGTGATAATTTGAAAATATGCGGATTAGGCTTAAAAATAAGCCGTTTGGGGGTAAAAACCAAAACCAGCCCCCGAATGGCTCCATAAGTGGCTTGAACAGCTCACACGGGACCAGTGTGAGTTGTAGGAACTGATCGTGTAGTCACGGGTCTCTCGATTTTAGAATATGATGATAATTTGAAAATATCTAGACTAGACTTAAAAATAATCCGTTTGAGGGTGAAAACCCAAACCAGCCCCATAAGAGGGATGAACATCTCACACGAGACCAATATGACTTGTAGTAAGTAACCACATAGTCGTGGTCTCCCAATTTGATAATATGGAAAAAATTTGAAAATATTTAGATTAGGCTTAAAAATAAGCCGTTTCAGGGTGAAAACTCGAACTAGCTCCCAAACGGCCCAATAAGAGGCACGAACACCTCGCACATGACCAATGTAACTTGTAGGAATTGACCGTGTAGTCTCGAGTCTCCCGATATTAGAATATGATTTTTTTTTTAAAATATGTAGATCAGGCATAAAAATAAGCCATTAAATAATAAAATCCAAACTAGCTCCCAAACGGCCCCTAGAAGGGGCACAAACACCTCACACGGGACCAATGTAATATGTAGGAACTGACCGTTAGTCACGAGTCTCCTAGTTTGAGAATATGACAATAATTTAAAAAGATGAGGATTAGGCTTAAAAATAAGCCGTTAAAGGGTGAAAACCAAAACCACCTCCTAAACGGCCCCGTAAGATGCACAAACAACAGACACGAGACCAATGTAACTTATAGGAACTGACCCTGTAGTCAGGGCTCTCGCGATTTGAGAATATGACGATAATTTGAAAATATGTAGATTAGGTTTTAAAATAATCCGTTAAAGGATGAAAACAAAAACCATCTCCCAAACGGCCCCGTGAGAGGCTTGAAAACCTCGCACGGGACTACTGTAACTTGTAGGAACTCACCGCGTACTCACGGATCCCCCAGTTTGAGAATATGACAAGAATTTGAAAATATGTGGATTAGGCTTAAAAATAAGCCGTTAAAGGGTGAAAACCAAAATCGGTTCCTAAACGGCCTCATAAGAGGTACGAACACCTCGCACGGGACCAATGTAACTTGTAGGAACTGATTGAGTAATAACAGGTCTCCTGGTTTGAGAATGACAATAATTTGAAATTTTTTAGATTAGTCTTAAAAATAAACCATTATAGGGTGAAAATAAAAACCAGCTCCCAAACGGCCCTATGAGAGGCACGGACACCTCGTATGGGACCAATGTAACTTGTAGGACTTGACCGTGTAGTCACGGGTCTCCTAGTTTGAGAATATGATGATTATTTGAAAATATGTGGATTAGGCTTAAAAACAAGACATTAAACAGTGAAAACAAAAACCAACTCCCAAACGGCCCCTATAAGAGGCACGAACACCTCACACGGGACCAATGTAACATGTAGGAACTGACCGTGTAGTCACGGGTCTCCTGGTTTGAGAATTTGACGACAATTTGAAAATATGTAGATTAGGCTTAAAAATAAGCCGTTAAAGGGAGAAAACCCAAACCATCTCATAAACGGCCCCGTAGGATGGACGAACACCTCACACGAGACCATTGTAACTTGTAGTAAAGGACCATGTAGCCACAAGTCCCCCGATTTGAGAAAATGATGATAATTTGAAAATATGTAGATTAGGTTTAAAACAAGCCGTTAAAGGGTGAAAACTCGAACTAGCTCCCAAACGGCCCTATAATAGGCACTAACACCTCGCATGGGACCAATGTAAGTTGTAGGAACTATCCATGTAGTCACGGGTCTCCCGATTTTAGAATATGATGACAATTTGAAAGTATGTAGATTAGGCATGAAAACAAGACATTAAACGGTGAAAAAATCAACTCCAAAACGGCCCCTGTAAAAGGCACGAACACCTCACATGGGATCAATGTAACATGTAGGAACTGACCGTGCACTCACGGGTCTCCTAGTTTGAGAATATGATGATAATTTGAAATATGTAGATTAGGCTAAAAAAGAAACCGTTAAATGGTGAAAGCCTAAATTAGCTCCTGAACGACCCCGTAAGATGCACGAACACGTCGCACGGGACCAATGTAACTTGGAACTGATCGTGTAGTCACGGGTCTCCCATTTTTTAAAATATGATGATAATTTGAACATATTTGGATTAGCCTTAAAAATAAGTCGTTTGAGGGGGAAAACCCAAACCCGCCCCCGAACGGCCCCGTAAGAGGCTTTAACACCTCGCAGGGGACCAATGTGACTTGTAGGAGATGATTGTGTAGTCACAGGTATCTCAATTTGAGAATATTACGATAATTTGAAAATATCAAGACTAGGCTTAAAAACAAGCCGTTTGAGGGTGAAAACCCAAACTATCCCCTAAACGTCCCGTAAGAGGCACGAACACCTCGTACGGGACCGATATGACTTGTAGTAACTAATCGCATTATCGTGGGCCTCATCGTTTGAGAACATGGAGATAATTTGAAAATATCTAGATTAGGCTTAAATACAAGCCGTTTGAGGGTGAAAACTCGAACAACTCCAAAAAGGCCCTCTAAGAGGCACGAACACCTCCCACGGGACCAATGTAACTTGTAGGAACTGACCGTGTAGTCGTGGGTCTCCCAATTTGAGAATATGACAATAATTTGAAAATATGTGGATTTGGCTTAAAATAAGCCATTAAGGGGTGAAAACCAAAACCAACTCCTAAACGGCCCCGTAAGATGCACAGACACCTCCCACGAGACCAATGTAACTTGTAGGAACTGACCGTGTAGTCACGGGTCTCGCGGTTTAAAAATATGATGATAATTTGAAAACATCTAGATTAGGTTTAAAAACAATCCGTTAAAGGATGAAAATAAAAACCATCTCCCAAACATCCCCGTGAGAGACTTGAACACCTCGCACGAGACCAATGTAACTTGTAGGAACTGACCGTGTAGTCACGGATCCCCAGTTTGAGAATATGACAAGAATTTGAAAACATATAGATTAGGCTTAAAAATAAGTCGTTAAAGGGTGAAAACCCAAATTGGCTCCTAAACGGCCTCGTAAGAGGCACTAACACCTCGCATGGGACCGATGTAACTTGTAGGAACTGACTGAGTACTCATGGGTCTCCCGATTTTAGAATCACAATAATTTGAAAATATTTAGATTAGGCTTAACAATAAACCATTAAAGGGTGAAAACAAAAACCATCTCCCAAACGGCCTTGTGAGAGGCACGAACACCTCGCATGGAGCCAATGTAACTTGTAGGAACTGACCATGTATTCATGGGTCACCCGGTTTGAGAGTATGATGATAATTTGAAAATATGAGGATTAGGCTTAAAAATAAGCCGTTTGGGGGTAAAAACCAAAACCATCCCCCGAATGGCCCCATAAGAGGCTTAAACATCTCACACGGGACCAATGTGACTTTTCGGAATTGATCTTTAGTCACAAGTCTCTCGATTTGAGAATATGACGATAATTTTAAAATATCTAGACTAGGCTTAAAAATAATCCGCTTGAGGGTTAAAACCCAAACCAGCCCCATAAGTGGCACGAACACCTCACACGGGACCAACATGACTTGTAGTAACTAACCACATAGTCGCGGGTCTCCCAATTTGAGAATATGGCGATAATTTGAAAATATTTAGATTAGGCTTAAAAATAAGCCGTTTCAGGGTGAAAGCTTGAACCAGCTCCCAAACGGCCCTATAAGAGGCACAAACACCTCGCACAGGACCAGTGTAACTTATAGGAATTGACTATGTAGTCTCAAATCTCCCAATTTTAGAATATGATGAAAATTTGAAAATATGTAGATTAGGCATAAAAACAAGCCATTAAACAGTGAAAACCCAAACTAGCTCCCAGCGGCACCTACCAGAGGCACGAACACCTGGCCGTCTATTCACGGGTCTCCTTGTTTGAGAATATGACAATAATTTGAAAATATGTAGATTAGGCTTAAAAATAAGACGTAAAGGGTGGAAACCCAAACCACCTCCAAAACGGCCCCATAAGATGCACGGACACCTCACACGAGCCCAATGTAAGTTGTAGGAACTGATCGTGTAGTCACGGGTCTCGCGGTTTGAGAATATGACGATAATTTGAAAATATGTAGACTAGGTTTAAAAACAATCCGTTAAAGGATGAAAAGAAAAACTATCTCCCAAACGGCCCCGTGAGAGGCTCGAACACCTCGCACGGGACTAATGTAACCTGTACGAACTGACCGTCTAGTCATGGATCCCCCAGTTTGAGAATATGACAAGAATTTGAAAATATGTAGATTAGGCTTAAAAATAAGCCATTAAAGGGTGAAAGCACAAATCGGCACGAACACATCACACGGGACCAATGTAACTTTTAGGAACTGACTGAGTACTCACGGGTCTCCCAGTTTGAGAATGACAATAATTTAAAAATATTTAGATTAGGCTTAAAAATAAACCATTAAAGGGTGAAAAAAAACAGCTCCCAAACGACCCTCTGAGAGGAACGAACACCTCGCATGGGACCAATGTAACTTGTAGGAACTGACCATGTATTCATGGGTCACCCGGTTTGAGAATATGATGATAATTTGAAAATATGCGGATTAGGCTTAAAAATAAGCCGTTTGGGGGTAAAAACCAAAAGCAGCCCCCGAATGGCCCCGTAAGAGGCTTGAACTGCTCACACGGGACCAATGTGACTTTTAGGAATTGATATTTAGTCACAAGTCTCTCGATTTGAGAATATCATGATAATTTTAAAATATCTAGACTAAGCTTAAAAATAATCCGTTTGAGGGTTAAAACCCAAACCAGCCCTATAAGTGGCACGAACACCTCACACGGGACCAACATGACTTGTAGTAACTAACCACATAGTCGCGGGTCTCCCAATTTGAGAATATGGCGATAATTTTAAAATATTTAGATTAGGCTTAAAAATAAGCCGTTTCAGGGTGAAAGCTTGAACCAGCTCCCAAACGGCCCTATAAGAGGCACAAACACCTTGCACATGACCAGTGTAACTTATAGGAATTGACTGTGTAGTCTCAAATCTCCCAATTTTAGAATATGATGAAAATTTGAAAATATGTAGACCAGGCATAAAAACAAGCCATTAAACAGTGAAAACCCAAACTAGCTCCCAAACGTCACCTACTAGAGGCACGAACACCTGGCCGTCTATTCACGGGTTTCCTTGTTTGAGAATATGACAATAATTTGAAAATATGTAGATTAGGCTTAAAAATAAGACGTAAAGGGTGGAAACCGAAACCACCTCCAAAACGGCCCCATAAGATGCATGGACACCTCACACGAGACCAATGTAACTTGTAGGAACTGATCGTGTAGTCACGGGTCTCGCGGTTTGAGAATATGACGATAATTTGAAAATATGTAGACTAGGTTTAAAAACAATCCATTAAAGGATGAAAACAAAAACTAGCTCCCAAACGGCCCCGTGAGAGGCTCGAACACCTCGCACGGGACTAATGTAACTTGTAGGAACTGACCGTCTAGTCATGGATCCCCCAGTTTGAGAATATGACAAGAATTTGAAAATATGTAGATTAGGCTTAAAAATAAGCCATTAAAGGGTGAAAGCCCAAATCGGCACGAACACCTCACACGGGACCAATGTAACTTTTAGGAACTGACTGAGTACTCACGGGTCTCCTAGTTTGAGAATGACAATAATTTAAAAATATTTAGATTAGGCTTAAAAATAAACCATTAAAGGGTGTAAAAAAACAGCTCCCAAACGACCCTCTGAGAGGAACGAACACCTTGAATGGGACCAATGTAACTTGTAGGACTTGAACGTGCAGTCACGGGTCTCCTAGTTTGAGAATATGACGATAATTTGAAAATATGTGGATTAGGCTTAAAAATAAGCCATTAAAGAGTGAAAACTAAAACCAGCTCCCAAACGGCCCCTATAAGAGGCACGAACACCTCACACGGGACTAATTTTACATGTAGGAACTGACCGTGTAGTAACGGGTCTCCTAGTTTGAGAATATGACGACAATTTGAAAATATGTAGGTTAGGCTTAAAAATAAGCTGTTAAAGGGTGAAAACCCAAACCACTTCCTAAATGGCCTCGTAAGATGCATGAACACCTCGTACGAGACCATTATAACTTGTACTAATAGACCATGCAGTCACAGGTCTCCTGATTTCAGAATATGATGATATTTTAAAAATATGTAGATTAGGCTTAAAAATAATTTGTTAAACAATGAAACTTGAAGCAGCTCCCAAATGGTCCCATGAGAGGCACGAACACCTCGCACGGGACCAATGTAACTTGCATGAACTGACCATGTTGTCAAGGGTCTCCTGGTTTGAAAATATGACGATAAATTAAAAATATGTAGATTAGGTTTAAAAACAAGTCGTTAAAGGGTGAAAATAAGAACCAACGTCCAAACGGTCCCATGAGAGGCACGAACAGCACTTACGGGTCCAATGTGACTTATAGGAACTGACCGTGTAGTCACGGGTCCTCCGGTTTGAGAATATGATGATAATTTGAAAATATGTAGATTAGGCTTAAAAAAAGACGTTAAAGGGTGAAAGCTCAAACCATCTCCCAAACGAACCTATAATGGGCACTAACACCTCGCACGGGACCAATGTAAGTCGTAGGAACTGATCGTGTAGTCACGGGTCTCCTGATTTTAGAATATGTTGATAATTTGAAAATATGTAGATTAGGTATAAAAATAAGTCATTAAACGGTGAAAACTCAAACCAACTCCCAAATGGCCCGTGTAAGAGGCACGAACACCTCACATGGGATCAATGTAACGTGTAGGAACAGACCGTGCAGTCACGGGTCTGCTAGTTTAAGAATATGATGTTAATTTGAAAACATATAGATTAGCCTTAAAAAGAAGTCGTTAAATGGTGAAAGCATAAACTAGCTCCTAAACGGTCCCGTAAGATGCACGGACACCTCGCACGGGACCAATGTAACTTTTAGGAATTGACAATGTAGTTACGGGTCTCTCGATTTGAGAATATGGCAATAATTTGAAAATATGTAGATTAGGTTTAAAAACAAGCCGTTAAAGGGTGAAAACAAAAACAAGCTCCCAAACGGCCCCGTGAGAGGCACGAATGCCTCGCACGGGACCAATGTAACTTATTGGAATTGACCGTGTAGTCACGGGTCCCCCGATTTGAGAATATCAGATTATTTGAAAATATGTAGATTAGGCTTTAAAAATGCCCTTAAAGGGTGAAAACCCAAATTGACTCCCAAACGGCCCCAGTAAAAGGCACGAACACCCCACACTAGACCAATGTAACTTATAGGAACTAACCGTGTAGTTATGGGTCTCTTGATTTGAGAATGTGATGATAATTTAAAAATACGTAGATTAGGCTTAAAAATAAGCCGTTAAACGGTGAAAACCCAAATCAGCTCCAAAATGGCCCCGTGAGAGGCACGAACAACTTGTACGTGACCAATGACCATGTAGTCACAGGTCTCCCAATTTGAGAATATGATGATAATTTGAAAATATGTAGATTAGGTTTAAAAACAAGCCGTTAAAGGGTGAAAATAAAAACCAGCTCCTAAACGACCCCGTGAGAGGCTCAAACGCCGCACATGGGACCAATGTAACTTATAGGAACTGACCATGTAGTTACGGGTCCCCCGATTTGAGAATATGAAATTAATTTGAAAATATGTAGATTAGGCTTAAAAACAAGCTATTAAAGGGTGAAAGCTCGAACCATCTCCCAAATGGCCCTATAATAGGCACTAACACCTCGCACGGGACCAATGTAAGTTGTAGGAACTGATCGTGTAGTAACGGGTTTCTCGATTTTAGAATATGTTGATAATTTGAAAATATGTAGATTAGGCATAAAAACAAGTCATTAAATGGTAAAAACCCAAACCAACTCCCAAATGACCGCTGTGAGAGGCACGAACACCTCACATGGGATCGATGTAACGTGTAGGAACTGACCGTGCAGTCACGGGTCTGCTAGTTTGAGAATATGATGATAATTTAAAAATATGTAGATTAGGCTTAAAAAGAAGCCATTAAATGGTGAAAGCCTAAACTAGCTCCTAAACGACCTCGTAAGATGCACGGACACCTCGCACGGGACCCGTGTAACTTTTAGGAATTGACCATGTAGTCACGGTTCTCCCGGTTTGAGAATATGGAAATAATTTTAAAATATGTAGATTAGGTTTACAAATAAGTTGTTAAAGGGTGAAAATAAAAACAAGCTCCCAAACGGCCCCATGAGAGACACGAACGCCTCGCACGGGACCAATGTAACTTATAGGAACTGATCATGTAGTCACGGGTCCCCCGGTAATAGAATATGAGATTATTTGAAAATATGTAGATTAAGCATAAAAAATGCCGTTAAAGGGTGAAAACCCAAATTGACTCCTAAACGGCCCCAGTAAAAGGTACGAACATCCCACACGAGACCAATGTAACTTATAGGAACTGACCATGTAGTTATGGGTCTCTTGATTTGAGAATGTGATGATAATTTAAAAATACGTAGATTAGGCTTAAAAATAAGCCATTAAACGGTGAAAACCCGAAGCAGCTCCAAAATGGCCCCGTGAGAGGCACGAACAGCTTGTACGTGACCAATGTAACTTGTAGGAACTGACCATGTAGTCACAGGTCTCCCAATTTGGGAATATGATGATAATTTGAAAATATGTAGATTAGGTTTAAAAAAAAGTCCTTAAAGGGTGAAAATAAAAACCATCTCCTAAACGACCCCGTGAGAGGCTCAAACGCCGCACATGGGACCAATTTAACTTATAGGAACTGACGATGTAGTTACGGGTCCCCCAGTTTGAGAATATGAAAATAATTTAAAAATATGTAGATTAGGCTTAAAAACAAGCCGTTAAAGGGTGAAATCTCGAACCATCTCCCAAACGGCCCTATATAGGCACTAACACCTCGCACGGGACCAATGTAAGTTGTAGGAACTTATCGTGTAGTCACAGGTCACCCGATTTTAGAATATGTTGATAATTTGAAAATATGTATATTAGGCATAAAAATATGTCATTAAACGGTAAAAACCCAAACCAACTACCAAATGGCCCCTGTAAGAGGCACGAACACCTCATATGGGATCATTGTGACGTGTAGGAGCTGACCGTGCAGTCACGGGTCTGCTAGTTTGAGAATATGATGATAATTTAAAAATATGTAGATTAGGATTAAAAAGAAGCCGTTAAATGGTGAAAGCCTAAACTAGCTCCTAAACGGTCCTATAAGATGCACGGACACCTCGCACGGGACCAATGTAACTTTTAGGAATTGACCATGTAGTCACGGGTCTCCCAATTTGCGAATATGGCGATAATTTGTAAATCTGTGGATTAGGTTTAAAAATAAGCCGTTAAAGGGTGAAAATAAAAACAAGCTCCCAAACGGCCCCGTGAGAGGCACGAACGCCTCGCACGGGACCAATGTAACTTACAGGAACTGATCATGTAGTCACGGGTCCCCCAGTTTGAGAATATGAGATTATTTCAAAATATGTAGCTGAGGCTTAAAAAAATGCCATTAAAGGGTGAAAATCAAAATTGGCTCCCAAACGGCTCCAGTAAAAGGCACGAACACCCCATACGAGACCAATGTAACTTATAGGAACTGACTGTGTAGTTACGGGTCTCTTGATTTGAGAATATGATGATAGTTTGAAAATATGTAGATTAGGCTTAAAAACAAACCATTAATGGGTGAAAACCCAAAGCAGCTCCAAAATGGCCCCGTGAGAGGCACGAACAGCTTGTACGGGACCAATGTAACTTGTAGGAGCTGACCATGTAGTCAAAGATCTCCTAGTTTGAGAATATGACGATAATTTGAAAATATATAGATTAGGTTAAAAAACAAGCCGTTAAAGGGTGAAAATAAAAACCAGATCCTAAACGACCCCGTGAGAGGCTCAAACGCCGTACACGGGACCAATGTAACTTATAGGAACTGACCATGTACTTATGGGTCCCCCAGTTTGAGAATATGAAAATAATTTGAAAATATGTAGATTACGCTTAAAAGCAAGTCGTCAAAGGGTGAAAACCCAAACCGGCTACTAAACGGCCGTGTAAAAGGTACGAACACCTCGAATGAGACCAATGTAACTTGTAGGAACTGATTGAGTACTTACAGGTACCCTGATTTGGGAATATGACAATAACTTGAAAATATTTATATTAGGCTTAAAAATAAGCCGTTAAAGGGTGAAAACTCGAACTAGCCCCCAAAAGGCCTTATAAGAGGCACGAACACCTCGTATTGGATCAATGTAAATTATAGGAACTGACCGTGTAGTCATGGCTCTCCCGGTTTAAGAGTATGATGATAAATTTATAATATGTAGATTAGGCATAAAAATAAGTCAATAAACGATGGAAACCCCAACCAGCTCCCAAATGGTCCTTGTAAGAGGCACGAACACCTCACACGGGACTAATGTAACATGTAGGAACGGATCGTGCAGTCACGGGTATCCTGGTTTGAGAATATGATGACAATTTGAAAATATGTAGATTAGGCTTAAAAACAAGCCGTTAAAAGGTGAAAACCCAAACCAGCTCCAAAGCGGCCCTGTAACAACCCGGGATTTTGTAGTTTTATTGTTAACTTTTATGGTCGTGTGGGTTTTTAAAAGTTTATTGTAATATTTTGTGTCCGTGCAGGCTTTATATTACGCAGGTTTTATATTAGCAGGTTTTAGAATGTCCAGAAAATAATAGGAAACTCTGCCCAATTTTTTTTGGGTGTGTGAACTACTAAAGACTTGCAATATTTTGAAGTTATCATGTACATTATTTTATCAACAATGTGCAAGATTTACAATTTGTGAATTTTCTAGTTTTCAAATAAATAATTTTTTTTATCCAAAACTTTGGCACAGTTCAAAATCGTGCTAAAAATGTATCAAATTTTGGCACAGTTTTGAACTGTGGAAAATTTTTATCAAAATGTGCTCAATCTGGCCTAGTTCAAAACTGTACCAGAAATATCAAATTCTGTCACGGTTTAAAAGTGTACCAGAAGTGTTCCTGTATGGTCAAATTGGGCACACTTTTAAACCGTGCCAAAAAAAAATGACTATTTCAGAACACCTGATTTTGGCACAGTTCAAAACCATGCCAGATTTGATCTGGCACAGTTTTAAACCATGCCAAATTCCTATTTTTGGTGTAGTGTACGTTTTTCAAAATGGCATCAGAGTATGGCTGGGTATCAGTCAGTTTGGCCAGTAAATAGGAAATATCAATACTAAATCGATTATAATAAGCTAAGAACGAATTTACCATTTGGTAGAATCTTACTTAAACCAAAACCATACCGCACATTTTGCGTAAACCACGGTGAAGTCGGTAATTTTGGTAAAAAAACTATTTACAACTTGCCCAACTCAAATGATTAGATTTTAAAAATAACTAGGTTACATCATTTTTTATTTAGTCAAAAAATATTTTGACCAAAATAATGATCACCAAAATATCATAAAAATAAACAAACGCAAATATTAAAAAACGCACAAAAAATTTAAAATTCATAAGGGCTTGCTCATTACAACTTTCCCAACTTAAATATTACATTTCAGGTAATTCAAATAAAAAAAGATCACATCATTTTATTTAGTTAACAACTTTTGACAAAAACAACAATGATCACCAAAGGATACTCAAATAGTTGGCCCGCTAATTATAGCTAGCCAACCTTAGTGTCAAGAATGTTTAGTGAAGGTATATTTATAGAAATGGATATGATCGATTTGTATACACTAAACTGATGTGGAAGTTGGTTCTTGGAAAGCCACTTCACCCGATTCCCTCATAGTAATACATATAGTTTTTAATGGGCACTAGCCGTGGGGTAATAATGAGATTCAAACTTTTGTTAATCAAGCCTCTTGGCCCAGTGGTATAAGGCTGCCACTGGGACAGTCTTGGGGGTGGATTGGGTTTGGTCCCTGTTCGATCCACGACACTATCAAAATAATGCTTTGCCAGTAAAATCCACAAGCCGAGAATGGGAATTAGTCGAGGTGCGCGTAAGTTGTCCCGGACACCTCATGGTATGCTACCAAAAAAAAATTTGTTCATTAATATGTCGACATGTGTTTATCTTTTTCATTTTTTTAGCTTTTTCATATGTTTATCTTACATGGGTATTTATGTTTTAGGTACATTATTACAATAAATATAATATTTTATGTTTTAGTATTTTAAAACTGGTAATTTCGATAAATTGATTTTTTAAATGTGTAACCACAAGAAAGTTGGAAACTTCGGTTTCGGTAGTTTTGATTTTTGGTAAGTAAAAAAAGTAAACCATTACCAATATTTTATGGTACAAAATGGTACGGTACGGATTTTTATCGTACCAAGAACACCCCTACATCAGAGATTCATTACTATGAATCCTAAGGGTATGTCTATTGAGGGTCAGTCGATCAAGCATCCACCTATTTTTTGTGGTAGCAACTACGCATACTGGAAAGCACATATGAATTTTATTTTTCTTAAAAAATCCCAACATGAGAGGGTGTGGTTAACCATAGTATAGGGGTTGATACACACAATGACGAAGGTAGGAATGCCCTCCAACCTGAGATAATATGGACTAAAGTTGAGCTTATATTAGACAACTATAACTCTAAGAGATAAATGCCATTTTCTGTTCTGTCGTCCAAGAAGAGTTTTGCCAGATCTCTACGTATACTACATTCAAGGATGCGCAAAATATTCTAGAAGTTACCCATGAGAGTACTGATATTGTTCAGGTCTCGAACATCCAACATTTCAACTCTCGATTTGAGTTGTTTAGTAAGGACAAAATTTCTAATTGAGTCCATTTCATAGTTGTGACTTATACCCAGAACAAAACACATTTGAGGCATATGTAGATTTTTATTGTCACGATCCCACATAGACTATTATGTGTTGAAGTTTATTGAAGATGTCGCGAAAAAGCTTCAAGGATTTATTCATGTCGATTTTTGGTGGATTTATCATCTTCAAGTTTAACTACATTCTGAGATCACTCAGGTATGAACGCGTGATTTTAATAAGACTTGAAATTTATTTTAAATTATTTAAGGATGTTATTTTATTATAAAAATGATTTTAAAATGTTTTTAGAGTGTTTGAAATGGTTTACACTTCGTTTTATTGTGATAAGGATAGATCATATCAGTGCTTAATTAGTTCTCTAATTCGCACATCACTCAAACGACTTGACCAATCGTTTGAGTGAGATGACGTGTTGTTCGAACGACATGAGCATCTCGTTCGAGCGACATGCCAAAGTCACCAGAACGATTCGCCGCCTCAAGAAAAGTATTTAAAGCGTGTTTCCATTAGAATTTCGTAAGTGTGCATTTCACAAAAATAGTATACGAACAGAATGTTGTTTGCACAAGCTTTCTAAGTTTTTCTATAGCCAAATACATCCTTAGAATTTCAAAGATCCGAGTTTTCATTACTATATGCTATAGTGATCTTTGTTTCCACCAGTTGGAGTTTGTTCTACATAGAACCTTGTTGGGTTTTGCGTTGGAGAAGCGGAAGATCCGTATTCAACATCGTAGATGTTACAAGCCATATCGATGGACATCGAGACATACATGGAGGCCTGTGTTGTGGACGAGCATCGTGGAAGAAGGACTTTCTGCATAGGCACTGTGAGAGGAATGGTTGAAGATCAGAATAGTGTCAAGTCTTATGAGGATCGAGTTATTGAGTAAGACTTGTGTCTTTTCCTTGTAAATCCATGTTCATAGTAATTATCTAGCTTGGGCTGTTCAAAAATTTTCTCCTTAGTGGTTTTCTCGTACATCCATCGTTGTGAGCATTCTTTTCCTTACTTTACTTGCATTAATCACTAGATGCATGATTAGGATTAATCAAGATAAAATTTGATTAAGTTAAAATTGGTTCACAATTTGGTGCACATTAAAGTTTGAAAAAAAAAATCAAAAAAGAAAGTGTTTCATCATCCTTAAAGAAAAGCTGATTCGAAAATAAAGTGGGACCTACAAATTGGTATCAGAGATAGAAACATATTTTTTTTGTGTTGATCCCTTTTTGTTGTTAATGATGAAGTTTGATTGCTTTTAAACATTTTGTAATCTCTTTTTTATGGTACTAACTATGCTTATTGGAAGATGCGAATCAGAAGTGCCTTGAAATCCATAGATGAGCATGCGTGGTTAGCAGTTGTAAAGTATTGGTCACCACAAGTCACACGAGAGGGTGAGGTCACTAGTTTGAAACCCGTTGAGTCATGGTCGAGGTTGAACATAGGCTTGAACTTTACAACTCTAAATGTCTTAACGTAATTTGCTAACATGTCACACCGGAAGAGTATAATAGAATCATGACTTGTGAAACATCAAAAGAAGCTTAGAATACACTTGCACTTACCCACGAGGACACTAGCACAGTTAGGGTGTTTATGTTGCAAGACCTCACTACACAAATTGAGACGATTAAGATATTAGAGAGTGAGTCGTTTGATGAGTTCTACACTAGGTTGTCCACTATTGTCAATGCGTCATTTAATCGTGGAGATAGGATTCCCAACAACCGTGTGATAAAGAAAATTTTGAGATCTTTGCCGAGTAGGTTTGATGCAAAAGTGACCGTTTTAAACTCCTTAGGTATGCTCGAGTTGTCAAAACTTTAAGAGATTGTAGGTGATCTACAAACATATGAACTCGATATGTTTACCTCCAAGCAAGTGCAAAAGAAATAAAAGGGCATTCATTTGAAAGCCCGGAAGGAGGAGACTAATGTTTCAGATGGAAATTTTGATTTCGATTTTGAGGATGTCATCTTGTTGCCAAAGAAGTTCAAAAGGTTTCTTAAATTTCAAAAGAAATTGAAAAATGCCAAAAAGTGTGAGAAATTTAAGAACAACAAGTTAGATTCCACCCCTAAAGATAAGAGTGATAAATTTAATAGGGTTGAGTAGCATAGGTGTTTTGGGTGTGAGGGTTATGATCATAAAGTTGTCGAGTGTCCCACTAGACATAAGAAAGAGGGCAAGAAATCGATAGCTTATAGTGCCTCCTTAAGTGATAGTGATCCGGAAGAGGGAGGGAGTTCCCCCAAAGAGATAAAGTTTGTTTTTGTCTTGGCATGTCATGTGAGTGACCATGATAAATCTTTCCACAAAGATTCTCATGTGCATGATACTTCTGAGGCCGTTGAGTGTGAATCCCAAGTGATTAAGGGAGAAGCAAGTGAGGAAGAGGAGGTTGATGTGAATGAGTTGCAAGTTGCATTTAATGAGTTGCATACCGAGGAGGTGAAAGTGAAAAGGGAAAACACTAAATTTTAATATAAGTTGAATCAGTGTGATGTAGAAAATAACAATGCTTTGATTGATGATCTTAGGGAGCAGGAGAAGATGTTTAACATAAGCTAGAATATGTGTAGAAAGAGAGAGACATCCTTTGTGGTTCGATGGAGGCTTTGAAAAAAGAAGTGCTAGAGTTTGAGGAGTCTATGCGTGTGTTTGATTCTAGGATTTGTTATTTGAAGGAGAAGTTAAAAGACTCGAGTAAGGTTAAGTTTGACTTGGAATCTAGGTCGGAGAAATTGGATAGGGTGTTAGGAACCGTCCAAATCAAAAGTGATAGGTTTGGTATAGTCTACGATGATCACGTTGTTCCCATTCCCCAAGCCAATACCAATCGTGTGAGAGATCCCACTAGGAACGCGAGGAGAGGTCAACTTTTTGGTAATCATTCCCTTCATATTTACACTTGTTCCCATTGCGGTAGGAAATATCACCATAGACATTTTTTCTATGAAATTAGGAACTCTCCGGAGAAGTTTAGGAATAAAGTTGTTTTGGTTCCAAAAACCCCCATGCATCATGTCACACCTACTTGGGTTAGGAAATAGGACTTAGAGGCTTTAGGACTAAAACTTCATGGTTCTCATTTGGTTGCACTTGATTCTTACCATGCTATATCTAAAGCATTATTGTGTTATCATGTGTGTCATACCCTAGTCTTTGCATCATAATTTATATCTTGCAAGTGTTATGACATGCGTATCATTTTGTATTATATTTTTCATTTATTGAATCTTATTTGAAAAATACAAAAATATTTTATTTTTGATAAAAAATTTCAAAAAATACAAAAAGATTTTTGGTTTTAAATATTTTTTGAGAACATAACAAATATATTTTGTTTTTGGTCAAAAATATTTTTGAAAAATAAAAAAAAAATCATTTTTTTTGTGTCATGAGTTTACATGTTTGATCTGTCATATTGGTGTGCTTGGACCCCTTCCTTTCATTATCCATGTGGCTAGGGAATTTGGTCATAATTATTGATGTTTATAATGATCTTAACCATTGTATTATGGGATTTTTTTGAAGTTGATATGCATTTTGATTCGACTTTATTTATATGCCATCTTTGCACACATGCACGAGTTTATATGGATGTTTGACTACTCTTGCATATTTGAGTTTGGTGAGACATTCTTTTCTCAATTTTGTCATTTATGCGTAAGTAGAATTAAGGAGGGTGTGTGAATATAAGAATCGATTATCATGAGGACTATAATTAAAAAATGATGAGTGTTCACGAGAAAGGGCTGCGAGAGTGTTAAATTGACTCGTCGTGAAAGCCACCGAGTAAAAGGGCCCGAAAATTTTAAAGGAAATTAAAAGAACCATATGCCAAAATGGGCCAAATTATTTTATGTTTATTCCAAAAGTAAAATATGATATATATGTTATGTATTTTGGATGGATAAATTAAATAGGTTTGCACCACGAATCGTAACGTTGAAAAATCGTATCATGACGCTATTGTTTGTAGAATTTTAAAAATTTTGGATTTGTGTTCATGATGTTTGTTTAGTTCATTAAGCTCACACTTTAAATGTCACATATGACTAAGATAAAGTTTTTTTATTTATAGATATCAATTATAGCTTCTTGATCATTTCGATGTGTTGGAATTGTGATTCATTTGTTGTAGTTCACGACCATACATTCCATGTTCATGTTTGAGCACATCGATACTATGTTAGCACGTAAGTCATATTATTTTGTAGTTCTCGCTATTATTTTGCTATTGTTTTTCAGTTTTTCTCCCCTTCCAATTAGTTTTTTGACCAAAATTTTTCATTGGGCAAAACTGTATGATTTTCTGCACTAACTGTGTGAATTTGAGTTTCTCGTTCGAGCGAGAACTCAGTGTCGTGCGAAGCCATCTCGTGAGAAGCTCATGTCATTTAAATGACATGGCTACTTCGTTCAAGAGACCAGACTGGAATTCTGTTTTCCTATTGTTTTAGTACCTTGGTTCATTTGGTCATATTTTTGGTACTGCTGGGTTGCTACTGAGTTTCTGTTGTGCAGTTCGCATTGATAGATTACATATTTTACTGCAATGTGTTCGTTTAATCACACCTGCTTATATTGTTGATTCATATTATGTGACTTTTGTTTAATAGCCAAGGATTTGATATTATTGATCATTATTTGCTTATCATTGTTTATCTTCAACTATATATGTTTATCTTTTCACAGGATTGTCTATTCGAGATAAAAAGGGGAAGAGAGTATACGATGTAGGGGGAAAGTTTGTTTGATGAGAATATACATTTGTTGCATTACTTTTTGGTATCATATTTGTGATCATATGCTTTCACGATTATATTGATTAGTTTCAATAAATTGGTATCATATTGTTTTTGCATCAATACAAATTGTACAAATTGATATCCTAATTTAAATATTATTTATATATTAATATCATGTTTTCGCTCACGTAACAAATGATTTGGATTTGATCTTACATATTGGTTTATATAATTTGTTCCTCCATATTTCATTGGGTATTTTTCTATTTTCATGTGTGTATGTATGATTAAGAGATTCAAGAATTCAAATCTAAATCACATTAAGACAGTTAATGCTTCCTGGACCATTATTTACTAGTCTTGTCCTGCAATTTTTGACTTTGTTTTTTATGGGATGGGATTTAGGCGTCATACGGCTTTATGACTCAGCTTAGGCATTTCATTGTTGGTTTTGTCCTGGAATAGTTAAAGGGAGATATTTGTAAGGACAAAATTTCCAATTGAGTCCATTCTATAGTTTTGACTTATTCCTGGAACAAAACACTTTTGAGTTATATGTAGAATTTTATTATCACGACCCCACACAGACTATGACATATTGAAGTTTAATTAAGATGTTGTGGCAAAGCTTCAAGGATTTATTCACGATAGTTTTGATGCATTTGTCGTCTTCAAGTTTAATTGCATTATGAGATCTCTCAGGTATGAATGCGTAATTTAGTGGGACTCGAAATTTGGTTTAAATTGGTTAAGGACGCTATTTTATTATAAAAATAAATTTAAAATGTTTTTAGAGTGTTTGAAATGGTTTACATTTCGTTTTATTTGGATAAGGATGGATTATATCAATGTTTAATTAGGACTCTAATTCGTGTGTCGCTCACCAGTCATTCGAGCGAGATGACGTGTCGTTCGAACGACATGAGCATCCCGTTCGAGCGATAGGCCAAAGTTGCTTGAATGAGCCACCGCTTCAAGAAAAGTATTTAATCCATGTTTCCATCTGAATTTTGTAAGTGTGCATTCTACAAAAAGAGTATACGACCAGAACATTATTTGCACATGCTTTCTAAGGTTTTCTATATCCAAATACACCCTTAGAATTTCAAAGATCCGAGTTTTCATTACTATATGCTATAGTGATATTTGTTTTCACCAGTTGGAGTTTGTCCTACATAGAACTTTGTCGGGTTTTGCGGTGGAGAAGCGAAAGATCCGTATTCAATATCGTAAACGTTACAAGCCATATCGATGGACACCGAGACATACGTGGAGGCCTGTGTTGTGGACGAGCATCGTGGAAGAGGGACTTTCTGCATGAGCACTGTGAGATGAATGGTTGAAGATCAGAATAGTGTCAAGTCTTATGAGGATCGAGTTATTGAGTAAGACTTGTGTCTGTTCCTTGTAAAT
Organism: Sambucus nigra; assembly: GCA_949130495.1. Classification (NCBI taxonomy): domain Eukaryota; kingdom Viridiplantae; phylum Streptophyta; class Magnoliopsida; order Dipsacales; family Adoxaceae; genus Sambucus; species Sambucus nigra. Next base: position 374,499,844 of record OX422220.1, read on the forward strand.
CCATGTTCATAGTGATTATCTGGCTTGGGCTGTTTGAAATTTTTCTCCTTAGTGGTTTTCTCGTACATCCATCGTTGTGAGCATTTTTTTCCTTACTTTACTTGCATTAATCACTAGATGCATGATTAGGATTAATCAAGATAAAATTTGGTTAAGTTAAAATTGGTTCACAATTTGGTGCACATTAAAGTTTGAAAAAAAAATTCAAAAAAGAAAGTGTTTCATTATCCTTAAAGAAAAGTTGATTCGAAAATAAAGTGGGACCTACAAATTGGTATCAGAGCTAGAAACATATTTTTTTTTTGTTGATCCCTTTTTGTTGTTAATGATGAATTTTGATTGCTTTTAAACTTTTCGTAATCCTTTTTTATGATACTAACTATGCTTATTGGCAGATGAGAATGAGAAGTGCCTTGAAATCCATAGATGAGCATGTGTGGTTAGCAGTTGTAAAGTATTGGTCACCACCAGTCACAAGAGAGGGTGAGGTCACTAGTTTGAAACCCGTTGAGTCATGGCCGAGGATGAACATAGGCTAGAACTTTACAACTCTAAAGGTTTGCACGTAATTTTCTCACATGTCACACCGGAAGAGTATAATAGAATCATGACTTGTGAAACATCAAAAGAAGCTTAGAATACACTTGCACTTACCCACAAGGACACTAGCACAGTTAGGGTGTTTATGTTGCAAAACCTCACTACACAAATTGAGACGATTTAAGATATTAGAAAGCGAGTCGTTTGATGAGTTCTACACTAGGTTGTCCACTATTGTCAATGCATCATTTAACCGTGGAGAGAGGATTCCCGACAACCGTGTGATAATTTTTTTTTCGAGATCTTTACCGTGTAGGTTTGATGCAAAAGTGACCGTTTTAAACTCCTTAGGTATGCTTGAGTAGTCAAAACTTTAAGAGGTTGTAGGTGATATAAAAACATATGAACTCGATATGTTTACCACCAAGCAAGTGCAAAATAAATAAAAGTGAATTGCTTTGAAAGCCCGGAAGGAGGAGACTAAAGTTTTGTATGGCAATTTCGATTTTCGATTTTTAGGATGTCATCTTGTTGGCAAAAAAGTTCAAAAGGTTTCTTAAATTTCAAAAGAAATTGAAAATGCCAAAAAGTTTGAGAAATTTAAGAACATCAAAGTCGATTCCACCCCTAAAGATAAGAGTGATAAATTTAATAGGGTTGAGTAGGATAGGTGTTTTGGGTGTGAGGGTTATGATCACAAAGTTACAGAGTGTCCCGCTAGACATAAGAAAGATGGCAAGAAACCGATAGCTTATAGTGCCTCCTTAAGTGATAGTGATCAGGAAGAGGGAGAGAGTTCCCCCAAAGAGATCAAGTTTGTTTCTTTCTTGGCATGTCATGTGAGTGACCATGATAAATCTTTTCACAAAGATTCTCATGTGCATGATACTTATGAGGCCGTTGAGTTTGAATCCCAAGTGAGTGAGGGAGAAGCTAGTGAGGAACAGGAGGTTGATGTGAATGAGTTGCAAGTTGCATTTAATGAGTTGCATACCGAGGAGGTGAAAGTGAAAAAGAGAAACTCTAAATTGCAAGCTAGGTTGAATGAGTGTGCTGGAAAAAATAACAATGCTTTGATTGAGGATCTTAGGGAATGGGAGAAGATGTTTAGGGATAATCTAGAATATGTGGAGAAAGAGAGAGATAGCCTTCGTGGTTTGATGGAGGCTTTGAAAAAAAAAGTGCTACAGTTTGAGGAGTCTATGCTTGTGATTGAGTCTAGGATTTATAATTTGGAGGAGAAGTTAAAATACTCGATTAAGGTTATGTTTGACTTGGAATCTAGGCCGGAGATGTTGGATAGGATGTTAGGCACCGTCCAACTCAAAAGTTATAGGTTTGGTATAGGCTACGATGATCACGTTGTTCCCATTCCAAAAACCAATACCAATAATGTGAGAGAACCCACTAGGAACACGAGGAGAGGTTGCCATTTTTAATCATTCCCTCCATATTTACACTTGTTCCCATTGTGGTAGGAAAGATCACCATAGACGTTTTTTCTATGACCTTAGGAATGCTCCTAGAAATTTTAGGAATAATGTCGTTTCGGTTCTCAAAACCCCCATGTGTCATGTCACACCTACTTGGGTTAGGAAATTGAACTTAGTGGCTTTAGGACTAAAACTGCATGGTTCTCATTTGGTTGCACTTGATTCTTCCCTTGCTAGATCTAAAGGATGATTGTGTTACCGTGTGTGTCATACCTTGGTCTTTGCATCATAATTTATATCTTGCTGGTGTTATGTCATGTGTATCATTTTGTATTACATTTTTTATTTATTGAGTCTTATTTGAAAAATAAAAAAAAGATTTTATTTTTGATAAAACTTTTTGAAAAATACAAAAACATTTTTGGTTTTAAATTTTTTTTGAGAAAAATACAAAAATATTTTTGAAAAATAAAAAAATATTTTCATTTTATTTTTTGTATCATGAGTTTACATGTTTGATGTGGCATATTGATGTGCTTGGATACACTTCCTTTCATTATCCATGTGTCTTAATTATTGATGCTTAGAATGATCACCATTGTATTATGGGCTTGTTTCGAACTTGATATGCATTTTGATTTGACTTTGTTTATATGCCATCTTTGCACACATGGACGAGTTTATATGGATGTTTGACTACTCTTGCATATTTGAGTTTGGAGAGACATTCTTATCTCAATTTTGTCATCTATTTGTAAGTAGACTTAAGGGGGAGATATGCATATAAGAACTGTTTGTCGTGAGGACTATTATTAAAAAATCATGAGTGTTCACGAGAAAGGGCTACGAGAGTGTTAAATTGACTCATCGTGAAAGCCACCGGTTAAAAGAGCCCAAAAAATTTAAAGGGAATAAAAAGAACCATATGCCAAAATGGGCCAAAGTAGTTTATTTTTATTCCAAAAGTAAAATATGATATATATGTGTGGATGTTTGGATGGATAAAGTAAACAGGTTTGCACCACGAATCCTACTGTTGAAAAATTGTATCATGACTCTACTATTTGTAGAATTGTGAAAATTATGAATTTGTATGCATGATGTTTGTTTAGTTTATTAATCTCACACTTTAAATGTCACATATGGCTAAGATGACGTCTTATGATTTATAGCTATCAATTAGAGCTTCTTGATCATTTCTATGTGTTGGAATTGTGATTCATTTGTTATAGTTCACGCCCATACATTCCATGTTCATGTTTAAGCACATCGATACTATGTTAGGATGTAACTCATTGTTTTATAGTTATCTCTACTTGTTTGCTATTGTTTTGTAGTTTTCCACACCTTCTAATTATTTTTTTGACAAAATTTTTTCATTGGGAAAAATTATATGATTTTCTGCACTAACTGTCTGAATTTAAGTTTCTCGTTTAAGCGAGAACTCAATGTTGCGCGAAGCCATCTCACGAGAAGCTTATGTCATTTGAACGACAGGGCTACTTCGTTCAAGAGACCAAGGTGTAATTTTGTTTTCCTACTATTTAAGTACCCTGGTTCAGCTGGTTATATTTTTGGTACTATTGGGTTGCTACTGAGTTTTGTTATGCAGTTCGCATTGATAGATTACATATTTTACTGCATTGTGTTCGTTTAGTCACACCTGCTTAGATTGTAGATTCATATTGTGTGACTTTTGTTTGCTTGCTACGGATTTGATATTGTTGATCATTATTAGTTGGTTGTTTCATTGATATCTAGATATTATTCATTGTTTATATTCTACTAGATATGTTTATCTTTTCACCAGATTGTCTATTCGAGATAAAAAGAGGGAGAAAGTATGCGATGTAGGGGGAAATCTTGTTTGATGAGAAGAAACATTTATTGCATTAATTTTTGGTATCATATTTTTGATCATATGCTTTCATGATTATTTGATTAATTTCCACAAATTGGTATCATATCGTTTTTGCATTAGTACAAATTGTACAAATTAGTATCATGATTTAAATGTTGTTTACATATTGATATCATGTTTTCTCTCACATAACAAATGATTTGGATTTTATCTTACATATTGGTTTATATAATTTGTTCCTCCATTCTTTATTGGGTATTTGTTTATTTTCATAAGTGTAGGTATGCTGAAGAGATTCGAGAATTCAAATCTACATCACATTGAGACAGTTAATGCTTCCTAGACCATCATTTACTAGTCTTGTCCTGTAATATTTAATTTTGGGTTTTATGGGATGGGAGTTAGGTGTCATATGTCTTTACGACTCGGCTTAGGCATTTCATTATTAGTTTTGTCCCGGAATAGTCAAAGAGGGAGATTTATAAGGACAAAATTTCTAATTGAGTCCATTATATAGTTTTGACTTATTCCTGGAACAAAACACGTTTGAGTCATAGGTAGAATTTTATTGTCACGATCCCACACAGAATATGACATATTGAAGTTTATTGAAGACGTTGCGGTAAAGCTTCAATGATTTATTCAAGCCAGTTTTTGATGCATTTGTCGTCTTCAAGTTTAATCGCATTCGGAGATCTCTCACGTATGAATGCGTAATTTTAATGGGACTCGAAATTTATTTTAATGGACCAAGTCTTTTGAATGAGCCTCCGATTCAAGAAAAGTATTTAAGGCGTGTTTCCATCAGAATTTCATAAGTGTGCATTCTACAAAAATATTATACGACTCGAATGTTGTTTGCACATTTTTTCTATAGCCAAAAACATCCTTAGAGTTTCAAAGACCCGAGTTTTCATTACTATATGTTATATTGATCTTTGTTTGTACCAATTGGAGTTCGTTCTACGTAAAACTTTGTTGGGTTTGTGGGTGGAGAAGCGGAAGAGTCATGTTCAACATCGTAGATATTATAAGCCATATCGGTGGACACCGAGACATACGTTAAGACATGTGTTGTGGATGAGCATCGTGGAAGAAAGACTTTTTGCATGGGCACTGTGAGAGGAATGGTTGAAGATCAGAAGAGCACAAGTATCGTGGGGATCGAGTCGTTGTGTAAGACTTGTGTCTATTCGTTGTAAATACAAATTCATAGTGATTGTCTGGCTTAGGCTGTCCAAGGTTTTTCCCCTTAGTGGTTTCCTCATACATCCGACGTTGTGAGAATTCATTTCCTTACTTTACTTGATTTAATCACTTGATCCATCATTATGATTAATTATGATAAAATTTGGTTAAGTTAAAATTGGTTCACAATTTGGTGCACATAAAATTTTGAAAACGTTTTTCAAATGGAGAAAGTGTTTCATCATCCTTAAAGCAAAGTTGATTTCAAAATAGTGTGGGACCTACAGTTGGAGATGCTCGACCACGATACGTTGAATGTGTTTTATGCTAAACTCTCTAATATCGTGAACTCTCACTTTGATTTTGGTGAGAAGATCACAGACTCTAGGATTGCTAGGAAAATCCTTAGGTCACTACCACCTAGGTTCCTTCCTTACTTCTCTAGCTTAAACATTATAGGAGTTATAGATTACGTAGAGGTAGAGAAGTGTACACTACTCCAGAAATATAAGGGCATCACGTTGAAGGAACAAAATAATGATCCCTCCATCTAAGATGATGATTTCGATTAAAATGAGGTTGAGTTTGACCTGTTGACAAAACAGTTTAAAAAGTTTCACAAATATAATCTTCAGATTTTTTAGAATGAATAAGAAGGAAGGAGAGAAGACTATAGCCCATTGGGTAGTGAAGTATTATGGGAGACTTGATCGTAAGTCCCTAGGTGAAGAAAAATAAAAATAAAAAGACTCTAGGAAGTGATTTGAATGTCAACATTTTATGCATTTTCACATGAGTTTCCCATTAGGCTAAGGACAATTATTAATGAGAAGAAGGACATGATTTCCACCCTTGGTGATAGTGACTCAAACTAAAGGCATGACTCTCCAATTGAATGAAACTTCATCACATTCACCACCATTAAGGATACGTTTAGTACTTTGATATCCACTTATTAAATATAATGTTGAGAAAAATGGTGTTGACTTCGAATCCAATAGAGACATAGAGGAAGAGATTTGTGTCGATGAGAGAAAAGAACAACTTTAAGAGAAGTATAATGAACTTCATGAGTTGTTCGTCAGTATAGACAAGGTGATTAACCAACTTAATGAAACGTTGAATAAGTGTGAGAGTGTCCAAAGTGCCCTGAAGGGAAATAAGGCACTCATGGGAAAGTTGAAGTCCCAAAGACACTCTCATCGATAAGTTTAGAGAAGGGGAAAAAGAGATTGAGATATTGCATGTAAAGGTTAATACCTTGAATACGGTACTCCTCGAGTCATCACTTTCACGTGAGGTGCAAGAGATGAAAAATTAGAAGCTCAAGAAACTCTTGCTTGAGTTTAAGAAGATGAAAGTTAACCTAGAGGTGTGTTATGAGAATCTAGAGAAGATGATCCTTTCACTATCCCAATGCTCAAAGAATAAAATGAGTCTTGGACATGACATACCACAAGAATAAAAGCCAAAAAAAAGATCACATTTGTCAAATGGTCAACTAGTACATATCCTCGCCCCCTCCTAGACTTGCTCCTAAGATGAAAAGGTGGATCCTACTCAACCATACTTTTTCACACACTGTAAAAAGAAGGGTCACCTTAGAGACTTTGCCACTGGCTTATGCAAAGTGGGTCTGCTTTTCAGCATTTTAATGAGGACTTCTACGATATCAAATAATGTGTTGAGTATATGGTTCGAACATCCCAAATGCTTATGGGAGAATTTAAGAAGATGATATCTCCCCTTCCTAGTATTCGAGGCAAGAATAAAATGAGAAGTATAAAGAAAAAGGTTATTAATAAGGTGGAGATGATGGTTTTGACACTCGTACATCTCACCCTTCCGAGTGCGTAGTCCACATTATCTCTAAGTTAGGATTCGTTTCTCCATGCTCATTTTGTCTAATACTTCCCATGGTGTACCATGCTCTTAGTTTTACTTTTGATTTATATATTTTTTTCAAAACAACAAAAAGGTTTTATTTTTTTAGAAAAATACAAAATAATTTTTTTTCTATTTGTGATTTTTGTGGCTGCTTTGTATTCAATGATAGAGGATGTCAAAATAACATCGTGTGACCTTATTCTTTTTTTCTAGGTTTTTAGAATTTTGGTGAATAATGTCAGCTTTTTGTTAAACTTCACTTACTCACTATCTTAGATTTCTCCTAGGCACAACCTATGTCAATTGTGTCAAAGTCATTAATATATTGCACGCCATCTACGCGAGTTATCATAGGGTATATATTTGACCGTGATGCGACAAACATTCAAGCCACACATTTTCACTCACTCGGATCAAATTTTCTTCGCTAAATTTCTAAAGTGTTCTTGTAATAACCATTCCATGTGAGTTATAATTGATAACAGATAATCATGGATTCAATGATAAGATCTACCTAAAGAAGGTGATAAATATAGTGGGAAAATGACTTAAATCACTTTGTTAATGAGAAAAATAAACTCATTAAATATCTATGCAAGGGTACACTCATGAAAAAGTATGAAATATTAAAATATTCCAATTTTGAAGGAGAATATAAGTCGAATATTAATGGGTTTGCACACTCGTCTAGTATGTAATTTTATTTTTGGCCTTATTGGACTACTTAAAGTACGTGGTTAGCTTTAGGTCATTATTTGCCTGTACCCGAAATAACTCAACCTATTTTAGTAGAATTAAATCATGTAATCGATTATTCTCTAGGTCGGTTTAGGATTTCGTGTATATTTTTCCTGGGATTCACTAATTTATGAGTTCTTTGGACCATTCCATTCCTTTGAAGTTACACATGCGTGGTTTTTGAGTTTAACATCAATCGGTGCTGAGTGACACTTGTATTTCAATTTTGTTTTTTTATTTCAGTGATCTGTGCGTCAGTTCCTATTGTGTGTGTGTGGGGGGGGGGGGGGGTTCGATCACTACACCAAAATGGGCAAATTGTCACCTTTCAGCCGGCCAACCTTGTCAAGGTCATTGACCGTGACAAAAAAACACGCGTTTTATGTCACGGTCATTGACCTTGACACGACCATGACAACTAATTGTCACGGTCATTGACCGTGACAAGTACGTGATAAATTTAATTGTCACGGTCTTGTCACGGTCATTGACCGTGACAATTCTTGTCACGGTCAATGACCTTGACACGACCGTGACAACTTTTCCAGCAAAAACCCTTTCCCCCTTCTTTTTTCCCTCCCACCGTTCCCTCTCTCTCTCTCTCTCTCTCTCTCTCTCTCTCTCTCTACTTTCAGGTCCAATTTCTCTCTCTCTCTTCCATTTATATATATATTTGTGTGTATATTTATGTGTGTATGTGTATATATATATGTGTGTATGTGTGTGTGTGTGGGGGGGATGGGGTGGGGTGGGGCAGGGTGGGGGAGGGGGTGGTGGAGGGGGGCAGGGGGTGGGGTGGGGTGGGGTGCGGTGTGTGTGTGTGTGTGTGGTGGTGTGTTTTGGGGGGGAGGGCGGTGGAGGGGGGAGGGGGTGGTGGAGGGGGGCAGGGGTGGGGTGGGGTGTGTGTGTCTGTGTGTGTGTGGTGGTGTGTGGTGGGGGAGGGGGTGGTGGAGGGGGCAGGGGGTGGGGTGCGGTGTGTGTGTGTGTGTGTGGTGGTGTGTTTTGGGGGAGGGGGTGGTGGAGGGGGGGGAGGGGGTGGTGGAGGGGGGAAGGGGGTGGGGTGGGATGGGGTGTGTGTGGTGTTGTATTTGAAGGAAATAAAAGCATGAATTAAGCATTTTTAACACTAATATGCAAGTTGAATCAATAAACACGCAAACAATTATACACCCTAGCAAGAACACATAAACACCATAAATCACTGATGAAAAAACAAAAGGATGATTCATACCTATAAGTTATTAGATGGATATTTGAAATTCTTTGGGGGGAGAAATAAGGTTTTGTAATGCTAGAACTTAAGGAAGTCCCGAGATTTTGGGGAGAGTATGGGAGAAACGTTGTAAAACTGATGGGGAGGGGTAACTTAAGAGAGTCAAATTTAAGGATTTAAAGGCGCAAGTCGATTCGATTCAAATTCGAATCATTTCACTTTGTCCCATCTTTCTTACTTCCTTGGTTTGAATCAATTCTAAAAAGGCCCAAATATATTCGGCACCTGTTAGATTTGGCACTGCTTTTTATTTTGGTAAAAATGGGAGGATTCATGGGATTTTGGGTTTGACCTACTCTATAATGCTTGTAACTGACCCAAAATCAATTCCCATTACAAATTTTTAACCCTAATGAATGTTTGTGGTTGTTCGGCATAAAAAGCAGGCCTGGGAAAACCAAAACAACTCCATATGAGATTTCCCATGTTTAATCAAGAACATCCTTAGACTTGTAGGGGGTGGGGTGGGGTGTGTGTGTGTGTGTGGTGGTGTGTGGTGGGGGAGGGGGTGGTGGAGGGGGAAGGGGGTGGGGTGGGGTGTGTGTGTGTGTGGTGGTGTGTGGTGGGGGAGGGATAATTCACGGGCTTTAGCTAAACTAGGGTTTTATAGAGTTTCGCTCCTACTACTTGGGCAATGACTATACTAGGGACCAAAGATAAATAAATAAACTGGATTCAAAGTAAATACTAGGAAATCCCAATTTATAACCGTCTAATTTATATCCTTTATTTATTTAATCACGATTCATTCCACTAAATAATCATGATTGCACTCAAATTTAATTATTTATAAATCACTCGAAAGAATGTGTTCTTATTATTAAAGTTGATTACAGTATATTATGATTCCCCACGTTATGTTTTCGATACCCTCTTGGTTAAATAAATTTTCTACTAACCGATTTTAATGAATATCTGATCAATTCCTTGATTCTAAAAATTAATTCTATAGGATTATAAAATAGTTCATCGGTCGGGTAAACAAAACATATAAGTCTATCAAGGGGTATCACAATCCAAATTATTTCTTGGACGTGAATTCCTCCAAATTATGACCTCATACCTATTCACACAATGATTGACCAACTTGCGAGGATCTATTGTTCTAACATATAATTGAACTTCACCCATCGCCATCGAAGAAATAATTGTGAAAGAAATTTAATATCCATAACCCTAGGGATTAAGAATCTATGAACTTTTTGCAAACGATATGAGATTTCCCATGTTTAATCAAGAACATCCTTAGACTTGTAGGGGGTGGGGTGGGGTGGGGTGTGTGTGTGTGTGTGGTGGTGTGTGGTGGGGGAGGGGGTGGTGGAGGGGGACAGGGGGTGGGGTGGGGTGGGGTGTGTGTGTGTGTGATGTTCAATTTAGTTGGTGCACAAACTAACGGTCAAAGTAATAGTATGTAATTCCAAAATTTCAAACTACTTGAACATCACAAATGGATACGAACTTAAAATATAAATTGAGATAACCTTGGAATCTAATTAGGGTTAAAATATAATGGCATCAACTAACATATATGCAGGGGTGGGGTGGGTAAGGATGGGTAGGGGTGGGGGTGGTGTGTGTGTGTGTGTGTGTGTGTGGCGGTGGGTGGGGGTGGGGGTGGGGCACCCATTTAATAACTCTTTAAATATTTGGAAAAAACATAATATTGCAAAATTGAAACGAAATGGTATTGACGGAACTTACACATACGTTATAATATAGATGGAACATTTTTTTATCTGTACTATTAATTCAATTAATTCAATTAGGTAAAACGAAATGTGTACTATTAACTTTTTTTTTATCTGTACTAATAACATTTTTTTTACAGCAAATATGTCTCCTTCAGATGTTAAGGCGAAGATGATGATGCTGTTTATGATTATGTTGTCTGGGTTCGGTGGTAGCGGAGGCGACGAGGGCTCCTCCGCCGCTAGGCTCCCCAAATATGGAAAATTTGGGATTACCGTAAAAAACAAGTCGGAGCTTTTAGCGAGATCCCTCGAGCTTCTAAAGACGGTCATCGGCCCGGGGTTTATGTGTTGGAAGGAGGTGCCGTATGAGCTCACGTTAGCTGTTTGGGCGGCACTACAGGTAATATTAATATGAATATTTCAATTTATATTTATATTTATATTTATTCGCATCTAACATTGTATTTGTTGGATAGGAACAATTCAACTTGGATCCAAAGCTACACGATTCCGTCTTGGAGCAGTTGAGGGAGCAACACAAGACGTGGAAGAAACATATGCAGACACGGTACTTTGGAAAAACACGAGAGTCCATTTTACAATGACGCGGATCCGTCCCGCCCAAGGAGCCGATCTCATTGGCACAATGGCAAAAGTTCGTTGACAATGAGATCGAGGATCGACAATTGGCATTTCGCCAACCGGGGAGGGAAAATCAGGCTAAAAAGACGGACGTGCACTACTCTGGCCGGACCTCTTACGCTGAGGTGGAGCATAAGATGCAGGTAAGATTTAATTTATCTATAACTACAGAAATATATTATTGGATATTATTTTACTTTACGGGGCCGATACTAATTTTACTTTACTCTATTTTATTTCAAGGGGTAGGGAGTGGGCCAGGGGGTAAGCCACATAGGCTCGATACTTATGTGGCTCTTCGGACGAAGAAGGGGAAGGACAAGGAGGTGTCCCCGAGCGTCGCGACCACGATTGTAAGTAATCCGACAGTTTAATTATTGTTAATTACGTTATAATTTTTTAGTTTACTTATTTTACTAATCATGTGCTTTTTATCATTTCAGGCAAAGCTTAAGGAAGTGCATGCGTCGCAGTCTGATGCCGACAAGGCATCTTTGTCCACAGACGCACTCAGCCAAGTGCTTGGCTCTGATCGCAAAGGGAGGACAAGGGGAGTGAGCTCACGGGTGGCCAAATCTAGGATCATCGAATTGGAGACGAGCGACACCGGGTTGTCTCAAATGGTGGATTCACACGACGCGAAGCTGTCCCGTTTGGAGGCGACGGTCCAAGATATGTACACATTCATGAAGCGTACGTTGGGTGGAGACCGTAAAGGGAAAGGGAAAGGGAAGGAGAAGGCGGTGGAGGAGGAGATGCGGGAGGACGAGGCGCAGGATGACGAGGATGTGGACCTTGCTGCTTCATCACCGACACGTTCGTACTTCGATGATCCACTTCCCTATTTGACGCCCTCCAACAGACCATTGTCGACAATTGGTTGGCCGAGCGTGTTCATATTGGACGTATTTGATGGCCAGTGGATAAGGCGGGGGTTGAGGGACCCGAATATCATCGAGGGTGGAATAGTCCATGGACGTGTGCTTCAAGAGATGGAGTCCAGGGTGCTCGTCACGCATGTCATACCCGGGAAGGAGAACTCCCTATTGTGGTTGCGCGAACAATGCGGCACGACGTATATTAGTGGGTGCGTCAATTCGTATGTCGTGTGGCCTACTCACCTCCTCAGTTTTATCTAAGACATGTAGTAACATTATTTTTAAGTTTGTCCATTTTAATTAAATTTGGATTATATCGCCATGTATATTGTTTTTACTTTGAATATTTGGATTATATCGTCATGAATATATATTTTCATTATCTTTAGTTTGTGTTGGATATATGATGTTTGGAACAAGTACAACGTTGCTATAACAGGTACAAATATACTGCTGGGCAGTGGCGGTGGCCATACTGCCCACCAGATTTTTTTTAAATTCTGCCCAGAATTGTCACGGTCATTGAACGTGACAAGTCCGCGACAAAAGTTGTCACGGACGTGTCACGGTCATTGACCTTGACACGGCCGTGACACAAAACGCGAGTTTTTTGTCAAGGTCAATGACCGTGACACGACCGTGACAAAAAAAGTTGTCTCGCCTCGAAATGTCACGGTCATTGACCTTGACAAGGTGAATTTGTCAAGGTCAATGACCTTGACAAATGGGCAGATTTGGTGTAGTGGATATTACATATAGCATATATATATATATATATATATATATATATATATATATATATATATATATATATATATATATATATATAGGGAGAGGTTCACAAGTGGACCAAAAGAATGGACTTTTTAATGGACCTTAACAAAAAACACATAATAACACATTAATTTTAATTTCTCTAGTGTAATTGGTCCGCGCCAGCGGCACCCGAGACTACACCTTTATCCCACTACCCCCCCACCCCACCCCCCACCGCCCACAACCACCCCCACCGCCCCCCCCCCCACCCACCCACCACCATCACCATAGCAGCTCTTGTGGTAGCCCTTATGACAGCAGGGCTGCCATGGGGGTAGGAGGGTGGGGGGTGGGGTGGGGCGGGTGGGGGGCATGTGGGGGATCGATCGATACGCGTATTTGGTGTCGCTGGCGCGGACCAATTACACTATAGGAATTAAAATTAATGTGTTATTATGTGTTTTTTGTTAAGGTCCATTAAAAAGTTCATTCTTTTGGTCCACTTGTGAACCTCTCCCTGTATATATATATATATTTATTTATATGTGTGAAATAATATTATTTGTTGCTATATATATATGTATGTGTGATTTAAAAAATTGATAAATTAAAAAACATATAATTTTGACTATGATTATCTAAAATATACTACAATTACTTATTTCATTCTTATTCTTTTGGGGGATGTTGGTTATTCATAGGTTTTTAATCGATGGTTGGGATATTTTGTTGCTAGTGGAATGTTTTGGTGGTTTGGCATGGTGGTTGGATTGTTAGGATGTGTTTGTCCTTAGTCGATACCTTTGAGGTTTTCTACACCATTTTAGTCTCTTCACGCCATCGGTTACGGGATGTTTATTGACCCCCCCTTCAATCATTAGGCATCATATCGTCTTTTTGCATCATGATGCAGATACTCAATTACACTGACCCCTTCCTTATGGGATGTTGTTGATCACTATTTTGGTCATTCTCGATGTTCCACTCATCTAGTATTGATTATGTTATTGCATACTGCTCCGATGCTCATTTACTGTAAGATGCTCATATCCGTCCACCAAGAGCAGATGTGGAGGATGACACTTTTTGGGATGAGTTACATTATGGTCCCACTATTCAGACATCCATAGTTAGTAAAGTTTCACCAGCACTTCCACTACCATAACAGAATCAGTGACCGTTGTCATTCATATCTTAGGTCTTTAGCTTCCAACAAGCCATGTATTAACATATGGTAAAGATGATGATGCAGCAGGCTTGTCAGGCCTCCTAGATAAAAGAGAAGTTATCAAGAGAGGGCAACTCAAATTAGACAGGGAGGATGCTCTCTACTGAGAATGGTTAAGGGAGAGGCATGCACGAGAGCTGAGTGGAGGAGATGAAAAATCTGGTGCAGGGGATTAAACAGAGATTATAATGGAGACACATATGGTGATGATGATAAGGAGATTTTTTAATTTTTCTTCATTTTAGGTGTACCATATAAAGAGAGAGAGAGAGAGAGAGAGAGAGAGATTTGATATTAATATGATGTGTACTTTATTCTCTTATGATCTGAGTCATTATAGCACTATTGGCATCTTATATATAATACATTTTATATATGTCATTATGCTATGTCTTTGATATGTTCTCAATTTAGCATTATTTTATCTTTATTCTGCCTTGTTGATGTATGATGATCATTTATGTTGATACTTGTTAGTTTAGATGATGATTATCCTAGTCAAGTTGAGATATGTATTACTTTTGAACTTATTGATACATGCTTATGATTGTCCGTATATCCTTGTTTATGCATTACTTATAAAATTTGAGCATATGTTCTTATGTATTATGATATATATATATATATATATATATATATATATTTGATTGATTTGTGGTATTGTAGGTAGTAATATCCTGCAGTTAGAATATCCAATGCACACAAGTTTAAATAAAAGAAAATTATCAATTGGGAGAATTAAATAACACACACCACACAGGATGTACATGGTTCGAAAAATTACCTACGTCCATGTGGTTTAGGGTTTCACTTTTAACTACATTATAAAGTTGGTCAGCAGAGTTGTAGTACTGCTCGAAAATATAATTTTTGACGTCTGTCCCTCATTGGGGCGAGTTTACATTAATAGAGTATCTTGGGAAAGTTCTAGCTTACTTAATAGCTACCCTAAAGATTTTGGACCTATCCTTTTTCTAAGAAAATTACTTTATGGAATGTGCTGACGAGACTCTTCATGGCTTGGACTCTCAAATGATCTTAATCTTGTGGGCCCGTATTGAGCATGTGTGGGACATGTGACTTTGTTAATTCTGGTTCCCATAATTTCCCCCAAATCTCAGGGATGCTTTGAGGTTGCTGGGCTTTGTTGTGACTTGGTCTGTTGGTCACTTCAACAAATTTGCATGTTAGAGCTTTTGCCTTTTCAATCCAATGGCAGTTTTTTAAATATAGGAAAATTTGATGAGCCAAACGTCACAAGGGTACGCCAATAATTAATTATATTTGGCAACAAATCACCATTTAATCAAGCTTCATATACATTTAATCATTACTCCCCTAGATAATCGTGAAGACGCTTTTTAGCTTGTAAGGTGACAGTTCCCACCTTTTTGTTCACTTCAACTTCATCCGAAAATCTCTTTCCTTCATATCATAACCTTTCAAAGGAGATCTTGTCACTTCTTTCTCTGTAAGACCTCCCTTTGAAACACTGTTTACTTCATTCTTCTCTACTATTTTTATTCAATTCCTTCTTAGATTCTTTAGAATTAGTGTATGTTGTTGATTAAAATTCATTAGAAGATTTTATAAACAAGAATTGAATCCCTTCATGGTTGAGAACAAATATGGTTGATGATCCCTGTGACCTTTGTGCTCTTTCTGAGGGTCACTGGTTGCCTTCGAAGCTCATCGTAGAGTGTGGGGTCACTTCTACCCTAAATTGTCTGTTTTTGAATTTTTATTTTACTCGTTTGACGTGGTTCTAGCCCAAGTTTCCCAAACACCGGAGGATTATTAGTGGGGTAAATCGCATTAATGAATTTCAAGGGACCCATCTCGGCATCATCGAGATTATGTACTATTATCAGTGGGTAACCACCATTGGAAATATCAATTATATAAAGATGATTTTTTCTAAAAGAGACCTGGTTGTGAATCTTTTCGATTCAAACAAAGACTATTTGGACCACGGTCTTATCGTGAAATACTAGTAGTAATCCCCCTACCAAAGGGTGTGGCATACGAGGGGCCAAAATGCCCTCAGGAGGGCCAAGGAATAGGTTATAAAATTTTCTCTTTGTCTATGTTATTTTTCTCTGATCGGAGCTATTTCTTTTGATTTTTTCCCTTTTTATTTTGCAGTGAAGAGCAAGAAAAAGATTCCCTACGACATTAACGTCAACTTCACTGACCCTAAAACTAATTGATCCGTTCAGTAGTGGTGGGGACTGCTGAACATTTCACATCGACGACATTTTTGCTCGGCTAAAATATCACCCCCACTTATTTTGTCTCCATACCTATAGAGGAGAAGCCGATCATCCCAGCTTTATTAGAGGTTTAGAGTCCTCGCCCATCCAACACTTAGAAGGGATAATTTTATGAGGGATAACACTTAGTACTCTTTTCAGACCTTAAACGTCTCTTTAGTCCCTTCTACCATCTCTCCGAGCAGCATAGACAAAAGAAAGATCCCAAACCTCGTTGCTCTAAATGTGGGTGCCATGCACGCTAGCATAAGATCAACTCCACTAGCTTGGTTAGCGAGCAAGAAACCTGATTTTGAGGGTTCTTCTAACCCTATAGATATTGATAACTCCACTACATGGAACTTGTGGGGACGACCTACGATAAGGTGAAAGGTGTTTCCTTGTCTGTGGTTGCTTGCCCAAACCTTTTTAGGGACCTAATCAAGTCTAGGGTCTTCCCTGTTGACAGGACGACTCTTCTTCCCTTCCTCAGTCAAGGCTGTTGGAACGTGCCAATCACAATCTTACCCTCGTAAGTTTCTCGCCTTATAATTTAACATGTATGCTTCATATTTATGTTTTTCTAATGTTTTCTTCATTTCTTTGTCTTGCAGTTTTTGATTGGTTATAACCAATTACTGGAGAGGAATGATCAGATGAATGAGTTATCTGCTGACGCAGAGGTTGCATTTAATGAGATGCATAAGTCCCTTGCGGAAGCTCAGCATGCTAATGAACTCAAGTGAATGAGAAGAAAAAGACGGATGACAAGATCCAAAAACTGGATGCAAAAAATATTACCCTCCAGAGCAAGATATATGAATCAATTAATGTCGTAGCTACCACAGAGAAGTCCAAGAAGTGGGCTAATAATTATAGCCGACCTTGCCAATATGCAAGTGGCTAAGGTAAAGGCTAAATCTAAGAAGGCCTTGGCTTCTATGGAAAAGTTTAAAAATATGCCTTCACCCATGGTTAGGACAAGGATTTTTCTAATGCCTCCATTCATATCGCATATTCGAAGAAGATGCTCTTCAATAATGACTGGGACGAATCCCTCACCATGGTCGAAACTGTAGAGGGGTTTGACCTCTTCAACTAACATCTCCTTGGCTCTCCTCATTAACTTGATGAGGAGATTAATGATGAGGATGATGTCAGCACCGAAGAACAAGCCTTAGTTGTTACTGAGCCAGCTAAGGATCTTTCTTCAGCTTAACAGGATGCTAACAAGGAGAAAGTGGCAAATTAGGCCCCTTATCATGTTAGGGGAAAATTTTCATTTGCTTCTGCTTTTTTTTTTTTTTTTAAATTCATCAGTGTAAGGGCTATGCCCCATTGTAAGTCTTTATCAATGAATTCCAATATTTGTTGTTTCATTTAATTTTCTACAATTTTTCCCTTTAACTAACTTAATATATGATCACATGTTTATGCAGTTTAAAATAAGATTGGCAGCTCTGGTCATTATTTAAAGAGAGTTCTAGTAGAGTCACAACAGGTTGTTCATTGTCGATCACGATGAAGCTGGCAAAGTTGAACTTGAAAAGTTCTTGGCCCTTGATGTGTCTTCTCTACGCCATATTTTTCATCAAGAAGTTGCTGATAATGTTGATTATTATAAAATGGTCTTTTCTACTCAAAGGGATCACAAAGAGTTATTAGTGAACCTTCAAGTCAATCATGAAAATAAGCTTGTCAATCTTCAAACAAGCAGTGAGTTTGATCAACAATTTACTGCTCTAACATCCGCATAGTCTAAGAAGGATTTTGTATTTCGTTCTAATCTAGTTGATACTAGGAGGTCACCACAATTCTTAGGAAAGATCATAATGATCTGAGGGCGGAATTGGAAGGAATTAAAAAGGCCAAATCGGACGAGGAAGATGAGGGGGTGTTTCCTTTCTGGAAAAGGAAAATGCCCATTTGAGGGAAGAATTGGAAAATATAAAAAATCCAAGGGACAGTCATCCTTTCAACAATAGAGGGGAAATCGTTAGGTCGGTGAGGAAGAGCGGACTAAGACGCCATTACTCAATTAGGTAGTGACCATCAAAAACTAGTTGTCAACTATTGAGAGATTAAATGAGAAAGTTAATTGCCTCGGATACAGATTCCATATACAACCTCTCTAGGTTTGTATGGATGATTATGACAAGGATTTTACACACATGGTCGTCGTGTTCAATGATGCATGTGGTTAGTTATAAGCACGATTGACTTAATTCGCTTATGATGATAAAGATTCTTAAGGATTTCGATATGTGGTACTGGAAAGATCCAATTTTATTAGATCATCCCGAACCTCCCTTTAAGGTTAATGCTTTGCGGATTGAATAGATTCCATTCCAGTGAGTCTAATAAAAAAATACCTTGACGACTATGGGCTTCACAGGGACAATGAATTCCACCGATCTCAACATTTAGTAGATAGGGTGAGTTCTAGTGGTTCGTCAAGGATCAAGAACCTGAGGGAGATCGTCTCCCCATATGCTTTGGATGTTCCTCGTATCGGAGTTGGGACCTAGATAAAGGAGAAGCCCCAGTTGCATTGTTAATTCATTGTAATTTATTTTCTTTTCGATTTCTTTGTAATAATATTATAAGTATTAATTATAATTCTTTACATTTTTGCCTTCCAGTGCGATATATGGTCTTTTGGTCTTACCTTTTAGGTGATGTTGTCACATCTAACCTTAGGATTAGAGACAAAAAAGAAAAAATCTTCCTGTTTATGGGTTCATTCCCTAGTGAGTATTTTTTTCTTAATGACCGGATTGGTCGAGGTGTCTAAGGTTTCCCAATAAGACTTTCATTGGTAGTAAACCATTATTCATGTTTTGTTGTTCACCAAAACTTATTACATTAGTCGATCTGGACTAAATGATTGGTCTTTAAAGTAGACATTCTAGAGATAAGACAATAATTACAAATTATATATCAAGAACAAGTCACTCAAACAACTTCTCCTATTTATTAATTGCGAGAAGTCATATATAGCTTCTTAAAGAAACACTAAAATTGAATGAAGAGCTTTAAATGCTAGAATAAAGAAAATATTGAATGGTCTGAAAAGTAAAAGACTCAAATATTAAAAATAAAAAATCTTGATGTTTGTTGCGTTCCATACTTTGGGAATTTCTCTGATTTTCATTGTCACCAGGTGGTAGGCTCCTATTAGTTCATTACGAATTATCTTGAAGGGACCTTCTTAATTGGGGCTAAGTTTCCCATACGAGGGCTTTTTATCACTACCTATGACATTCCTTAAAACATAATCACCAACCTTGAATCCTCTTTCCAATACCTCTTATTGTATTTCTTATCCAACTTCTTCTAGTAAGAGGTAAGCTTTACAAGATCCAGTTTCCTTATTTCATTAGCTAAGTCCAACTCAAACCTGATCGCTTCATTGTTAAGGTCTTGGTCAACGAAAGTAGAATTCATGGTCGACAAGCCTATCTCTAGTTAGATTGTTGTCTCCATTCCATAAGCTAGGGAAAAAGGTGTTCCCTCGTTGATCACTTGGGCATTGTACGGTGTGACTAGAGAATGTGGGGGAGATGGTCGACCCAAACACCTTTGCTTTTTCTAGACATAATTTTATTCGATCAAGGACGGTATTTTTTGAAGCCTTTACCTTCCCATTGCCTTGTGGGTACTCCATCGATCTATAGTAATTCCATATACCATACTCATTAAAAAAGTCTTAGAAGAAACTTCTTTCAAATTGGATTCTGTTGTAAGTGATAATGATCTCAGGAATGGCAAAATGAGTTATAATGTTCATCTACATAAATTTGGTCACGTTAACATTCCGAATATTTTCCAAGGGTTCCCCTTCAATCCATTTAGTGAAGTAGTCAGTGCCGACCAACAGGTACTTCCTACTTCCAAATGCAAGGGGAAATGGGCCAACGATGTCAAGTCCCCACTGAGCGAATGGATACAGACTTGTAATAGACTCGAGATCGCTAGTCAGGTGCTATACTAGTGGTGAGAAAGCTTAACAATTATTGCATCTCTTAACATAGGAAACTACATTATTCTGCATGTATGGCCACCAATATCCTTTCTTTATTGCCCCGAATGCTAGCGATATGGCCCTTGTGTGGATTTTGTTACTCCCTTTGTGAAGCTCATAGAGGATCTACTCGGCATCATTAGGGTGGACGCATTAGAGGTAAGATCTTGAAAAAGAGCACCTATAAAGCTTTTTATCCTCCCCTAAGTGGAAACGATCAAACATCACTCGTATCTTATGCGCCTTTTTTCTAGCAACTGGCAAAATATCCTCTATATGGTAACACATGATCATATCCATCCAGTTAGGTGTTATGTTGATGACCATAACTTGATTGGTAGCTTTCCTTATGTTAATATTGGGCTAGTTAAGTAATTATACTTCAATTGTTTATTTCAAATCTCCTTCTGTGGCTACAACAAGCATGGCTAGGGAATCAACATGAATGTTGTTCTCTCTTGGAAACTGTTGTACTTGAACATGTAAAAACTAGTGGACCAACTGATGTGCTTCTTCAAAGTAGGCTTCCATGAGATCATTAAGTCGTAAAATATATCAAGGTACGAGTGCTTTTTGCAATCCACTGAGCAAATATTTATACTCAACTTCATTGTTGGAAGCTTCAAATCACAAGCAAATTGACTGTTTGAGAATTATTTTCTCAGGGGATACCAACACTATCCCACTCCTGGCCCCTTAGAATTTGATTCTCTATCAATGTACAACACCCATTTGTCTTCAGTTAGTAGTGGGGTGAAATCTATCCTTTCGTCTCCAGTCTTCGGTTGCCCCTGATAATTAAAAAATTTAATGATGAAGTCTGCTATGACATTCCCTTTGATTGAGTTTCTCGCCTGAAATTGAATATCAAACCTACCTAGTTCTACTGACTACTTATACATTCTTCTAGTTAGGCCGTCCTTTCTTTCCCGGTATAGGAGGTTAGGATGACAATGATGCATGCCTCAAAATACCACTTCAACTTTCTGGAGGATACCACCAATGCATATATGAGCTTTTCTAGAAGCAGGTTTCTCTTTTCAGCATCAAGTGGCATCTTGCTCGCATAGTACATATGAAATTTCCCCCTATCTTTCTCACATACCAAAGCTGAACTAACAACGCTTGCCAATACTGCCAAATACAAGTATAAAGGACCTTCATCGTCTGAGATGATGAACAATGGGGGATAACTGAGACACATTTTAATTTACTTAAGGTCCCTAGTTTAATCATCATCCCAGATTTCTTTAATTTCCTTGCCAAGTACTTGGAAGAAAGGTCGACACTTCTCTATTGATCGAGAGATGAAACCGTTGAGAGCGGCCAGCATACCTACCAACTTCTATAATTTACAGATGGTCTTTAGTGGTTTCTCTTTTCTGATGGATTTAATCTTGTCAAAGCTTACCTCGATAACTATTTGACTGTTAGGTATCCAAGGAACTTCCCCGATAGAACTCCAAAGGAGCATTTTGTAGAGTTTATTTTCATCCTATAATACCGAAGAACTTTGAAAGTTTTGTCTAGGTCAGCAAGGTGAGCTCATCTTTACGATAAAATCATCATGTACACTTCAATTATGACTCCCATTTTCTCCATAAACATATTTGTCACGAGTCGCTGGTAGGTAACCTCGGCATTCTTTAATTCGAATGGCATTATCCTGTAGCAATAAAGTCCCAGGGTGGTGATGAATGAGGTCTTTTCCTGGTCTACAATGAACAATGGGATCTAGTGGCATCCCGAGTAAGAATCTAGGAAGATCATACGCTCGTGGTTGGCCTTAGCATTGACCAACTGATCTATCGTTGGTAAAGGAAAACTATATTTTTAACATTCATGATCTAGGTTACTTTTTCTCAACCATAGGATAGGGTTTGACTTCCAATTGGGGAATTGAATTTTTTATGGAATTTGCTTCTAGAAGTTTCCCAATTTCTTCCTCAACAACTCTTTCTTTTTTAGTCACAGTTCTCTGCACCTTTTGAGCCATAGATGGATTCAAAAAGTCCATGTATGATTATGGCACATCACCTCCGGATCTATCTCTGTTATATCATAGGGTTTCCATGCAAACACATCTTTATTGCCTTTGAGGAAGGCAACTAACTCTCTCTTTTCCTCTTATGTGAGTGAACTACCCATCAAGAACTTCTTCTTAGGTTGACTATTATCAAATGCTACCTATTGTAGGGGTTCGATCATGCGATCGGAAGGGGCAATCTTGGTTCCCTTAATGCCAAGTCGCCCGTACTTTTGTTGTTATTTTGAAGTCATTAAGCCCCCTACTGGATCTTCTTCATTTTCCTTCTTCTTCTCTTGATTGGTTTCGATGGAGGCTATAAAGAACTTTATATCTAAGGCTTGATTCACTCATATCTCCATGAATTCTTTGTTAGTGACACACTTTATCTTATAATGGTGGGTGGACGGGACAACGATCATGGCATGTAGCCACCCATTGCCGAAACAGGGAGAACTACCTTCTTTAAGGGCAATGTTACTCTTCCCGATAACCCGACCAAATGTATGGGATATTCTTACAAATCTTCCATACGTAGATTCGTCTGGTTAAACATCCTTGGGTACATAACCTATGAGGATCTCACCTGGTCCACTAAGATCTTGTCCAAATCCCAGTTGGTAATCTTGAGAGTGATAATAAGGGCATTGGGTATGTGTGTATGGGGGGGGGGGGGGTCCTCACTCCAACCAAATCATCATTGGTGAAGATGATATGCTTCGTGTAGTAAATATCTTATGGTCGCCAACATTTGCTCGCAATGGGCTTAGACGGATAAATCTATAAAGTTTCCATAACTAGTGTGAGATTTTTAATCTCCATTCTGAAGGCGTTTCCCTTGATTTGATTATGGATTAATGCATTATGGATCACTATAAACTTATTCCCCATATCTTCCTCCAGGACATTGTCTGACCACTGATTGTATATAGGCTATGATGGGTTCTCGTTTTTCTCAATAAAATTCTTTAGTGGGAAGCCTGTACCAGCTCCTCGAGGTGGTACTTCAGGGTCTTATAGTTTTCTATCTTGGCCGTGATCCTTGTGATATTCACATTTCAGTGATGTATTTCTCTTCTTGGGGTCGCTGAACATATTCTTTAGCCATTTGAAGTATGGACGCCCTTTAATCTTGTAAAAGATCTTATATTTTTGGGTCATCTCTTTGGGTTAAATCCTTACCATTGTATACACTCTTACGTTTGTGAGATTAGAGTGGTGGTTTTGACTTTCTTTCACGAGCTTGTGGTTGTTTTTTTTATTGCTCTGTTGAAACACAAAGAATAACTCCGTGTGTTGTGTTTTGGAGCTAGAGTTTAAAGTTCTAAACCCATCTCTTGGGTGTTGATTTTTTGTGGTGATTCTGTTTTAATAGACATTTCATCAAGATATCTATTTGGAGTCTCTGCTGATACTCAGTAGGCTTTCACTGTGAGAGTTTTCTCTTTATCTTTTATCTATATTTGTATTTTATATATTTCTACCTATATATATATATATATATATATATACGATTCTAGGATTATTTGGGGTTTGATCCTTAACTAATTTTTTTGATTTTTTTGTTCTTAGTTTAAAATAGGTCTAAACTTTGTTATAAGAAACATACACCGTTTTCTATTAAACATCTTTAAAAAGGACGTGTGGTTTGTTTATTTTTTTCTCTCAGATCTGTTTTAATTTTTAAATATTGAAAACGGGGATTAAGTTTTTTTTTTATTTTAACCTCGAATTAAACATAATCAGATTGTAGTTCTCAAAACTTTGTGTTACTTTTTTTAAATCGGGAGTCAGTTGGTGTGTGTTTAACTTGTGCAAAAACCATTTGTTATATTCACTAGTGTGAGTGTGGCCTTTACAATCTGGTCTTGTTTATTTATTAATCACAACCGTTATTGTTCTTGTTAACTAAACTGAGAGAAAACCTGGAGTGTGTCTAATCTTCTTTTGTAAACAAAACAATTTTTTATGTTCTGATTAAAAAAAATCTTAATATTAATTATGTTGGTTTCACAACTCACCGATATTCGTGTATTGGGTGTGTAGTTGTGTGTGAGTTTAAGTTGTCACTGCCTTGGTGTTATTAGGTTGATGATTTTCAGTCAGTGGGGTTGTATTTAGACTAGGCTGGTTGTACTATTTGTATGTGCTTAGTTTAAATCATTATAGACTTGTGCGACTGTAATCTGTGCTTAATAATTGGTAATAGTGGACTTAGGGGTGTGTGTGATCCTGGGACTAAGGGACCCGAGGTTTTCCCTTTCGGTGGTTTCCTTGTTATCAAATACTGTGTCACATTTTTCTTTTCCTCATATCCCAAGGATTTGAGACCTATCATTTATCTAAGCAAATCGCTTTGTGGAACGTGGTGATGAGACATTTTCATGGATTGAACTATCAAATGATCTTGTGGGCTCGTATTGAGAATGTGTGGGCCATGTGACTTCGTTAATTCTGCCCCCATAGGTGTATATTGTTGATTTCTTTCCTTTGTCTATTCGAGATAAAAATGTGGAGAAATTTTAGATTCAGGGGAAATAGTCATTCATTATGTATTTAAAATCCCATTTATTTATTGCTCTCTTAAATCCATTGTACACCATGTGGTATATGTTAAAATATGTAGGATTTATGGGGTGAATGAGGTTGATAATATCGTTGATCAAAAAGTCATACACAGAATATAATTTGTCTCGTGGGGATTGGGGACGGGTAAATTGATGTATAAGTTTTTGACCAGGTAATTTTTTGTATCTTTTCAATTTTTTTGTTACAAAATTGCCAATAGGGGATATTTTGAATGACATTGATTTACTCTCCTTATTTTGGTTTTGACATTATTCAGGTCCAAAAAGAACAAAATGTGACACCCCGCCCAATTAAATAAAGGGTGATCAGTCCTGTACCAATTTAAAACATAATGTTCGGTTGGTTCATTCTTTGCATCATTGTTGAAAACTTTTTAACATATTAATCACCTAATATAAAGTTAAGCTAGGTGTCAAAACATTTCCAATTTAGTCAAACCAAGTAAATCCATTTTCATTCAGTCTTAAAATATAAACCATTCACTACACAGAGGAACATAATAAATACTGAACATGAATCAAGTACTAAAATAAATAAGACTAAGTCAACCTCCCAGTTCAAAGCTCCAAACCATAAAATAAACTGAATACAATATCTCTGATGAAGGACTAGAAGTGGGCCACACATGCCCTAGATAAGAAGTCTAGATGAAACTAAATGGAAAGGATAAATGCGTCTACTGTAAGGAGCTACAGCTTCTACAACAACTACAGCGCGTCAAGCAATCCAAATCTCTAAATCTCGTACCCCTGTGGCTGAGCATCTGATATAATATATATATATATATATATATATATATAGCAAAAGAGAGAAGAGATACAAAAAACGGGTGAGAGCCCGAGGTTTAAAAATAATTTAGCAAGTATTTAAAACTGGTTCTTAAAACAAGTCTTATACGCATGTTAGTTATCGAAATGTCACATGAGTTTCTCACCTCTCATCTATTCCACATGCCTAACGTACATCTAATCTCCCCGAGTTATACAACCCAGTCTAACTGGTCAAAAACCATACTAATACTAATTATGCTCTCTAGTAGTATTCCCGTATCGCCCATACAGTACGCTATTCAAATAGTTTATCTCACATACTAAGTTTAATTATTCACCGTTCGAATGGTTAATCTTTTATCCACTATGATTATTTTATTTCTCATCTCCACTTTATCTGCTAGTTTCAAAAAGTAGAAAGTTCTCCCAGTACACACACATACACACACACACACACACACACACACACACACACACACATATATATATTGTCTCATCATCCCTATGTATATACACTAATCCTGCACCCTTAGGTTAAGACCACTTGGCGCAATGTAATGATTATTATTATCACCAAGTCTACTAATTTCACACAGTAGAAATATTCACAAGTTCATATATATATATATATATATATATATATAGTCGCATCATCCCTATACATATATATATACTAATCCTCCACCCCCGGGCTAAGACCCATTAGTGCAACTATGAAGAAAATCCTGCATCCCCGGGTTAGCACCCCTTAATGCACCTATCAATAATAATCCAGCACCCCCGCGTTATCACCCATTAGTGCACCTATCAAGAGAATCCTGCATCCCCGGGTAAGCACCCATTAATGCACCTTATCAATAATAATCCAGCACCCCCGGGTTATCACCCATTATTTCACCTAACAATAATGATCCTTGTACCCCAAGGTTATCAACTATTAGTACACTTAACAATAATCATCCTTGTACCCCCAGGTTATCACCCATTAGTGCACCTAGAAATATAATTTCTGCACCCCCGAGTTATCACTCATTAGTTCACTTATCTACAAGATTCTTGCACCCCCAGGTTATCACCCATTAGTGCTCTTAGCAATATTATCACATAATAGGCATACACACGTCCTATTAAAATTTATAGGTATTTCCCCAACCTACATTTATACTTCTCACACGTATCTTAATCTTAACACTACATATAGTATAAATATTTTGATTACTATCTCTCGCATAATCTCCAAGGTAAATTCTCGATATCGAATATTTAAATTATTAATGCTCACATACTTTCCCGAAATTCTGTCCTATTTAAATTTACTATCTAGAAGTTTCTCTCACTCCAATAAACCGGTAAAATTAGAACTGGACTCTAAGAAAATTCCCAAAAATTCAACGTCTCGCTCAAACCAGAAGGGTTGTCGCTCAAATGATTGCCACATGTCGTTCGAGCGACTTCGTGCGAGATAGAGGTCTCGCTTGAACGAGACTTCGCGCGACGCGCACTGGTTCGTCCCCTTTTCCCATAATTCAACATTTTTTAACCTACAAACTCCTAAGATTCAACACCCAATGCCTCATCATCAATAGACATCAACACATAACAGGTTATGAATCATTCCTAACATCCTAGGATCATTAATTCGTCATTAATCATCATAATTATATAAAATCCCAAAATTAATTCATATGAAACCTAGTTTCCAAGTCTTCAATTAAAGAACCCATTCAACCCAGATTCGTTCATCAATATATAATTCAATTCCATGATTAATCCTCTACATAGATGAAGGACTTTAAACTACTAATTAAACCAATCCTTAATCATAATTTAAATCTCCAATTTTCACCCAATTCATATTTAATCATGATTAATTTCACCTAGACTAACATGAGTATGCTTATTGCTAAATGAAAGCATGTAATAAACACTTGCCTCGAATAGGATGTCCTGATCCGTTGGTGATGTTGGCATAGATGTTTTTCTCATCTTTCGATCTATACGATGGTGGTCGTGGTTGTGCAAGGTGGTGCTAAGTGGTTCCCTTCATTGGGAATTTGCTCTCCCTAACGCTCTGTGGGTCTCCCTTGATTTTTGTGTAACTTAAACCTAATGGAACTCCCGTATATGATATAATTATTCTCTAATTTTCATCCATTTAATCTCCCCAAAAATTCAAATTACAAAACTACCCCTACGGGGTTCCGTTTTGGCCTAAAATCTCCCGGAGTCCGAGTGGAATACCTAGGTAGTGTTTTCTGGCTATCTCAATCCTCTCAGACTCAACAGTGCACTCGAAATGACCATATGAGTGAATAAAAATAAATTCTCTCTTTATCCCAATCAATCAGTCCCGACACAACTCACACACGCGCCAGACTTAAATTACTAAACTGTCGTATTTCTCACTTCGGACAATTTGGCAAATATCATAATTCCATATTACATATCACACAATAATATTTAATAGTTCACAGAAATAAGTATTAACCCTTGGCACGCTAGTTAATAATTATTTTTATCCGGGTTAATAATAAATTAATTTCTCACATTTTAATTTAATTAATCCAACAACAATAATTAATCGTATACTTATTACCATAATAATAATAATTAATCACATAATTATTTAAATCGTCAAAAATACGGGGTGTTACATACTTCCCCCCTTACAATGGAATTTCATCACGAAATTCGGAAAAAATATACCAGGTACAGACAACGCTGTAAAAATATTGCACATTGCATCCTTACGCTCCCAAGTAAGCTACTCCATAGCATCCATATAGTACGCTATCGAATACCCTTAATAATGAACACTTCACATGTGTTTGTTTTAAAATCCAAGTTACCCTGTCATGTAGGCTCCTCCCTAAACCTTACCGTTTAAGTTTCACTACTTACTATATTATATATATTCACTATCTAGCCTTCTACTATTTACACCTTAGTAGATTTATCCTCCTTTCAGATACATACGACTTCATCTCGTATCGTTCGTACAAGTAAATTGACTCTGCAATATATATTTCACACAATATATACGATAATATTATTTCCTCTCCAATATTGGTAATCGTAACTGGTCCCCCGCCTTTATCTGTCAAGTAGGACAACAACAAAGTTTACCGTGCCATACTTCTACTGGCACTCTGCCCGAACGTGAACTTATAGGAGTTATTTGGACACAAACTCCACTAGTGGAAGGTACTGCTCTCGTCCTCCCTTAAGATTTACGGGTACACATAAAATTTTCTCACCATCATCCGATTAAACTGCTTGTTCTGCCCATCCCTCTGTGATTGGTAGGCCATACTCAATCGCATCTTGGAACCTATGGCCTCACTATCTCGGCTAGATAAGGATTCTACACATACTGTTCGTAGTATGATCATTCAAATTGGCATATCGTTCATTCAACCGTTCCTTATTACATATATAGGATCATTACCCTTCTAGAAAAGTGTCACTTCATGAGATCATCCTTGGGAATACTCTCCCATTTACTGGTGGTAGAAAACCTCTGTTGGTTTCGGTTGGTCCACTCTTTTTCCAACAGTCAGTTGACCCACTACAAAATGAACTTTGCAAAATTACTCTACATTAAACCCTTCGCCACTGCTATTTGTATCCTGATATATTTTATACTCTCTCGAATGTACTTCTCACCGTGATACGTATGACTTTATCGTACCGCGTAACACAAGTCCTTTTCCTGCTCAAAAATTTTAGTTTATCATGAAACGTAAGTCTTTGACAAATCTTACGGAGTAATCTTTGGCTTACTAGACTACTGAATTCACATGATAATCATAATCCACTGCTTGATTCACTCACCTAGGGCGCCCATACACCCTATGCCTCGTGCATCATTGTACAAATGACATGAAATTTTCTTACTTCAACTCTTGCACACTCGGTATGCTGATGTAGTAGGGGTGCACTCTACCGCCCCACTAATCATAATTTATTCACTCCTTGAGTGACATCATTCCTCTATTCAGAATGATACTAAGATGAGGCGACTCTACTAGCCTTAAGTCATAAAATAATTATCACTCTCAATTATATTATTTTATAGGTACAATAACCAGCGTACAAAATTTATGTACTATCGACCAAACTTCTCTCCAACTCTTGACGTTCTCTAGTGTCATGCGTGGGATGTCTCGTAAAGCAAAATACAAATAAGGAACCCACCTGATACACTACTATCTAACCTAGTCGATTGTCGAGATCCGTAAGAACCTTAATCCATACCATGTACCGCCCTGCAATCTCCATATGTTGACATAAGAGTTTTCTCGTCCACTCTCATGTCTCTAAACATAACATGAAGCATGGTGCTCTCACTATCCTAGGTACTCAGCGTTATATATATATAACAAGCTCTATCTCTCTGCTCGAAGAAGAACACAATGCATCCTGAGTCTCCTCAGAAAAATAAATTCCTACGCACCGGAATTACATATAACTAGACAACATACTCGCCGAGGTCTACAATACAATGAAATTTTCATACATTCGTATATCTGGGCCCAAACCTATTTTAGGTGGTGCCGCACAAAATAAAGATTTCTCCTCCTAGAGTATCCGGCACAAAAGTGATATTACTACATTTTTACTATCGTTTAACCACACAGTAATTAATCACTACACATTACCATAATAAACTATAATAAAGCTGACTCAATGCAGTAGTAAATTATAACAACAAAATAGATTCTTAGGGCCCACCCGGTTCACTCACGGGCAACATTAAATGCCCTGCTAACAACAGGAAATACGTTTGTAACAATATTGTTAAAAATAAAGTTCCCCACTCAACTCGACTCGAACACGAATTTTAGGGTCTCCAATTTACATATCATTTGTGACACACTCGTGTCACTAGAATTAATCCTTTCCTTACAAGGAAGAAGTAAAACCTCGCCAGTCTTGTCAAAGCATAGGGCCTCAACACGTGGTTGCCATCATGACCTATGAACATCTTCAATCGTTATACATCTTAGGATTTCATCCTATAGTTGTTCCCTCTCATCATGGAAAATTTATTCCATCATGTGGGTTTCACGCCCATTATTGAACCGTTAGCCTAAACCCTCCAGGCCTCAATTATGGCTTTACTGAACTCCCGTTTACATCTCGGGCCCCGACGACCCTGACATACTATTATTAATGAGGACTCTACTGGTCCAGCCTGGACCCATCACTCTCGGGTTATAAATTTCCTGGGCCTAATTCTCTTGACCCCAAATTCCTTTCTTGTAAGTATCACTCATCCAGTTGTTATGCCTAACTGGCATGATTTACCATTTATAATATTTTTGGTCTCACTTCTCAATTGTGGACACATTCAACACTTGTAGTTCTACTTCCTTCATATAGGGAAACTTCACGAGCCATTTCCCCATTACTGGTCCCACTGACCATTTTGGAAATGTCCTTCTCTTGGACCGAGTAGTCTTAATTACTTGCTACGCTGGCCTTTCGGAACTATGGTTGGCCTCCACGGCCCTGATTGACTTCATCATCACTTTTTAGGAAGTTAATCAGCTTAAAATCATCTAATCGAGTTCCCTATTATGTATACTCTCATATGGAATTCCACTAACAACGTTAAGTTCAGTTTTATTTTTTGGACAGATTCTCTAACCTTTCTGGCTCACTTCTTCTGGAAAGAACACAATAACTAGTTAGCGTATAACCTTGACGACATCAACATTAGTCATCCTAGCTGGATTTCTCATTTGTGCTTGTATTCAACTCACGGGTCCTTTATCAACTATAAACCCTTTGGATAATTTATGGCCCTCTTCCAGGTACGAAGTTCATTATGCAATTCAACCTTTTTCTCACAATCAGTTTCTATCATACCCATTGTGTTCAACATCAAAATTTCACTCGCATTTTGTTACCACATCGAATGGAAGACCTCACGGTCAAATCGTACCCAAATTTCTCTCTAAATTTCAAACACACTTCTTCATATGTGGTGATTGCCTCTAATCACTACATAATGTTCCTAAGAGCTATAGCTTTTAACTTCAAATTTAATTTTGAGTGTCGTCACACCCCATTCTACACAATTGCCTTCTGATTTTCTACCTCTGTTGGTCTTCTACACTATCTTTTTCTTCTCCACATTTTCACCTATGGGCTTTCAAAAGAGTCCCTCTGATTTCCCCTTTATCGACTATGCTAGGTGGTCCTGAAATCACTCCACCATTATATACGACTGTGTCATGGGAACCCGCTGTTTTCGTGTGATGATTTCACTATCACTTGCTTAAGTAATTATGATGGTGATCTTTATCAGGACCACCATCCTTCGATTACTTTATGTCTTCTATTGGGATTCTTCTCCTGCAGTCCTTCGTACGGCTCTCGATGTTCGTCCTAAAATGTTCGATGTTCGAATGACATAGAATTTTGTATAATGAGTCACACCCATTATAATTTGTAGCGGGAGAATGTAAGTCTCATACGTAGGGGAACACAATAATCCTATCATAAGGATCTACATCAAAGAACGATGCGCTGAAACGTAATAAGCCGCACCGATCCTAAGGACACTAGAACCTGATGCTTTGATACCACATGTGATACCCCGTCCAATTAAATAAAGGGTGATCAGTCCTGTACCAATTTAAAACAGAATTTTCGGTTGGTTCATTCTTAGCATCACTATTGATAACTTTCTAACATATTAATCACCTAATATAAAAGTAAGCTAGGTGTCAACACATTTCCAATATAGTCAAACAAAGTAAATCCATTTTCATTCAGTATTAAAATATAAACCATTCACTAAACATAGGAACATAATAAATACTGAACATGAATCAAGTACTAAAATATATAAGACTGGGTAAACCTCCCAGTTCAAAACTCCAAACCATGAAATAAACTGAATAAAATATCTCTGATGAAGGACTAGAAGTGGGCGACACATGCCCTAAATAAGAAGTCTGGATGAACTGGAAAGGATAGATGCGTCTACTGCAAGGACCTACATCTTCCACAACAGTTGCAGAACGTCAAGAAATCTAAATCTCTAAATCTGGTACCCCTGTGGCTGAGCACCTGATTTAATATATATATCTAGCAAAAGAGAGAAGAGATACAAGAAACGAGTCAGAGCCCGAGGTTTAAAAATGATTTAGCAAGTATTTAAAATTGGTTCTTAAAACAAGTCTTATACGAATGTTAGTTATCAAACTCTCACATGAGTTTCTCACCTCTCATCTATTTCGCACGCCAAACTACAACCCAGTCTGACTGGTCAGAAACCATGCTAATACTAACTATGCTCTCTAGTAGTATTCCTGTATCGCCCATACAATACGCTATTCAAATAGTTTATCTCACATACTAAGTTTCATTATTCACCGTTCGAATGGCTAATCTTTTATCCACTAAGATTATTATATATCTCATCTCCACTTTATCTACTATTTTCACAAAGTAGAAGGTTCTCCCAGTATATATATATATATATATATATATAGTCTCATCATACCTATATATACACACTAATCCTGTACCCTTAGGTTGAGACCACTTGGCGCAATGTAATGATTATTATTATCACCAAGTCTACTAATTTCACACAGTAGATATAATCACAAGTTCATATCATCATTACATTGCGCCAAGTGGTCTCAACCTAAGGGTGCAGGATTAGTGTGTATATATAGGTATGATGAGACTATATATATATATATATATATATAGTGACATCATCCATATACATATATATATACACTAATCCTTCACCCCCGGGCTAAGACCCATTAGTGCACCTATAAGGAAAATCCTGCATCCCCGAGTTAGCACCCATTAATGCACCTATTAATAATAATCCAGCACCCCTGGGTTATCACCAATTAGTGTGCCTATCAAGAGAATCCTGCATCCCCGGGTTAGCACCCATTAATGCACCTTATCAATAATAATCTAGCACCCTCGGGTTATCACCCATTAGTGCACCTAACAATAATCATCCTTGTACACCTGGGTTATCACCCATTAGTACACTTAACAATAATCATCCTTGTACCCCCAGGTTATCACACATTTGTAAAATTAATAGAGTTTTCGCACCCCCGAGTTATCACTCATTAGTGCGCTTAACTATAAGATTCTTGCACCCTCGGGTTAACACCCATTAGTGCCCGTAGCAATAATATCACATAATAGGCATACACACGTCCTATTAAAATTATAGGTATTTCCCCAACCTACATATATACTTCTCATACATATCTTAATCGCAAGAGTACGTATAGTATAATTTCTTAGATTACTATCTCTCGTATAATCTCCAAGGTACATTCTCGATATCAATAATTTAAAGTATTAATGCTCACATACTTTCCCGAAATTATGTCCTATTTAAATTTTCTATATGACAGTTTCTCTCACTCCAATAAACTAGTAAACTCAAAATTGGACTCTAAGAAAATTCCCAACAATTCACCCTCTCGCTCGACCCATTAGGGTTGTCCCTCGAACGATTGCCACGTGTTATTCGAGCGATTTCACGAGAGATCGAGGTCTCGCTCGAACGAGACTTCACGCGACGCTCACTGATTCGTCCCCTTTGAATTCATCGTTTTTCACCATTTTTGAACCTAAAAACTTCTAATATTCAACACCCAATGCCTCATCATTAATACCCATCAACACGTAACATGTTATAAATCATTCCTAACATCCTAGGATCATTAATTCATCATTAATCATCATAATTATATAAAATACCCAAATTAATTCATATGAACCCTAGTTTCCAAGTCTTCAATTAAAGAACCTAATCAACCCAGATTCGTTCGTCAATATATAATTCAATTCTGTGATTAATCCTCTACATACATGAAGGACTTTAAACTACTAATTAAACCAATCCTTAATCATAATTAAATCTCCAATTTTCACCCAATTCATATGTAAATCATGATTAATTTCACCTAGACTAACATGTGTACGATTATTGCTAAAAGAAATCAAGTAATAAACACTTGCCTCGAATAGGATGGTATGATCTGTTGGTGATGTCGGTATAGATGTGTTCCTCATCTTTCGATCTATACGATGGTGGTGGTGGTTGTGCAAGGTGCTAAGTGGTTCCCTTCCTTGGGACTTTGCTCTCCCTCATCCTTTGTGGATCTTCCTTGATTTTTGTGTAACTGTGCCTCTGTGGCTCTTCTTCCTAGCATCGTCTGCTCAGCTGGGTCCACCCACAGTAGATGTTTTGGCGGGGGGAGCAGGAGCATCAGATTTCTTACCATGTTTGCCAACAAGTTTGCTCAAATTTTGGGCCACCATTTCCTAAAAGTCATCTGGTATGTTTTCTGGACATTCGGCAAGAAATGAATGAAGTTAGCTATGAACAACTACAAGATATGAGACAACATTTAGTAAGAAAAATCACTTACACAACTAGGCCAGAGGGTCAACCCCCAGACGTGTCTGAGCCAGGTTGTATGGGGTAATAAGATGCTCAAACTTAATAAGACGATCATTAGCACACTGCTCATGAAGTTTTTTAACCATTTCAAAGGCCTCAGGGTTCAACCCCAGATCAAGTTTGGCCGACTCAAAGACTTTATCCCACATCAGAGGAGTCTTGGGATCAAAGGTTCCACAATCTTGATTGGGACCAAATTCTTAAGCCCCAAAGATGAAAAAATATCGGGGTTTCCAGTTGTGGTTTGATGTCTGAGTGACCAGCTGAAGTTTCTTCTTAGACTTCCTAGGTACAAGGTAATAGTAGCTAGGCTGCGTCTTGGAAGACGAACGAATATAATAGGCCGTAAAAATGTTGACTGGAAGGTCGGTTTGCTGAACAATCTTCCAGAGGGAGATAAAGTCGAGAAAAACTCTTTAGGAATTCAAACAAAGCTGAGAGGGGAAAGTACTAAGTGGGATAAGATGGCCCAGATGGTTGGGTCAGTAGGTAGTCATAAGCCAACCTTAAACATCTGCTCATAGACTTAGACTTCACCATGTCAGCCATGAAAGGCTCCTTCATCTTTGGAAGGCTTCCTCACAGAAATAGAAGGTCCTTGGTCATAAAGGTGTCTCTAGACTCAAAGTTCGGCCTCAAAAACAGTACTCTTATAGGACTCAGTGACAAAGATGTCAAGTTCACTCTCCTTACCACTTGGAAATCTCTGAACAAACTCGGCTCCAGTTGTGGTCGAGAGAGGAATAACATTTATTAGAGGTGGAATTGCGACACTAGGCTCAAGTATTTGAATAGGGTCAGATTAATCTGATGTCTTGATCCCTTGAGAAGACAATACATGAGATGAATCCTCATCCACCTCACACCCTTCACCATGGGATGAAGGATAAGCCATGGCATCCTCATAAGAGTTAGAACTCTCGCTCGGCTAAGAGACTGACATATTATCGTCTGCAGAAGAAGACGACTCAGAGATAGGGTCACTCAACTCATTGACTAGGGCATGAATAACAACTAGTGTGTGAGGATAAATTGGATGAAGAGGAAATGCCTTGGATTTATGCCTCTTGGATTCCTCAACCTCTACCCTCCTAATCTCTTGAAAATTCCTCTCTCTAAGGCTTGAAAACTCCTCAGCTAGCTTGTATAATTACCATAACATCAACGAGATGAGACTCAACTTGGCCAAGAACTAGAAAATAATGACAAATAGAATGTAGGTTGACTTGTCTTGACTAAAAGATCAAAAGCCATAAGGCTAATCATTCTACTCAAGAACAAACGAGAATAAGAAACAAGGTTGTCGGAGAAGATGATCGGAGCTACGCCGGGAAAGTACCTATGGGAAAAACCACCAGGAAAGAGGTAAAAAACCCTAAATACAACCCAACCCAACTAAAATCCACACTTAACGGGGGATAATTCCACCAATGGAGGTCGTCGGAGGAGTAAAAACTCATCAAAAAAATCAACCAAAACAAAATCTACCTAAATGAGTGAAAGAAACACAAAGGAGGAGAAAAAAGGTTATCTGGGAGTGAAGACAGCTAGAAATAACCTAAAAATTATTCCGGATCACCTGGAAATGGAAGAAGGGCATGGGTGTTGGAAAGCTGAAAGTTTTGCAGAGAGAGAAAAATGGCGCGAGTATCGGAAATGTGGCAAAAATGTGTTTTCAGTAATTTTTAAACCCAATTATGATTGATCATAGTTTCTAAAGCCCATCATTAAGGGCACAAGCCCCTAAGCACTCAAAATGTCGAATTAACTTAGGGCAGACTCTATGCAATCATAACTGGTGATGATGCTAAGAATTAGCACCACCAGGTGAGGTGTTTGCAAGCTCAATATATTAGTAACAATGGTGGCACAGCTATATAAAGATATTAGAGAAGGAGGTGAGGATATGAGGAATCAACACCGG
Organism: Sambucus nigra; assembly: GCA_949130495.1. Classification (NCBI taxonomy): domain Eukaryota; kingdom Viridiplantae; phylum Streptophyta; class Magnoliopsida; order Dipsacales; family Adoxaceae; genus Sambucus; species Sambucus nigra. Next base: position 374,537,013 of record OX422220.1, read on the forward strand.
AATATGAGTGGTTCAGCCAATCTGGCCTACGTCCACTGTGAGTGTGTGAGTAATATCACTGAACAAAGGCACTAATGGCCATGGGTACAATTCACTCAAGCTCTCTCTCTCTCTATTGTATCTTTAGACTGAGTTTTAGCTAGGGTTTTAATAGCAGGATCCTTTTGCAAGGTAGGGGATTATCCCTATATATAGTGCCTAGGGGGTGTAATGTACCCCCCATGCATGCAATGATCATGTGCGTGGTATCCTCACCAATGTGGGAATGCCATCTGTCACTATCACATGTAAGCAATGATGATGAAATATTCTCCCACATGTGGAGAATAATCTTGTTACAACTGATTTGTTTCCAGGTGTCCCTATCCAAATGTCAACAGATGCTCGGCAGTCATGTTGGTGAATGACCTCGGCCTGGGAGAGATCGATCTGTAAAGGCTTGATGTCCATTCAATCTGAGTAATGTCATAAGGAGTCTCGGCCTGATCTCAACCGGGACATTATGCTGGGTCGGCCCCAGCCGAGGTAGGGATAGTCCCATGCTGGTGATTACTAAGGCCTTTTGTGACCTCATCCCAAGCCGAGGTTGAACCGGTTCCATGTTGAGGGTCGGCTCCCTGTCACCTCGGCCCACCCTTGGCCGAGGTTGCCATACCCAGAGTGTTGTTGATGCCTGTGATGAGCGCAGTGCCCCCTGGGCTGTGTAGATGGTAGTGTCGGACAGAGCCGAGGTATGTCTGGCCAAGGGATGATATCGTGGGCCCTTGCCCCTCATTGGGTCGATCAATGTCTCGGCCATCATCTTGGCCGAGGTAGGTATCTCTGGGCCGAGGTTATACTTGGGCATATCAATCACCCCCTAGCCCTTAGTCATATGCGAGAGAAAGTGGCTAGGGGATTGTCTCACCTCCGAGGCCTGTCCGTCCCAAGGCTAACACCTGCGTGACACCTGTCCCAGGCCAAGGCGTGCCCGCTTGGTTTTCATGTGCTGTCAGTTGTCCCTTGGGTTTCCCAAGGCAATGATGGGCCTTGGGAAGTGTGCCCAAGTATTTAAGGGTTAAATCCCACCACTTTCTCTTTCTTCTTCATTCCTTTCTTTCGCGCGCATAGTTTCTGCAAGTTTTCTCTCCAAAGCTCCTTCATTCCATCGCTCTTTCTGCAGAGGATTTCCCCTAGTTTCTTGCGAGATCTCTTCATTTCATCCATCAGCTCATCTTCAGGTACCTTTCCCTTTCCATTTCCTTTGTTTTTGGCGTTTAGTTTGAATTTTCCGACGAGATTCTTGGGTTATCCGGTAATTGTTTGAGTTTTCCGGCAAGTTCCATTGATTCAGGCGACCTGTGTTTACTTGAAATTTCTTAGTTTGATCTTCAAAACCCCTTTACTTTACAAGCCCATCGTGTTTATATCTTTAGGAGTTTTCCTTAAGTTTAGGGTCGTTCCAAGTCTTGGGTCGTCCTCTGATGCTCAGACCCTTGTACCAACTTCTTGAGGACTTCCCCTCTCTCACAGAGAAAACCTTAGAGAAAATTAGGCAAATAGAGAGAGCTCAGGAAGAAGCTCGTAGGTCACAGGAGTTCCCTGTCAGACCTATCTTTCCCCCATCTCTCAAGGTAGTAGACCCTGATCCTCCTAAGAACTTCTATCAGACAGACGTCTCTGCTAACCGTTTGCCGATGTCTGAGTCCGAGTCCTCCACCTCAGACCCCATGTCTGTGGACTCTTTCAAGGAAGCCATGGATTTTACACCTCGGCCTGGTCAGGCCCCTGACCAGGACGAGGTCTCCAGCCGAGCCTCGTCTCAGAATGGTTCAAGCACCTCGAATTCTTCTTCAGAGGTTGAACTTATTGTGCCAAGTGTGGCTGTGCCACCCATTTTAGATGCCATCCCTCTGTCGGCCGTTACCAGGGCCGAGTTTGCTGTGAGGTTCCTTGGTCACCCGTCTACGTCTGCTCCAGCCGACGTTGAGCTTGACGAAGATGATGAGGATGCTGAAAGTGATGTTGACGTCTCTGAGGCGGACGAGTACAAGAGCACAGTCACTGAGGTGGATCTGTTTCACTTCAGATACTTATACTCCATCAGTCCCTCAATCAAATTAAGGAGGCCTCTGAGGGAAGAGAGGGCCTACCACGGCCGAGATGGAGAAATCTTCTTGTATGAGCAGATGTTTAAGTTAGGGTTTCGTCTACCCATTCACCCTATCATTAGGTCCATTCTTTCCTTCATCAACTTGGTCCCCTCACAGCTCTCTCCCAATGCTTGGAGAGTTATTATACGGGCCATCATCTTGTGGAGGGCAGTCCACCACTCTGACCTCTCGGTTCAGGTCTTTGCTGGTTGTTACGTCCCTACCTCGGCCAAAAATCATCCGAGCTACTATCACTTCGTGGCTCAGAGGCCTGAGAAGAAGATGCTCCTGGTCACTCAGACCTCGAATCACAATTGGAAACCCCTATATTTTTTCGCCTCAGGGCCATGGGAATTTGGCTCATTTGTTCCCTCTTCCACTTTTGAGCCGAGGATACCCCTCAGATGGGGTAAGTTCACCATGTCTGCCAGGGCCAATCCTGGCCTAAGTCTTCAGAACGGTAAAAAGGTGAAGGCCCTGCAAGACCAAGGGGCACATGGTTTGTTCATCAAGTTCGAACATTTGCTGACTCCCCAGTATCTCTCGGGGATGAGCCTAGGTGGAAGTCCCCTTGTTGACTTTGGTAAGGATTTTTCTTTTTGTTCTAAGTCTAACCTCTGATCATTCATGTTTGATTTCTGACTCTTATCTTTTCACTTTTGCAGAGAGACCTCCAAGTGTCCCGGACGAATTGTGGGAGATGGCAGCTCCAAGTTTGGCTAGACTTACAAAGAGGACTGGTTTGAACGCTCCTCCTCCAGCTCCCTCAACATCTAAGTCCAAGAAGAGGGCCCCTGAGGTCCCGGCCTCTGAGTATCAGAGGCCGACCTCAAGATAAAAGAGGGCCTCAGACGCTGCGATCCCCATCTCAGCCGACACCCTGTCGGCTCATCTGGACCAGCTGAGACTTACCGATAGCGTGGTCAGCCACATCAGACAGGCCATGGACGCACTTAACAACATGATGACCGAGGTCGATAAGCATTTTTACAGGGCCATAGAAACCCCTATGATGGTTGAATTCGGACTTCACTGAATCGTCCAGGTATAAATTGTTCCTGTCAGAATTTTATAAGTGCAACGTCTGATTTTGCTCTCACCTAACCTCTTCATTTACTGTGCAGGGTGTGACTGCCATGTACCAGCTATCTAACTGGGCCATAAGGAAGTTGCCTCTTATTCAGAAGGGGAAGGAGGCTGAGAAGGTTGAGAGTGCCCTGAAGGTCGAGGTTGACCGTCTGAGGTCTGAGTTACAGAATGCCGAGAATAAGGCCCAGACCTCTAAAAATAGGGCTCAGGGTTTGGAAAAAGACATCTATGTGCTCGTCCAAAGCCACGCCTAGGCCCTGAAGGATAAGGACGACGTTTTGCAGAGGAAGGTCAATGCGGCTGTGAAGGCTGCCCTTGCAGATGCCTCAGAGAGAATAATTTCTGACTACAAAGTCTCTGAGGAGTTTGTAGGTTTTGGTTTTGAGTACCTCGAAAGAGGTATCAAAGCCACTACCAGATGGGCCGAGGTTAGAGAGAAGGAGGTTGGCACTATAAAGGCCTCCGACTTTGTGGGCCTCGAATTCGCCGACCCTCAGTTTGCCCAGGCACTGCAAGAGATAGAAGACGAGGCTGCTGCCCCTGGTCAGACTGCTACTCTGGAAGGGACTGATCTCGAAGGGGTTGACCCTACTGATGATGTGGCTGAGGTGACCAATGCTGATCAGGTCAACCCAGCCAAGACTGTCAATGCTCCCCCTTCAGACCTTTAACTTGATTTGTAAATTTTTGTTTTGTAAATTGTAATTGAACTTGATTTGTAACCCCCTTGAATGTTATGTAATCTCTTCTTTTTACTAAATGCCAATCTTCTTTTATTTTGACCTCTGAATGTCTCTGAATGCTATATAATCTCGTAATGCTATATGACTTCTGAATGCTAAGAGGTTAGCCTCATAATAAGTATCACCAAATTAATGATGTTAAGGGTCTGAGGTCCTCTAACCCAGGTGTTTGAGCTCAGACCTCGTCACCACCGAGTGATGTTATGAGGGTCTGAGGTCATCACCTAAGAGGTTAGCCTCATAATAAGTATCACCAAATTAATGATGTTACGGGTCTGAGGTCCTTTAACCCAGGTGTCTGAGCTCAGACCTCGTCACCACCGAGTGATGTTATGAGGGTCTGAGGTCATCACCTAAGAGGTTAGCCTCATAATAAATATCACCAAATTAATGATGTTAAGGGTCTGAGGTCCTCTAACCCAAGTGTCTGATCTCAGACCTCGTCACCACCGAGTGATGTTATGAGGGTCTGAGGTCATCACCTAAGAGGTTAGCCTCATAATAAGTATCACCAAATTAATAATGTTAAGGGTCTGAGGTCCTCTAACCAAGGTGTTTGAGCTCAGACCTCCTCACCACCGAGTGATGTTATGAGGGTCTGAGGTCATCACCTAAGAGGTTAGCCTCATAATAAGTATCACCAAATTAATGATGTTAAGGGTCTGAGGTCCTCTAACCCAGGTGTCTAAGCTCAGACCTTGTCACCACCGAGTGATGTTATGAGGGTCTGAGGTCATCACCTAAGAGGTTAGCCTCATAATAAACTTCTGGACTTAAAGAACGAAACAAGAACTTGATATGGAAACTGATCTTTATTAATAACCTCCTCTTAGTAACATAGTAAATTTTCATAAAACTCTATACATCATATGTAATATCTCTTGAGATGGTCAGCATTCCATGGGTTAGTGAAAGGTTCTCCTTCTAGATTTTCTAGCCTGTAAGTGCCAGGCACAACCTCTTCCGTCACCTTGTAGGGGCCATGCCAGTTTGGGTGTAGCTTGTTTGCCTTCTATAGTGTTTTCTTTAGAACTAGGTCTCCTACTGCAATGGGTCTTGACTTCACCCTCTGGTTGTAGAATTTTGCTACCCTCTGTTGGTAGGCTACTTTTTGAACCTCTGCGTCTCGTAGGTATGAATCCGATGAGTTGGTAGTCCTACCTCCGTTGGTATGAATGCCTCTGAGCCATGTGCCAGCATGAATGGGGTTTCTCCTGTGGGTGTCCTTGCCGTAGTTCTGTAAGCCCATAGCACGGCGTAGACCTCTTCTATCCATCTCCCCTTCGCGTCTTCTAACCTCTTCTTGATTCCATCCAAGATGGTTATGTTCGTGACCTCGGTCTGGCCATTTGCTTGAGGTCGACCAGGAGATGAGAAGAACTGTCTGATCCCCACACTTTGGCAATACTTCTCCAAGGAGGCATTCTTGAACTGGGTCCCGTTGTCCGATATGAGCGTGTTTGGGAGGCCATATCTACATATGATGTTCTTCCAGATGAACTGGAAGGTCTTCTGTTCTATAATGGTTATCATCGGCTCTGCCTCTACCCATTTTGAAAAGTAGTCAATGGAAACTATCAAGAATCTATGGTTGTTGACTGCTCTTGGCAAAGTTCCTACTAAGTCAATTCCCCATACCGCAAATGGCCATGGAGAAGAGATCGACGTTATAGGCTGATGAGGTTGGTGAGGGATGGTGGTGAACCTTTGACATTTGTCGCACCTCTTCACATAATCTGCTGCGTCCTTAGACAGGGTAGGCCACCAGTATCCCTGAGTGATGATCCTCTTGGCTAAGGGTCTTCCGCCAATGTGTCTAGAGCAAGAACCCTCATGAACCTCCCTTAAGACCTTGGGTACTTCCGCAGGGTGCACACATCTGAGGAGAGGGAGTAGAAACCCCTTTTTGTACAAGACGTCTCCTACCAATGAGAACTTTGCAGCCCTGTATCTCAACTTTCTTCTTTCCATCCTGGACTCAGGTAGCTCCCCTTCTTTTAGGTATCTGACGAGCGGGTCAATCCATGAGTCTCCCAGGTTCACATTGTGACAAGGGCTACACACCTCGTCCTCCTCGATGCTTGCTTTTCCTAAGACCTCAATTGGAATGGTCCTTCCCAAATCTGTCTTCATTGCCGAGGCCAGTCTTGCCAATGCATCAACATGGTTGTTGCCCAGCCGAGGCACTCTCTTCAGCTTTGCTTCTTCAAAATACTCTAGCAATCCTCTTACCTTCTTTAGGTATTTGGCCATCCTCTCGTCTTTGGCCTCGTATGCCCCCAACACTTGATTGACAACCAACCTCGAGTCGCTGTGGAGTAGGAGCTACTTTACTCGAAGAGTTGTTGCTAATAAGAGACCTGCTATCATGGCCTCATACTCAGACTCGTTGTTGGAGGCCTTGAAGTTGAATCTCAAGGCCTACTCAATGTTGGTGCCATCTAGAGCCGAGAGTACTAGTCCCGCACCGCTTCCACTGTCACAAGAAGAGCCATCAATGAAGAGGCTCCACACGTCTGCATATGATGAGAAGACCCCTTCTCTCATAACCCCCTTTTCTAAGAGGTACCAATCCTCTTCATTTTCTTCTACTCTGCTCCGAGCTTGGCATGGGGCAACCTCTTCTCGGCCTCGGAAGACGTACGGGGGCAGTCTCTTCCGAATCTCAGAAGACACTTCGGTTCATCTCTTCACCACCATCCAAGACCTTCTCTGTCTTGATCTCTTCCCAAGTGAATTCTGCGACAAAGTCTGCCAGGGCCTGCCCCTTGATGGCTGTCCTAGGCTGGTAGGTAAGATCATACTCTCCCAGCTCGATGGCCCAGGTCATCAATCTTCCGGACTTCTCAGGCTTATGCAGAACCTGCCGTAGTGGTGAGTCGGTGAGGACTACCATGGAGTGAGCTTGGAAGTAAGGCTTCATCTTCCTAGAGGCATGTATCAGGGCATAAGCCAACTTCTCCATGCGGGGATAGTTTTGTTCAGACCCTTGAAGGGCCTTACTATTGAAGTACACAGGTCTTTGAACCCCATCCTCTTCCCGTATGATGGCCGCGCTAATGGCTGACTCAGAGACTGCCAGGTACAGAAATAACCTCTCCCCCGCGATGGGCCGGGACAGCAGCAAGGGAGACCCCAAGTAGGACTTTAGTTGATCAAAGGCTTTTTCACACTCTTCGTCTCACTGGAAGGCCTTTCTCAGAACTTTAAAGAACGTAAGACACTTGTCCGTGGCTCTGGAAACAAACCTGTTCAGGGCCGCCACCCTTCTAGTGAGTCTCTGAACATCCTTGATACTCCTAGGAGTCTTCATGTCGAGTAATGCCTTGATTTTCTCCGGGTGTGCTTTAATCCCCCTCTGATTAACGATGAACCCCAGGAACTTCCCGTCTCCTACCCCAAAGACACATTTCGCTGGGTTGAGCTTCATTCTGTAGGAGTCCATGACATCAAAGGTCTTCTCAAGGTCTGCTACGTGAGTACATGCTTTCAGACTCTTTGTTAGCATATCATCCACATACACCTCCATGGTCTTACATATCTGCTCCTCGAACATCTTATTGACAAGATGTTGATACGTTGCCCCCGCATTTTTCAGACCAAAGGGCATCACCTTGTAACAGTACGTCCCCTTGTCAGTAATGAAGGCTGTCTTCTCAGAGTCTTCCGTGTCCATGAAGATTTGGTTATAGCCTAAATAAGCATCCATGAAACTCATAAGCTCGTGCCCTGCCGTTGCATCCACCATCTGGTCTATCCTGGGTAAGGGATAGCTGTCTTTCGGGCAAGACCTATTCAGGTCTATGAAATCTACACACATCCGCTACTTTCCATTGGCCTTAGGCACGATGACTACGTTCGAGAGCCACTCTGGATAAGTAACCTCTCTTATGAACTCGGCCTCTTCCAACTTCTTCACCTCTTCCCGGATGACCTCATACTTCTCTCTGGAGTAGATCCTTTGCCTCTATTTAATAGGCCTAGCATCTCTGTCTACGTTGAGCTTGTGGGTCATGATCTCAGGGTCGATACCAGGCATATCTGCATGACTCCACGCGAAGACGCTCTGCCTCCTCCTAAGGAAGTTAATCAACTCTTCCTTAATCCATTTCTCCAGGGCTTTGCGGACCTGGAGGGTTTTTTCCGGCTCGTCCTCATTGAGGACGATGGGTTCTACCTCTTCCGTTGGCTCGCCCTTCTTCAATTTTGTTTCGTCTCTGGGATCAAGAGTGCCAATGCTATAAGTGGCGGTTGCTCTCTTATGGGTCTCTCGCTCTTCGGCCGAGTTGAAATAACACTCCCGCACCGTGGTCTGGTACCCTTGCACTTACCCTACCCCATAAGGAGTCGGGAATTTTGGCATCTGGTGGACCGTTGACGGCACGGCTTCAAACTCTCTGAGGGCCACTCTTCCAATGATGAGGTTGTAGGTCGAGAAGACATTTTCGTCCATAATAAAAAAGTTTATCTTCTTGGTCAGCCTTTTAGGCCACTCATCTCCCATTCGGACATCCATTTCATACATGCCCAATGGGTGTACCTTCTCACCACTGAAGCCTATCAATGGGTGATGGTAGGGCACTAGCCTTGCCCTGCTAAGACCCAAGCTCTTGAAACAAGTCCAAAACATCACATCTGCTGAGCTTCCCCCATCTATGAGGATTCTCCCTACATCACACCCATGCACCCTCGTTGTTATGACTAAAGGGTCATCATGGGGGGCTAAGATGCCCTTGAAGTCGAGTCTGAAGAACCCCACTACGAGGGTGTCCATGTCCACCTTCTTCCTCTTCTGCACTGCATCAGAAGAAGTTAGATTCACAACCTCGGGTTTGACCACTGACTTGGCCTCCGCTACATGAGCTTTCATGTCGGCTATCTCAGAACCACCTCCTGCGAATCCCCCACATATGGTGCTAACACCAAAGGAGATCATCCCTACCCTCTTCACTTGGGTGTTGTCATCCTTAGGTGGGAGATCCAGGTCATCTCCATCATCACCCTCTGAATCATCATGCCTTCTAGCCGGGACATCGCCACGGCACCTATCATTTCTTCTCTTCCTAGGGTCTTCTCTGCCACCCTTTGGGGTTTTGCCATCCACATACTTTCTCAGCTTCCCGGATTTTAGCATCTTCTCAATCTCATCCTTCAGAGCGAAGCATCTATCTGTGACATGGTCGTGATCCTGATGGAACTCACACCAGAGGTTTTTATTCCTCATATGTAGTGGGGCCTTCAATTTCTCTGGCCACCTCAGAGCCCGGCCAGCCTTGATATCATTAAGGATGTGCTCACAGCTCACAGTTAGAGGAGTGTAATGAGCGAACTTGTCATCTGCTGACCTCTTCTTCCCCTCTTTCTTACCCTGGGACCTGCGAGTGCTACCACGGTTCTCCTCCTAATATTTGACGTCCATTGCCTCTTCCGCATTCATCACTTTCCCTGCGGTGGACAACAACTCTGCCATAGACTTGGGGGGGTCTTCCGCCAACTTCCACAATAGCTTCCCCTTCTGGAGGCCTCCTATCAGGGCGGTCATGGCTATGCTCTCCTCGTAATCCTCTACCTCTAACTTCTCCTTGTTAAATCTTGCTATATAGTCTCTTAGGCTTTCACCCTTAGCCTGTTTGACATATAGCAGGTGGGTAGTCTTCTTTTGAGGTCTTACCCCAAAGCAGAAGTTGTGGATGAACTGCTCAGCTAAGCCTTTGAAGTTCTCGATCGAGTTCTTTGAAAGAGAGGTGAACCAGCTGTATGCTGCCCCTGTCAAGGTTCCTGAGAAGGCCCTGCACTTCATCTCATCGGGTATCGAGTAAATATCTGCCGCCGACTAATACATCTCGATATGGTGCACTGGGTTAGTGCTTCCATCATACTTAGGCGTCACTGTAGGAGGCTTGAACTTAGCTGGGATTGGGAACCCCACTATTCTAGCTACAAACGGGGAGCCCTCCGAGTAGCCCCTCTATAATGGGCCCCTGCTCTTTATGAGGTCCCCTATCTTCTCCTCAAGACATTGGATTGAGTTATTCCAGGGTCTTCTCTCTTCAGCTAGGCTGAGGTTATCCCCTGCCACCTCCCTACGATGGACAGAGGGTTCCCCAGCCACAACACGCTGACTATTGACCTCTTCCTGCTCCCGGGCTCTTCTCTCTAAGGGTCGGCCTTGATCCGGCCGAGCCTGCCTATTCCCTCTTTGAGATCCTGCCACGCTCCTTGACCTCGATAGCCTCTGCCTCAGGTCATTGACTGGTCCTAGCCTCTCGAAGGCCGACCCTCTGCTCAACCTGTTAAAGGCCGACCCTCTCTGCTGGGCCTCATCTCTTCCTCGGCTGACACATCCTTGACTCTGCCTATCAAAGGCCGACCCTCTTTGTTGGTCCTCGTCTCTTCTTCTGCCGACACATCCTTGGCTCTACCTAAGGGGTCGTACGGTGTTATCTGACACCTCATACGGCTCCCAGCAGTCTTCCGGGGCCTCTTCAACTTCTAGGTCATCATACCTTTCCTCTGGGCAAGGGTTTCCATGCCTCCCCAAGCGCAAGCGCCTTGGGTCAGCAACGTCCCTCCTCTGCTGGGGTGCAGGTTGGTCCTTCATGGGCGCCTGGGGTGGTCCCCTGGCATCGGGATGGGGCTGAACTGCCGCCGGAGTTATCATGTCCGGGGAGACTCCAGGTAGCCTCATCATCATGGTTTGGCTGAGCTGGGCAAATTGCTCCTTCATGGCTTATTGTGTTGTAGCTAAAGATTTCAAAGCTGCTGCCACCTCCGCCATTTCGGACTGGGGAGGAGCCTGACTGGAGCTAGCCCCTCCACCTCCGGGCGGCGGAAGAGGCGGTGGTAATTCTGGTGCCATGTGTTAATAATAAAGAGCTTGAACTGTAAGTGAGCTTAATACCTTAAAGGACCTCTTTCAATGGTGAAATAGCTCCACACAAGGGGTGGTTCCTGGTTCACCACTATAGTCTCCGGTGAGGTAAAGCAGAAAAAGAGGAAGAGATAGCCTCTCGTTTCCCACAGACGGCGCCAAAATGATGATGCTAAGAATTAGCACCACCAGGTGAGGTGTTTGCAAGCTCAATATCTTAGTAACAATGGTGGCACAGCTATATAAAGAGATAAGAGAATGAGGTGATGATATGAGGAATCAACACCGGAATATGAGTGGTTCAGCCAATCTGGCCTACGTCCACTGTGAGTGTGTGAGTAATATCACTGAACAAAGGCACTAATGGCCATGGGTACAATTCACTCAAGCTCTATCTCTCTCTACTATATCTTTAGACAGAGTTTTAGCTAGGGTTTTAATAGCAGGATCCTTTTGCAAGGTAGGGGATGATCCCTATATATAGCGCCTAGGGGGTGTAATGTACCCCCCATGCATGCAATGATCATGTGCGTGGTATCCTCACCAATGTGGGAATGCCATCGGTCACTGTCACATGTAAGCAATGATGATGAAATATTCTCCCACATGTGGAGAATAATCTTGTTACAACTGATTTGTGTCCAGGTGTCCTTATCCAAATGTCAACAGATGCTCGGCAGTCATGTTGGTGAATGACCTCGGCCTGGGAGAGGCCGAGGTGTAAAGGCTTGATGTCCGTTCAATCCGAGTAATGTCATAAGGAGTCTCGGCCTGATCTCAGCCGAGACATTATGCTGGGCCGGCCCCAGCCGAGGTAGGGATAGTCCCATGCTGGTGATTACTAAGGCCTCTTGTGACCTCATCCCAAGCCGAGGTTGAACCGGTTCCATGTTGAGGGTCGGCTCCCTGTCACCTCGGCCCACCCTTGGCCGAGGTTGCCATACCCAGAGTGCTGTTGATGCCTGTGATGAGCGCAGTGCCCCCCTGGGCTGTGTAGATGGTAGTGTCGGCCAGAGCCGAGGTATGTCTGGACGAGGGATGATATCGTGGGCCCTTGCCCCTAATTGGGTCGATCAATGTCTCGGCCATCATCTTGGCCGAGGTAGGTATCTCTGGGCCGAGGTTATACTTGGGCATATCAACTGGGACACGTGTCACTCGTAATATCTCATCAAAAGATTGAACCGACTCGTATCCCCCAGCCACCTCTTCACATAGATGGTTAAGGGCTACGGGGTGATTGATATGACCCACTGTGACCTCTGATGGAAAAAACTTTTCGGTATATTTTGTGTCATTGCTTGAAAAGCTCATATAATCAAAATCCTCAAATTACCTACAAAATATAATAAACTCAAGTGTAGACGTAGGTAAGGGTATCAATCCATATCAAGGGGGTAAGCTAGAGACAAACTCAATAGTAATTCACTTTTTATTTTATTTTTGGTCTTCGACTTTTTCTACTTTTTTAGCCTTTTCAAATATTAAAACAAGTAGGTGAGGTGAGGTGAAATAAGAATAAACTAAAATGAAAGATCAAATCACAAACTAAAAAAAGTAACTTAAATGGAAAATAAAGTCAACACTAAAATATGAGATAAATGAGGTAAATAAATGTGAGAATGATCAAGGAGTGGGATTACACCACAAATTTAAGCTATTTTAACTAATTAATTTAATTAATTTAATTCTCCCAAATTAATATCAAAATTACAAATCAACTCTCGTTGTAAATGTAAGTGTAATAGTTATCTTTTATAAAATTAAGTTTAATACCCCACAACTCTAGAAAATAGATCTACACTCCCTTTAATTAATCACCCGCTAGGATCGATCAATTAAAATTCATGTAAATCTTAGAAAATAAATTTAGAGTTGAAATTCAAGTTATAATACCCCACTTAAGAAACCCCTATCTCTAGTTTGAATCTAAAATGGGTATTATAAATAGAATTTCGATTTTCTCTCGAAAATCATTTACCCTCTCTCGAGGCGTAAATTTAAGGGTGAGGGATCAAAATTAACATTCAAAGGGAATTTTCAAGTAATGAATCTAATTAAACTAAAATAACATCAAATAAGGGTTTAGCCCCACCCCTTGAAAGGTGATTTAGTCTAACATGGTATGGAATTTGACAAATTAATAATCAAAGGCGTAAAATAAATGAGAAGAGAAAAGAACAATCAAACCCAATCTCTTGATGCTTAATTGAACTTCAATTCATGAGTTGAAATTAACACCCCTCATTTTGAATGATCCAAACAAAATTACATCAAATATTTAACTCAAATTAATTCTCATAACAATTTATTTTTCCCTCACTATCTAAAAAATATAAAAAAAAAATTTTAATCTAAAAACATACACTAAAATGGTATTTTCTCTCTCTATTTTCTATAATATAAGTCTCATTCAAATGGGGTCTTGAGTCTTCTATTTATACATGGAAAACATGGAGGTAAAGGGCTATTTTTGGTAATGGTCTTGAGTGTGCATGGAAATGGTGAGTGTGGGGTCATGTGGGAAGTGGAGTAATGAGGTAATGGGGATAAAAACAAATCAAATTTGTTAAAAGGTTTTTTTTGGGTAAGAGGTGTTAGTTGGGGGTAATGAGGGAAAAGGAAATAAAGGGGTTAAGTTGAACATGTGGTCATTTAGTTATTTGTTTGGCTTTTGGAATGTGAACAGGTGGAGAAATCATGTGAGGCTTAGAAATGGGTTTTTGGTTTTCAAATGTGTTTGGGGGTTTCATGGGTTATAGTTGTGAGAGGTTTTTGAAGATGGAAATTAGTGGGTTAGATGGTGTAGATGGGTATTGCATCCGACGGGTATGGAATGGTTGCGGGTAGAAGACGGGCTGTCCGTCGATGGTGGATCGGGTAGTTGGGGGTGAGGTGGTCAACGGGTTAAGTCCCGGTTTGGTCGGGTTTGACAGACCCAGGTTTGGTTGGTTAAGGGGGTGCGGTTTGGAGCCGTCGGAATTGGAAGGACCCTCGGGTGGTTGGGTCGACGAGTTGCAGAAGTAGGTGGTTGAAAGGGTTATGGGAGTTTTACTGGGTTTGGAGATATTCGGGTAGGGAGCTTGACAAGTGGATTCGGGTTTTCGGTTTTGTCCTATTGGGTTGCTGACCTCCGGGTTCGGTAGGGGAGATAAGGGGTTGTTGGGTTTTATGAGTTGGGAAGTTTTGAGTTCTTATTAATGGAGATATGGAGAGAGAAGATTTGTTGAGGTTGAAGATGGAGGAGGGATGATTGTATGTGTGAAGGTGAATGGGGTTGGTGTGTGGGTAAGGGGTTAGGTTTAAGTGTGTGTGTGTGGTGTATACTTTGGATGAGTATGAGTGGGAAACTAATAAAAATAAAAATCTAAAAAAATAAAAATCCTACTTTTAATAATAAAATAAAGTCTCAATTAAAAATGAAACTAAAAAAAATAAAAAAATAAGAATAAAATCTAATAAAACTAAAACTAAAATCCTAAACAAATTTCAAATCAAATAAAACTAAAAAATAAATGAAATCCTAAAATATATAATCCTAATAAAATCTAAAAACTAATAAAAATCGAAATTAAATAAAATTATATTAATAAAGATAAAATAGAAAAATAGAAATAAAACATAGAAAATACTAAATAAATCAAAAATAAATACTAAAAATAAAACGACTCAAACTAAAAATCTAAAAAATATTAAAAAGGGACAAACAAAAAACACATAGGGTTTGGGGTAGGTTTAGTCTAGGTTTAGGATCATGTAAGGTTACGAGGGAGGGAATTTAGCTCCATTCAATGCGCATTTGCCTTGATAAATTGCTTTTGACACCGCAAACGGACATTGGACCTACAAGATAAACATTTAAGCACATAAGACCCATATTGCCGAGAATTAGCAACTAAAGTACGTCTATTCGGGGTATAAAATGTACAGTTTTGAGTGCTAATCACACTACCTTCAAACATAGCTTTGCTAGTCCTCGAGCAATAAGATAAAGAGAAAGAGAAAGATAAGAAATCAAAAGTGTACCACTTTCGTGGGTACTTGCGATTGCACTTAGCCTGTACAACAAGCATTTAAATCTATAGGTTGCCCTACAGGATGAGCTGTGTCTCGTGAGGGTTTGCAGGGAATATACCCACAAAATTCTTATTTGTAAAGATTTATTGAAAGGCAGTCAATCTCTTATTAGACATAGAATAATCACTACAAAAAATTGCTTTTTACTACGAAGGCTTTTGAGATGGCTTACATTTTAGTCCCTAAAGCATACATTTTGAGACGCGTAAAAAAAGTCTTCTCAAAAACTAATATTATTTTAGACGAGTAAACACAACCGTCTTATAAAGTAAGGCTAATGAGATAGCATATTAAGAGCCGTCTCAAATAATTAGCCTTAAGAGACGGTTGAAATAATTTAGTTTCCCACCTTCACAATATTAACTCCCGCCTGCATAGAAATGAAACCTCATACTAAGAAAACAAAAAGAAAAAGTAAAGCAAAAGCATTTTGTTTCTCTACCCGAACAAAAACTCATCCGCCTAGCTCTCTACCACCGTCGCTTGCCCTAGACTTATACCCTGCCACCGTCGCTCACCTTATCTCCCCTTATGCGCTCACTGCTCGTAAGTCGTGCTACATTTTCTCTTGGTTGTGGTGAGATTATGGTGGTGTAGGTTGCTAGCTACTTAGGGCTTCAAAAATTGAGGTTAAGTGTAATTGGAAATTATTAATGTGAGATTTTATGGTTGAAGACATCAAATTAGTTTTGTTATATATTGATTGTCAATTTCCTTATTTGGGTGCTATTAAAATTAAAGTAAAGGTAATATAAAAGAAATTTGATGTCTTGTTGATGTAATTGATTAGTTATTGGGATAGTTGGAGTTTTTCTTATAGTAGAAATTACTTATAATAATATAATAGTAATTTTTTCTGCATGATATCATAATAACCCAACTTGACCACCTTCACTACGAGGTATAAAACACAAGAGCCAAAGGTCAGTTTATACTTGGCAATATGGCATTTGGATTTCTAATTTTTTGCCCTTAACGTTTACGAATGTGTTTTATTTGGTATCCTTAAGTATAGCACTAAATGATTTTATTTAAATGTTCAAGTTTTGGACTTTCTTGAAATTCCAAATCCCCATCCATTTATATGACCTACTTAAAACTAAAAAGATCACTAGAAATTTCAAGTTTCTTATTAAATAGTTAGATTTGGTAGGTTATGTTAAACTATTTGATTGAATTAATGCAAATTCATTTTCTCAAAGGGGTTGGATTTGTAGATATCAATTTTATTTATTAAATCACTGACTTATATGTGAACTTATTCATAATAGGATTTTAGGAAATCATAAAATATTGGGCATTTTTAAATTTTGGTTTTATAGTTTACTCATGGTTGTAATGTTTGAGTCTAGATATCCCAGTGACCATGCCATTAATAAAGTATTGATTTTGGATTTTTTGTAAATAAAATCCTTTTTATCAACAAGGTCTAGGTCATCCAATAGATTTTGGAATGTTTGTAAATAAAATCCTTTTTATCAACAAGGGTTAGGTCATCCAATGTGTTTATTTATTCTAGTACATTAACAATTTTAATGGCCTTTCCCCTATCTAAGTTTAGGGAACCTTATAGGAAACATTATTTTCCGTGTATGAAAGTGCAAAAGAAACCCTCCCGAGATGTATATTTTGCGAGAAATGTTTTCTTGAAAATACCCCAATTTGTTGCAAATGAAATTCTTCCTAGAAATCAAAGCGTTTCGAAATCAAGAAGTGGAATGATGTTGCTCTTTAGACTTGGGGTACATTATAACACCTAACCCTAACTTCAATTTACACTAAATACTTGGATCATATGTTTGTCGTTAAAATTGAGTTATTGAACTTTGATTTTCTGATGCACATATCATTGTGGACAACTATGCTCTTTTAAAGAATCATATTATTTATCTTCATGAGTGTTTATAATTCTAATTATTTTTTGTTAGATTGATCTTGTGTTTATTAATGTGTTTTGTTTGAATTAGGTATAAAGTACAATGCTAATGAAGCTAGCACCACCAGTGATGAGTGTACTATTGCATGTGGTATGTATGCACTCTTTTCATAAATTATCATTTAATCATGTTACATATTTCACTTATTTTTGTACTGGATTGATTTGTAGTGGTGATAGGAGGTTGAGGGTGAGCTAATTGAAAACCCGAATTGTCAATTGGTTGTTGTAGTATAGCGTTTAGATTAATCTATAAGAATATTTGGTTACTAGTTTGTGTGAATTTTAGCAAGAATTATTGATGTTTGTGTTAATTAATTCATGTGATCTTCAAGTTTTTTATGCCATTCAAGTTAGAATTATTGACTGTTTGTAATTGCTTGGGGTTTAAACTGAGCTTTCGAGGGTGAAAATTGAAAACAATGATGAAGTAGCTTGGCCCAAAGTAGTATGTGCTGCAAAATTAATTTCTCTGCTATTATTAACAATGTAGAATTATACACAACTAGATGCTACTATGTCATGTTTATTATGGTGTTGATATTTCAAATGATGTAAATACGGGTCAGCTGAATCAAGAAAGCATCGCATTTATAGACTAAACCTCTAGATAATGAACTAATTTGATTTTTGAAGATAATGCTAGTAAATATTTGTCTGTACGAAAGAATTCATTATGTAGAAGTCCTAAAGCTATATCAAATAATGGTTGCACTGTAAAATGAACAACACACCTCTTCCCCAAATCGGCAGACTCTATAAGGTCAAATTACCTTAAGAAAACATAACACAATGCAATCGTAGTACCCACAGTTCATACCTTGATCATTGAATACCTTACGAGGATAAGGAAAGGCTAGATCATATAATCCAATTCCATTTTCTTAGTTTTAATCACATCCCATAAACTTGTTAGGGACTTATGAAGCAAGGGCGCGTGATCGGAGGTGATGTACTCGTGTCGAACACTCTCATAGACATCAAAACCTTATGTCACCCCTCTAACGTGTCACGTGGCATGTCGAATTGATTTGAAAATTAAAAAAATCAAACAATAAATGTCTTCTAGAGGGGGATACTCAGTGGGGACCCTTACAAAGAGTGAGGGGCACAAGAATTGTGTCTTACACTATTTAATCCAAATGTTTCACCATAACAACTAGAATAATTCCTACAATTTTTTTTCTTATCCAATATCCGTCGCCCTTTTCACATGCTCTTCCCAACCAAATCATATATTTATGAGTTAAACCGCCACAGAGGACCCTTAGTGTACACGTCATACAACTAAAATTCTTAATTGACCTAATTGACACTTGTATCCCCCATCCATTATTGCCAATAGATGCAAGTGGGGCATACATCTCAATATGAACTTGGTACGACTCATGTCATTGGGTCATAGGATCATATCATGGGGTCGTGATGTACTTATGCGATTGATCAAGGGGAAACAAGCTACTTATGCCCTTGTATATGTGCTAGTGTCAGTGGGAGTAAGTTGGGATATGTGGATTAGCAAGCGGAGCCTAACTGTTAAGAGCACCCTATTTGCTCCCTAGCTGTGAAACTATGGACCTAACTAATGATGGAATCTTAGCGGACTACAATATCTAGTCATGTATACATCTGAGCTAGTATGGCACTACAATTGTCATATTGTTTTTAATGACTATGTCCCTCACACCCAGAATACCTCACTTCTATCTACGAATGTCCTACACTTATGACAATCCAATACCAAACGACAGAAGTAATCAACTCCTAATTCTTGGTGTAACTTATAATCTTTAAATGCTATATGTGTACTTGGTGTAACTAATAATCTTTATATATTATAAAACGCACAACAATACTTAAGTCTAGACTTCATCCAACTATGCCATGTGCCATATTTTTTATCCTCTCAATAAATATTCCATTTCTCTTTCCATTTCTTTTGGTTTATTTTTTCATCCCATATATATGCCACATGCCATATATATGTCCGTTCTCCTGTCAGAGATAAAACAGAGATTGACTGCCAAAACAAATTGATTGAGGCCTTAAACTTTGAAGAAAATTTATGGAGGGAAAAGTATAGAATAAAATGTGTTAAAGAAAGAGATAAATTCAAAAAAAATTTCCACAAACATGTCCAGTAAAGAAGATCAATCAATCTAATTTCTTAGTTAAAATATGATGGATCTATTCTCACTGACCAAGTGCTTATCCAAATGATTCAGCTATTCTCACTAACTAAGTGTTTATCTAATTTCTTACTTAAAATCTAATTTCTAATTTCTTACTTATGCATTATCATTTGGCATAGGGGGTGCCCTACTCCATCATTTGGCATAAAGGGATGCCCTGCTCCCTTATGCTAATATCTTGCTATTAGATCAATCACTCATGCTTGTTTTGGATTGGAAATCAAAAAAAGGATGCCCTGCTCCATCTTACTCTGTTTTATCATTTTGGGGATTTCTTTTGGAATATCCTTATTGAGAGTCACCACTTAGATCTCAACTTTTTGTACCCTACACAAATGAGTATGTATTGGTCTAGTGCTATAAGGATTCCACCAAGGGATGCTGCTATTGCAAATGATTTTGATATGGCTATATATGTTTTATTATCCACCTGTAACAATCGTATGCATATTGCTCCTATTTCCTAAAAAACTTCTTATTTCCATAGATTAAACGGAAGCCCAACAATGGCAACGACGCCATTTTATAGAAGAAACTTTTCAGTATATTTTTCGTCATTGCTTGAAAAGCTCCTCTAATCAAAATCCTCAAATTACCTACAAAATATAACAAACTCGTGTAAAGGTAAGTAAGGATATTAATCCACATCAAGGGGGTAAGCTAGCAACAAACTCAATTGTAATTCACTTTTTATTTTCTTTTTGCGCTTTTGTTTTTTCTAATTTTTTTTTTGCCTTTTCAAATATTAAAACAATTAGGTGATGTGAGGTGAAGTAAGACTAAACTAAAATGAAAGATCAAATTACAAACTAAAAAAAGTAACTAAAATGGAAAATAAGGTCTAACACTAAAATATGAGATAAATGAGGTAAATAAATGTGAGAACAATCAAGGAGTGGGATTACACCACAAATTTTAGCTATTCTAACTAATTAATTTAATTAATTAAATTCTCCCAAATTAATATAAAAATTACAAATAAACTCTCGTTGCAAATGTAAGTTTAATAGTAATCTTTTAGAAAATTAAGTTTAAGACCCCACAACTCTAGAAAATAGATCTACACTCCCTTTAAATAATCACCCGCTAGGATTGATCAATTAAAATTCATGTAAATCTTAGAAAATAAATTTAGAGTTGAAATTCAAGTTATAATACCCCACTTAAGAAACCCCTATCTCTAGTTCGAATCTAAAATGGGTATTATAAATAGAATTTCGATTTTCTCTCGAAAATCATTTACCCTCTCTCGATGCGTAAATTTAAGGGTGAGGGATCAAAATTAACATTCAAATGGAATTTTCAAGTAATCAAACTAATTAAACAAAAAAAACATCAAATAAGGGTTTACCTCCACCCCTTGAAAGGGGATTTGGCCTAACATGGTATGGAATTTGACAAATTAATAATCAAAGGCGTAAAATAAATGAGAAGAGAAAAGAACAATCAAACCCAATCTCTTGATGCTTAATTGAACTTCAATCCATGAGTTGAAATCAACACCCCTCATTTTGAATGATCCAAACAAAATTACATCAAATATTTAACTCAAATTAATTCTCATAACAATTTATTTTTCCCTCACTATCTAAAAAAAATAAAATAAAAATTTTAATCTAAAAACATACACTAAAATGGTATTTTCTCCCTCTATTTTTTATAATATAAGTCTCATTCAAATGGGGTCTTGAGTCTTCTATTTATACATGGAAAACATGGAGGTAAAGGGCTATTTTTGGTAATGGTCTTGAGTGTGCATGGAAATGGTGAGTGTGGGGTCATGTGGGAAGTGGGGTAATGAGGTAATGGGGATAAAAACAAATCAAATTTGTTAAAAGGTTTTTTTTGGGTAAGAGGTGTTAGTTGGGGGTAATGAGGGAAATGGAAATAAAGGGGTTAAGTTGAACATGTGGTCATTTAGTTATTTGTTTGGCTTTTGGAATGTGAACAGGTGGAGAAATCATGTGAGGCTTAGAAATGGGTTTTTGGTTTTCAAATGGGTTTGGGGGTTTCATGGGTTATCGTTGTGAGAGGTTTTTGAAGATGGAAATTAGTGGGTTAGATGGTGTAGATGGGTATTGCAGCCGACGGGTATAGTAGGGTCGTGGGTCGGAGAGAGGCTGTCCACCGGTGGTGGATCGGGTACCTGGGGGCGAGGTTGTCAACGGGTTAAGTACCGGTTTGGTCGGGTTTGACAAACCCAGTTTTGGTTGGTTTAGGGGGTGAGGTTTGGCACCGCCGAAATTGGCAGGTCCCTCGGGTGGTTTGGTTGACGAGTTGTAGAAGCAGGTGGTTGAAAGGGTTATGGGAGTTTTACCGGGTTTGGAGATATTTGGGTAGGGAGATTGACAAGTGGTTTTGGGTTTTCGGTTTTATCCCACTGGGTTGCCGACCTCCGGGTTCGGTAGGGGGGGGGGGATAAGGGGTTGTTGGGATTTATGAGTTGGGAAGTTTTGAGTTCTTATTAATGGAGATATGGAGAGAGAAAGAGTTGTTGAGGTTGAAGATGGAGGATGGATGATTGTACATGTGAGGGCGTATGGGGTTGGTGTGTGGGTAAGGGGTTAGGTTTAAGTGTGTGTGCTGTATACTCTGGATGGGTGTGGGTGGGTTTAGGTCTAGGGGAGTTTATGTGTGTGTTTTATTTGGACACCAAAAAAATAACATAAAAAAATAAAAATCTAAAAAATAAAAATCTAAAAAAATAAAAATCCTCCTTCTAATAATAAAATAAAGACTCAATTAAAAATGAAACTAAAAAGAAATAAAAAATAAGAATAAAATCTAATAAAACTAAAACTAAAATCCTAAATAAATGTAAAATCAAATAAAACTAAAAAATAAATGAAATCCTAAAAAATATAATCCTAATAAAAATCAAAACAAAATAAAAATATACTAATAAAGATAAAATAGAAAAATAGAAAACAAAACCTAGAAAATACAAAAATAAATAAAAAATAAATACTAAAAATAAAATGACTCAAACTAAAAATCTAAAAAATATTAAAAGGGGACAAACAAAACACAAACAAGTTTTGGGGTAGGTTTAGGCTCGGGTAAGGTTACGGGGGAGGGAATTTAGCTCCATTCAATGCGCATTTGCCTTGATATATATCTTTTGACACCGCAAAAGGACATTTGACCGACAAGATATACATTTTAGCACATAAGACCCATATTGTCGAGAATTAGCAACTAAAGTACGTCTATTCGGGGTATAAAATATACAGTTTTGGGTTCTTCTCAACCTCATCCTACGATATGTCTTATCCTCCACAATCGAGTTCCCAAAGGACCCCAGATGGTCGTATCCAAGACTCGTCTAAATTAGGGTTGACCTTGTCTCTATAACAACCCGTACTTTTGGAGACAATTAAATTCCATAATTGAGTATAAATTGGAATTTGGGGAATTTCTCGAAATAGTAATTTTTGGGATTTTCAAGGATTAGATGATTGTCCATGGGTGATATATTTACTAATGGGATTAAGTAAATATGTCGGAGTGTTTTAATTATATGTCGTCGTTGAGTAAAGCGATAACAGGTAAGATTTTAATTGGAAAACCCGCATTTAAGTCGTGTGGGGTTAAATTAGCGAGTTGCAGTCAAGTACCTCGGATGGAAATTTTGACTGCGCAGTGAGTCTCGGAATGGACGAGATAGAAAAAAAAGAGAGTCTGATGGTCAAAATTGAGTTCCGGGTAATTTTAGAGTAAAAGTAACCTTAATTGAGTAAACGAGTCGTTTTGGGGTTTTAAATGTTAAAACCCTTTTTCCCCCTATATAAGGAGGGGGAGAGGGAGAAAAGAGAAGGAAAAGAGAGAGAAGGAGAGAAAAGGAGAGGAAAAAGGGAGATTCCGGCCAACCTACACGGGATTCGACTCGAGATCGTCAGATTTTATCCACGAGGCAAGTGTTTACTTGCTTTATTTATTTTTGAGCATACATCTCATATCATATTTCGGTATTAAAAAACCCTAAAGATTTTGGGTTGGGTTTTCGTGGATAAAATGGGTTTTTGGGAGTTAAAACGAATAAACCCCAATAATTTCCTAATTAGAGAAACCTAGGATTTAATCGAAATTAATTGTTGGGTTTGGTTTCTAGGATGTTTAGAACCCATTCTATATGTGTATTAGCTATTGGTTGAGGTTGTAGGATGTCAGGAGATGAGACAAAAGCTTGGGGAAATCTTTAATGTCCGAAACAGCTTCTCGGAGAAGAAGTTGTCCGTCATGATCGATCGATCGAGCGTGGGGGATCGGTCGATCGAACCATCGATCGATCGAGGTCCATGGGTCGATCGATCGACCCTTCAGGAAGTTAGGCAATTTTTCCTAGGTTTAATTTGATGGGATGAATTCCAATTCCTATTTATTCGAGGTTATTTACGTGCGGAAATAAGTAATCTTTTAGGGGTAAATGGTCCTCCAATTGAGGAAATTTAGGAGGGCTAAGTGAGGGTTTTAAATGTGTAACCCTTAAATTATATTTTTGAGGAAAATATTTAAGTTGAGGAATTAGAATGTCGGGGTTCCCAAAATAGGGTGGGGATCTCTAAATGATTAATTGGACAAGATGTAGTCCTTGGGTTTGTGGGAAGGAAATCCACAACCTAGTTAATTTTAGGGTATTCGGGGACGAATATCAGTTGGGATAGTTTCAGTGGCCATTTTGGCCTATATGATTATACATGCGGGATAACATAATTATGTTGATGATGGTTGAGTAAATCTCATGAGATTATTAGGATGAATTGGAGATATCCACTAAATCCTTATATGGGAATAAGGTATTTATTATTTATGAGAGTGAGGGAATACATTGGGTATAGTATCATGAGTATGTGAAAACATGAATATCATTCTTTGAGACAATCTTTGGGATTATTGGTCATCGCCAGATGTGATTAGCAATTATGGCAATTTATATACATTCGAGGAGGAATATATAGTATATATATACACTATGTGATTAAAGTATATATATGATATGATATAAATACATATGTATCTGTATGTGATGATATATGCGAATTTAGAGGCTGCTTTCCACGGGCTTCCCCTTTGAGTATATGGTTGGAACAGCCAGATTATATATATTTCTCTAGTGTTGCGCGATGTGGGTGAATCCCCTGGCTCGAGGAGAAGGGATAGTATAGTCCCCAGGTCATTATCGTCCCGCGTTCGAGTGAGATGTGTGTAACTCCACTTGCAGGGGGAAACTGACTGCCTCCACCGTTGTGTATTTGTTTACCATGTTCGTTGATGGATTCCGTCTTGATACCGTGGTATATTAAGTAAACCCGGATTTTTGGATCGGCAATATGAGACCGCATCCTAGAGTTATAGCTCGTTGGGATGCTTTTTATGCTTGTGTGCATGGTATATTACTTGTTTATGAAAATAATGTAATATAAATCTCTAATGAGAATAAAGAGATAAAAATGAATATAGAATACACCTCAGTCCGGGAGATAGATCCGGATGTGTATTACAAAGATGAGTATAGAATACACCTCAGTCCGAGAGACAGATCCGGATGTGTATTATAAAGATGAAAATAGAATAAACCTCAGTTTGGGAGATATTATCCGGATGTATATTGTAAGATGTTTATTATTATATAAGGATGTGATTATACATTCATTTTGTACTACGGGCCTAATGGATCTCTACCATTAACCCCGCCAAGTAGTAGTGTATCGGGGGGGTCCTTATTTGGATTTCGCTTTGCGAGACACCACATGCACGAACTTAGCGCAGTGTTGTGAATGGAGAGAAGTTTAGCCCTTAGTACTCGGGTTGTTGATGTTTCTAGTAGACGGATGAATTAGATTAGTTAGGCGGGGTAGCTTAACTAGAATGTTCTAGATAAGTGCGTTAGGTGTGCACTATTAGAAGAGAGGTGAGGGGTATCTCATGGGAGTGCGATACCAATTTAAATATGAGATAAAATATTTTTCCAAAGATAAAGCATTTATGCACTTGAAAAATATTTTCACAATTCGGGCTCTGACCCGTTTCTATATGTTCCTCTCTTTCTATATTATATATATATATATATACACACACACACACACATAGGTGTCCATACATAGGGACGCTTGGATGACACTTCTTTCGAGTCAGACGTCGGTTGCAGCTGCTGTGGATGCATGCAGGTTCTCGATAGACGCTTCTATTCTTGTAATCTAGATAGGATCTATTGTATATACATTCGGGCTAATAACCCAACTGCATTTAGTTATTCTTTTACCTCCTTTTAGTACGACATTCGATATGGTTGTATAATTTTGACCGAGTTTTCGGGAATTTCATTTCATTTCAGTTTCATTTACATAAACTGTGTGAATGTTTTAATTGTAGCTGTTCAAAAATAGTAGTTAAGTAAAATCTTGATGCAAGCCTAATAGGTTATTAGTAATTAAAATGGATTTTCGACAGTGATGCTAAGAATGATCCATATGCGACTCCTATTTTAATTTGATATAGGAGTGATTGCCCAGTATTTTATTAGGTGCGTTGTCACAGATGGTATCAGAGCATCAGGTTCTGGTGTCCTTAGGAATCTGTGCGGATGTACTACGCTTTCAGCATTGCTCTCCGTTTGTTATAGAGCCTTATGATTAGGATTGTTGATTTCTCTTGTGATATTTCGTTCTCCTGCCATAGAATAAGATTATAGTAAATCTTTTGCGTGCTCGTTTGAGATTCGTGTGCTGATCGAGGGAGTACAGTAGGAGGTGGGGCTTAATTGGAGCTGTAAGTGAAGTAGGGGATGAGGACTGTAGTAGAGGTCACTTCCTTTATGGCAGTTGCTAAGGACTGTTGTAATGAATACTGAAGTGTAGTAGCTGAAAGTATCCAAATACCGCTGTGGTGAAGAGTGGTGCTAAAGTTGAATTACCCTGTGAAGATAAGGGTTTGTAAAGGGGTCTTTGATAACGACCATACATTGAAGTTGGGTTGTGAAAATTAAGTGTGGCACTACCCAGTGAAAGTAGAAGGCTCGGGAGCTTGGACTTAAAGCGGGGTATGGAAATATCCAGATGTGAAAATTTGAGAAAAAATGTCACTAGTAGGAGCAATGTTGTAGTGGTGATAATGATGGTCACCACATATGGGGGAGCAGGACGTTTTGCTCAGAGAGGAATTTTACAGACGATTTTAACCGCGAATTCTTTTGCTTGGTTAGTAAGGAATGCAGTTCTGAATTATTCACATAAGGATCGGCCAGAGGCCGATAGTGGATAAAGAGTGATATGGAGAAGTGAACCTTGTACCGAGGGGAGGTAAGTACAACGAAGAGAGAGTCCTTCAGAGAAATTATAGTCTCATTAGAAAAGTGTTGCTAGTACTTACGAAGAATGTGGGTGTGTTCATGTGCACCATTGGTGGACATCCACATGGGGAGATTTGTTGAAATAAGGTTGTTAAAACCGGTAGTGGAGTTTCCTTTTAACGAAGAAGTTAAGAGGGCTAGTAAGATGATTGTAAAGAGAGAGGTTATAGATTCAGATGGTGCTGATAACTTTATCATGGTCAGGAAGGCCAGTGATGAAAATAGTGATGTGGAGTGCGGAGCCACCCGATTAGTCCTTTCCCGATAGGAATAAAGGAGAAGATTAGGGTGCCTAGATGGGGCATAGAGTTAAGTAATTTTGGTTCAGTTAGGGCAAGTGTACCAGGTCCAAGAACCATTTGGTGTAGATAAAGGCAAAGTTATTATTATGAGTTTAACCTCAAAATGAAGGGGTATAAGTGGCGTGGATAGATAAAGTTATGGTGTTCGTTGGCCCTAGACTCGTGTATGTAATTTGAGTTTTGTGGCGGTCTCGATAACATTATATAATGTAGACTTATGTGTTTCTCCGCGATAGCAGAATTTTATTTTCCTTTATTAGCTATGAAGGCGGGTGTTGATATTTTGAATATATATTTGGCTTGTGATGCTCGTTTATATGTATTATACGAGTATGGTAATATTGTGAGTATAAGATATTATGGTATTATTGGAGTGATAGCAGGCTAAAGATTGCAAGACTATCATGTCCACGGTTCCAGGGTGGAATAGATTGTTGTTGCGATATATCACCTAGTTACAGGTTGAGTTCGCCTTTATTATTATGGATAAATGTAACTTCCATGAGAAGATATTCCATTATTATGATTTGAGTGTGTGGCGACCTTATAGATATGATTTAAGGCCCGCAGGATTTATTATTGAGCTCTAAGTTTAAGCTCATTATTGATTGCGCAGAGACTGAGTGTAGTGTGAGTGCTTAGTGGTATGACCCCTGAATGGAGATGGGAGTTCATACCACATTTTGGTGAAAGAGGGGATAGGATTATCCTGGTTGCATATTTGAAGTTAACGGACCTCCACGATCGACAAAGTTAAGTAGTAATGTGTTAGAGGGGTTCCTTGTTAGGATTTCGCTTTGCGAGATGCTCCACGTATGAACCTTAACGACGTTGGGAGTTGAGAGATGTTATAGGATGCAAGGATGTTGGTTTTGTGGAAAAGTCATATACTCTGGATGAAACACTATAGACTATGAGACATGTGATGATGGTATACTTATCGAAATATTGTGTTATGGAAAAGCACTGAAATGTTTTCCTCGCAACAAGTATGGAGGTGAGGAAAGGTGAAACAAATTGATTGGAGGCTTATTGCCAGACCTTAATGAAAAGGAAAATTTTGGAAGAAATAATGTTTTGGATAAGATAATCGTAACATCTCGATAAAGAATAGGCGCCCGATTGTACGGATAGAGTAGTAGAAGTACATTAGTAGATTTACGAAGTAGGATTTAGGACGTCCCGTTGGGGTGCCTTAGGTCGTTATATCTTAATGACCGATCATGCGAGGGAGTAATGTAACATGAGGGTTCCTTGTTTGGAGTTTGATTTGCGGTCCCACGCATGAACCAAGCAAATGTCGAAAGTTAAGAAAGGCCTTGGGCACTGGGGATATTTAGGGTAGTACTATTTCACGTAGGTAGGAATGCCTCGATCTTAGGATTTTTGGGCAGTGAAGACAGTGGAGTTATTAGCGCCGATATAGAAATATTGGTTGGGTAACCTTGAGAAAAGTGGGATTTCCCGGGTTGGGAGGACCGATGTGTGAGTATTACACCGAGAAAAGGAGGCCCTTATTTAGAGAAAGCATTACGTGTCGAAAGTTTACAATGTTTGTGCAGATGTGCACGGGTTAAAAAGGTGTATGGGCACCTTAGTGAGTTGGTTTTATATACTGCCTGAAATAGAAAAGGCTTAGTATATAAAGTTGAATTTTATGCTGTAAGGTAGTCACAAATGGATTTTGGAGTATGTTGTATGGAACGTCATGCCCAAGATAAGAAAAGACACTGACGAGAGTGGTCGAGCGTTAGAGTAATTTCTTTTTTTGGGGGAAATTATATATCTAGATATTGATGAGCGAACGTTTAGAATCGTGTTTGGACGTTAGAGAGACGGTTGTAGGCTTGTCTTTCTACGTGGGGCACTAGAAATGATTGGTGAAATGTGATGCTATTGGAGTCACTTTACGACCGTGGTATCCGTATAGTGTATAGTTGGGAACCATTGGGTTAGTATCGTTCCCCTTGAGGTATTAGGATTTGGAAGGATCCTAGGTTAGTACTGGTAGCATCGATTGTGTCCAAATTTTGAGGACGAAATTCCATTGTAAGGGGAGAAGTATGTAACAACTCGTACTCTTGGAGACAATTCAATTCCATAATTGAGTATAAATTAGAATTTGGGGAATTTCACAGAATAGTAATTTTTGGGATTTTCAAGGATTAGATGATTGTCAATGGGTGATATATTTACTTTTGGGATTAAGTAAATATGTCAGAGTGTTTTAGTTATATGTCGTCATTGAGTAAAGCGACAAGAGGTAAGATTTTAATTGGAAAACCCGCATTTAAGTCATGTGGGGTTAAATTAGCGAGTTGCGGTCAACGGATGGATATTTTGACTGTGCAGTGAGTCTCGGAATGATCGAGATAGTCAAAAAAGAGAGTCCGATGGTCGAAATTGAGTTTGGGTAATTTTTCCTAGGGTTAATTGGTTGAAATGAATTCCAATTCATTTTGATTCGAGGTTATTTACGTGAGGAAATAATTAATCTTTTAGGAGTTAATGGTCCTCCAATTGAGGAAATTTAGGAGGGCTAAGTGAGGGTTTTAAATGTGTAACCCTTAAATTATATTTTCGAGGAAAATAGATAAGTTGAGGAATTAGAATGTTGGGGTTCCTAAAATAGGGTGGGTACCTATAAATGATTAATTGGACGAGATGTAGTCCTTGGGTTTGTGGGAAGGAAATCCACAACCTATTTAATTTTAGGGTATTCGGGGATGAATATCAGTTGGGATAGTTTCAGTGGCCATTTTGGCCTATATGATTATACCTGCGGGATAACATAATTATGTTGATGATGGTTGAGTAAATCTCCTGAGATTATTAGGATGAATTATAGATATCCACTAAATCCTTAGATGGGAATAAGGTATTTATTATTTATCAGAGTGAGGGAATACTTTGGGTATAGTATCATGAGTATGCGAAAACATGAATATGATTCTTTGAGGTAATCTTTGGGATTATTGGTCATCGCTAGAGGTGATTTTCAATTATGGCCATTTATATATATTCGAGGAGGAATATATAGTATATATATACTATGTGATTAAAGTATATATATGATATGATATAAATATGTATGTATTTGTATGTGATGATATATGTGCATTTAGAGGTTGCTTTCCACGGGCTTCCCCTTTGAGTATAGGGTTGGAACAACCAAATTAAATATATTTCTCTAGTGCGATCCAGGGAGGTTGTGCGATGTGGGTGAATCCCCTGTCTCAAGGAGTAGGGAGAGTAGAGTCCCCAGGTCATTATCGTCCCGCGCTCGAGTGAGATGTGTGTAACTCCACTTGCAGGGGGAAACTGACCGCCTCCACCATTGTGTATTTGTTTACCATGTCCTTTGATGGATTTCGACTTCGTATTGTGGTATATTGAGTAAACCCAGATTTTTGGATCGGCTCTATGAGACCGCATCCTCGAGTTATAGCTCGTTGGGATGGTGTTTATGCTTGTGTGCATGGTATATTACTTGTGCATGAAAACAATGTAATATAAATCTTTAATGATAATAAAGAGATAAAAATGAATATAGAATACAACTCAGTCCGGGATATAGATCCGGATGTGTATTATAAAGATGAGAATAGAATAGACATCAGTCCGGGAGATATATCCATATGTGTATTATAAAGATGAAAATAGAATAAACCTCTGTCCGGGAGATATTATCCGGATGTATATTATAAGATGTATATTATTATATAAGTATGTAATTATACATTCGTTTTGTACTACGGGCCTAATGAATCTCTACCATTAACCTTGCCAATTAGTAGTGTATCGGGGGGGGGGGGGTCCTTGTTTGGATTTCTCTTTGCGAGACACCCCGTGCATGAACTTAGCACAGTGTTGAGAATGGAGAGAAGTTTAGCCCTTAGTACTCGGGTTGTAGAGGTTTCTAGTAGACGGATGAATTAGATTAGTTAGGCGGGGTAACTTTACTAGAATGTTCTAGATAAATGCGTTAGGTGTGCACTGTTAGAAGATAGGTGAGGGGTATCTCATGGGAGTGGGATACCAATTTAAATATGAGATAAAACATTTTTCTAAAAATAAAGCATTTATGCACTTGAAAAAAAATTCACAACTTGGGCTCTGACGTGTTTCTATATTTTCCTCTCTTACTATATATTATATATATATAGGTGTCCAGACACAGGGACGCTTGGATGACACTTCTTTCGAGTCAGACGTCTGCTGTAGCAGTTGTGGATGCATGCAGGTTCTCGATAGACACTTCTATTGTTTTAATATAGATTGGAGGTATTGTACATACATTCGGTCTAATAACCCAATTGCGTTTAGTTATTCTTTTACCGACTTTTAGTGCGGCATTCGATATGGTTGTATAATTTTGACCGAGTGTTAGGTAATTTCATTTCATTTCAGTTTCATTTACATAAACTGTGTGAATGTTTTAATTGTAGCTATTTAAAAAGAGTAGTTAAGTAAAATTTTGAAGCCAACCTAATAGGTTATTAGTAATTAAAATGGATTTCCGATAGTGATGCTAAAAATGATCCATATGCGACTCATGTTTTAATTTGATATAGGAGTGATCGCTCGATATTTTACTATGCAAGTTGTCACAGTCTCCCACAACCTCCGCCATCCTATGATTCGGGACCTCGGAGGAGCACTTTATCAGTGAGGATATGTCTTGTTCTTTATTAAAGCCAACACCTGGTTATGATTTGAAATGCACGTCTCATCCTGACGCCTTTAGGTGAGACCTCACTTGTTGCTTGTCAGCATATATTCCCGCACTGCATCAGCATCCTCATACTCGACCAGGCCGAGACCTCTCTAGATTACATCTTTAGTACGAGTAGTACGCGGTTACAAGATGGCATGTCCCACGTGGACAAATTTGTTACAACCATATTATCCCCTCATGTGAGGGAATATTACGTCATGATTTGTTATATGTGTGAAGGATAGGTGTCAACTAGCTACTAGGAGCCCTCTCATGCACATGTTGGTTACATGCTTGGGGGTACATTACACCCCCAAAGCACTATAAATACATTTCATCTTCTACATTGTAAAGGATAAATAATTCACAACCCTAGTAAAACTCTGTCAAAATACATAGTGAGAGAGGAAATCTTGAGTGTTGTATTTGCAGGCAATAAAGCCGTTCTTATAATGAAAATCCCCATTCACACTGCGCAGTGGATGTAGACTTCGATCGAGCAATTTAAATTCAGTTGTTCTTCCTCTTTGCCTCATCTCTCTCTACTATTATATTACTGCATATCTGCCATTATTGTACTGGTGTGAGCTTGTTCATCACTTTGATATAGTGATACCAATTCTAGTACCATCACATCCTATGAAAATTAATCACTAGGCCATTTATCACAAAGGATTTAATAGGAAATTTGTCGACCCATCCACCATTTTAGTTGACCTTTCAAATATTTTTGGTTTCGATTAACACATTCGCTCACTAGTCACATGTTCGTTTTCTATCCAATCAAAATTTTTCTTTTACTAACATACATTCTCAAACAATTAAACTTAAGTCATATTTTCATGATCAACACATAAAATCCACCATCTTAGACAATGTTAGAGAATCTACTTGTCAATTTTTATTTGACTATTGTTTATCACAAGGAATTGATGTTGATTATGCCCATACCCAAAAATAATTTATCCTTGTCATTTATTAAAGTTTTCAACTTAGTGCACAACCTTTACTTATGCAATATAAACTCTCGCGCTTTGCTCAGGGACATGCCATCTTACACACTCCTAAGTTAATTAATCTTAGGCTAAATGCTTATCATCCTTTTTCACATTCTCAGCCCGTGTTATTATGTCAACTATACATATCTCACTTTTATAAATTTGGTCGTATCATACATTTTCCCATCCCACTGCCAAAGCGACTCAATATGTGTCTCTAATATCATTTCGAAATGTATGCTGGTTATGATTTTCCCTAAATAATTCATTATATTAAATCATTGACAACAAATTTGTAGACCCTTATATTTGCCGATTATCATTTTGATGGAAAACCATTCCCATCATTAGGGGAGTGAAGAACATCTTACGTATAGTACGTTCATGAAGAATGGAGAGAATCATGGAATACATATACTTTATTTCATTCAAACCTCCATAGCTTTTAATATGATATTGAAGTATGAAGGATAATACATCTTCAGGAAA
Source organism: Sambucus nigra (assembly GCA_949130495.1). Classification (NCBI taxonomy): domain Eukaryota; kingdom Viridiplantae; phylum Streptophyta; class Magnoliopsida; order Dipsacales; family Adoxaceae; genus Sambucus; species Sambucus nigra. The sequence continues at coordinate 374,569,907 of OX422220.1, forward strand.
CAACAAATTAGTTTTTTGATTCATTGAATGATGTAGATTAAGCAAAAAACTTTGATTTCAATAGTAAATGAATTTTCTTCATGGAAGAAGCGTTGAAGTTCTAAGGGTTCCAAAGATTATTCTCCCTAAAATAAGGTATTTAATAAAAAAAAATCATGCATTAATAATTCTCCAGAATAGGTTACGAAAAAAGATCCACTTTCCTTAAAACCCCAAAGAGGTTTTCATCTCCAAAAAGATACAAATGTTTGAAGTGACTATACAAGTTCTCGAAGAGGAAGACGTACATAATAACAATAATGAGATCTCTTTATTTTATACATATTCAAGAGAAAATATAGGATAAAAATAAATAGTGTCAATGACATATTTACATATATATTAGCTACACAAATGCCAAAAGTCAATGAAAAAGATATTAATTGAGAATCATGTAATAAATGAATGTTGACAAATATTATAATGACTAGAGTGGAAAATTTATTTCAAGGAAAAACTAGTAAATATATATATTTCTTTCATAAATTTATATTGTTTGTAAATAAATATATTTCGTATATTCAGTATACACACATATATATATATACATATATTGGGAATATATATACACACACATTATGATATATATGAAATACATACATATAGGAAATATAAAAGTTATATACATATATGAAATACACGAAAATAAATATATAAATATATGAAATATACAAAAAATATATGAAATATACAAAATATATGAATTATTTAAAAAATATACAAAATATATGAAATATATGAAATTTTTTAAAAATATACGAAATATATGAAATATTAAAAAAGATATACAAAATATATGAAGGATATAAAATAAACGAAGGGCAATATATGAAATATATAAAATATTAAAAAATATATTTAATATACAAAATATATTAAAATATATTAAAATATACAAAATATATTAAATATACAAAATATATAAAGGTAAGAAATATATACATTTACAAAATATGTTAAATATAAAAAATATATACATATATGAAATATACACAATATACGAAATGTACATATAATCTAAATATATAAATATAGGTTATATATATATATATATATATATATATATATATATATATATATATATATATATATATATATATATATATATATAAGACACACACACACACACACACATATATACGCAATATACATATGTACTAACAAATATGAAATATATAAATGTACGAAATATACAAAGATACAAATTATTTAAATCCACGAAGTATATACATATATGAATATATGCAATATACAAAATATACATATATACTAAAGTATATGAACTATATGAAATGTACACATATATAAAATATACAATATATATGTGAAATATATAGAGTTTAAAAAAAAAAGTTTGAGTGAGTTGCCACCCAAATGTGGCAAACACCCCCCCCCCCCCCCCCCCCCAAACAACAAGAATTGGTTTCCATTCGAAAGTGACAAATTGTGGTTAAGGGGTGTTGCACGTGAAAAACAAATTAAGGCTATCAAACAACCTAAAACTTAAAAAATTTCAAACTTTTCGACTCTTTAGAATTTGATTTGGAATTTAGGTGCTATGAAATACGTCCTAAGATTATAACTACTCTATTTAGGTAAAACTAACCCTCATATGTATTCAAGAACTTAACTAAACTACCTTTTACATAATACACAAAAAAGTCTTAGAATAATAACTCAGGACTTGTCATAATCAAGTGAAATATCAATTAATCATTCCTTTCAAATTACAATTGATAAATCATATTCATAATAAAATATCAATTAATTTACCCGCACCTTAGTGACTATATGTTATCCTCATCAGCATCATTCTAGAGTTAATCAACGTGAAAAGATGACTTAAATTCATTATCTCCTAAGAAGTTTTTATCTGCAAAAATTTACTATAATCGAAAAAGTTTCAAAGACGTATTTCATATGGTTCACGAGTAATTTCGGCCCTTATTAAATACACATGATTTTTGCGAATTCAAATGTTTAAGACACAATATTCACCTAAGTATAAAATTTTACCAATGGATAACATTCAAGAAATTCCTCCAACTCAATATTTTCATGGACTCAATCCCCAAGTTCACAGGATACTTTTACACAAATTTTAAGGATTCTGCACATAAAAAATTGCATTCTTAATTGGTAAAGAAAACAAATAAAAAATGTTCATCAAATTATATATAATTAAAAAATGACTTTAATCGGATAAAATATTATAATAAAATTATTTGAAATTCAGAGTGTAGCAACCCATATATTTTGTTACCTAAGTTGGGCAGGCCCCAATACTAGAATATACATGTTATAAAAATATATTGTTCTTACCATGTGAAATAAATATGACGCATATAAAAATCTTCATGAGATAGAAATGAAGATAATATAACACATATAAATTATTATCCTCAATAAGATACACCACCATGCTAAATTCCAACAATAAATCTCAATTCTAAATACGAGAAAACTCAAATATAATAAAGTCAACTACATAAAATCTCTTTAACTAAAAATCGTAAACAACTGTGGAGACAAAATGACCCATAAATTCCAAAACAATTGTATCTTAAATAAAACGAATGGAAATAAAACTAAACTAATTCAATAAAATAAATCTCCAATTGCAAGCATGCCATCTCTAAAACTATACAACTACCCAGTAATCTATCCTGAAAGATTGGTCAACAATGACAGGTTAGGGACCATTACAAGAATACCAGTGATTCTTCCCAAATAGGATCCATGAATCAAGTCATAAGAATTATAGAAGATAAATATAACAATGAAATATTTTATTTAACGAAGCAACATAATAACGATGCGACAAATGTAAAACCATAACATCTACCCATATATAATAAACCATATCACTGTCTAAGTCTAATTATGTTTTTTTTCAACATTAATTAAGTTTATTTCCATTATCATACTCAATTCTAATTATCTTTCTCAATATTAATCAAGTTATCTATGCAAAACCATTATAGCTAGTTTTCGTTTCTATTGGTTCTGCACAAACTCATGGTGCACCTAATATCTCATTACATCATGTCTACACACATCACTATAACTCATTGACCCAAATTATTAGCCAACACATACTGTGATGTTCACCCCCACAAGACACATCACTATTACCAATTAACATTGGTTCCATAATCATCATAACGGCCAATCCACACTATACACTATACATACTCATGAAACTAATATAAAACCATAAAAGTTGCCAAGACAATGTGGATCCCCCAATCATCGTAATGTCCAACTTATCCACACCCGCACATATAGTGAGACACATTAATCCATACCCATTTATTATCTTAGGTATTACTTATTGTAATACCCCGTACTTTTATGGGTAATTAAATTACATGAGTGAGTGTAATTTAATAATTTGAGAATTTAAAACAAATGATGGACTAATTATATCTTATGTCGCAGGTGAATAAAAGCGACATGTGATGTTATTTTGTGTGGAAAACACGTGTGGAGATGCGTTGGGATTAAGACGTGAATTTTTGTTGAGTGATTCAGATGGGAATTTCAAAAGCACGGTTGGTTTTGAAAGGTCCAAGATAGTTAGAATAGAGTACCCGAGGTCGTGTTTGGGTTTCAGAGACTTTTTGGACTAGTAGGGACTAGCATTTGTGTATACGAGTCAATTTTGTGTTTAATAAGGAATAAACCCGCATTTCTCTCTTATAAGCCACGAGAGAAAGACAAGAAGAGGAAAGAAAGAAGAAAAAAGATAAATAAGGAAGAAAAGAGAAGATTCCGTCCAAGCTCCGAAGGTTTTCGACCTGAGATCGTCAGATTTATCCAACCAGGCAAGTGTTTAACTTGCTTTAATGATTGAAGTGCGTTTATTTTTCATATTATAGTTGGTGATGAAAAACTATAAGATTTTGGGTTTGGTATTATTACATAAAAAGGGATTTTTGGAAAATGATTTCATATGATTTTGATGTGATAATAATCTTACATGAAATCTGAGCTAAAATCCATGTAAATGGTAGAATCTTTGATGAGAAAATTGAAGAAATGAGAATGGTGGGTTTAATGAGAATTAGGGTATAATTCTTAAATAAATTGAGGAATCGAATAATTAAATTGGTGTGTTGGGTAAATCCTAGTGTGTAGACATATATATTGATGTTGGATAATGATAGAAACCCTAGAAATTGAGTTGGATGAGTGTTGATATGAATTTTTGGAGTTGGAGAAGTTGAACTTCCAAAACTCTAGGGACTAAACTGATTCGTTTTTGGAGTATCGAAAAAGTTCATTTATGTGGGTACCGGACCGGTTAGTTTTGTTGGAAATCGGATCGGTCCTACTTTAGTAGAAAATTAGAAAGGTTTTTCTTGGCCAAAAAGGATTGGGAAGAATTTCCTTTTCAGAGATAGATATTAGTGGATCCTAGATAGAGTGCGAGGTCCTCTAAAAAGAGTAGAAAGGTAATGAATAAGTCTTGAGTTTCTAGGAAAGATTCGGGGTTTAAATTTAGGAATGTATGGGAGGAACGACATTTGAGGAATTATTCGGGCGATTCGTATATATATTTATGCGTGTTGACGATTATATATATATATCAATATATGATTTAATCCTAAGGTGCGAATAGGATGATATAAGAATACTAGTTAGACGTGGCATGCTACTATTCGGAAATACGAAGATGTGAGAGTTATATTATAAGTGAGTGAATACTTATGTGTAACAACCCTCGATTCTGGGAGGCTCATTTTATACTAATTTTACCGCATAAGGTAATTATATAAAATGTGGGGACTGGAGTAAATATTAATTTAATGAATTGAAAGTTAATATTTACTAGATTGATGCATATTTACTGCATGTGAAAGTAAATAACATCAGGTTGCATGTCTGTAGTGTCATGTATTTTAAATGGCCTTTTAGTTTAAATGATTTTGGAACTCGAAATAATTTATAAAATTTTTGGATGCCAGTTTAGAGGGTGTAGTTAGTCTCGAAAGGTGCAAGACAGTCAAAATAAGTGCCATATTGTATTTTTGTGTTCCGTGCACTTTTACCTGGTTTTAGCTTATATGCGTATCTGTGAGTCATTTTAATGTGGTATTAACCATTTAAGTTGGGAGAATTATGTTAAGCCACGATTTTTGGTCTTGCCTCTTATTTCATTCCCTCATTTTATGTCTTAAAACATAGAGAGTAAAGGAGAGAAAGAGAGAGGAAGAGAAAGAATGGAGAAAGAAGAGAAAATGAAGATTGAAGAGGGATTGATGCTTCTACTCAAAGAAATCTGATATTCCCTACATCAAGGCAAGTTTTCTACTTGCTAATATGTGATTTAAGATGCATAAATTGTATGATAGTTGTGTATTTATATTTATGGTCTGAAAATGGAATTTATGGGATTTAAGCCCTAATCTTAGTTTTTGATGATGAAATCTTGGGTTATAGTTGTTATTAACCATGTAGGATGTTTTGGGGTAGATTACTGTTGCTGAATGGGTATAAATGGAGAGAGTTGGAGTTTGGAGAAATTAGGGTTCATAACCCTTCGTAGCCATTTTTGGCAAATTTGCAGGTCCGAATCGATTCGGCCCTTTGGGCGAATCGATTCGCTAAGGGAAATTGGCAGGTCTGCATAACCCGAATCGATTCGGGTTAAGACCGAATCGATTCGGTCAATTGCAGAAAGTTGGTTTAGTAGTCCGAACCGATTCGCTTTTTGGGCGAATCGATTCGTTTTCCTGTTGTTTTTGAGTTAATTTTATAACTCAATTTCAATTCTTTTCTTTAAATATAGGGATTAGGAACCTTCTTGAATGAAGTAAACTTATAGTCCTAGAGTGTGAGATGAGTTAGTTGTCTACCCTACATTAGGAATGGTTTATGTGAGGACTTTTTCGGGGTTAGGCCTATTAATGATAGGGCATTCTTTTCTTCTAGTTAATTATTATAAAACTAGGGGATGTAGTGTTATGTTCGGGAGACCTTAGAAGCTTAATTAAGCTATACTAGTTTTGATGGTTTATATTACCACCCCAAAAGAATGTTGGAAGATTTTAAAAGTTCGATTGAGCTATGTTAACCTTGGTGGTTCATAATAGTACCTTAAAGGTGAGTTTGGAGAATAAATTGAAAGTCATTTCATTCCTTCGAAAGATGATAACCTTGGGGTTCTAAAATAACCTCCTAGAATTCTTGGAGATAATGAAGAGTTTATTTACTCCTTTGAGGTTGTAGTGTTGATATAAGCTACCGTATGACTACGGATGGTAAGTTAGATTATTTACAAAATAAATAGAAATGGTTTCGAATAAATGAATCACATAAATGAAAATGGTATTGAGATTAGTATATGATAATTTACTTAATAATGAAACCGGTAAATAATGATTTACTTGATTTTGTTATGATAAATAAAATGTCTTAAACACACCTCTCTAAATGACATCATAAGGGAAGTCCGCACGTGAGGTGAAGCCCCCTGGCTAATGAATGCAGGGCGGATATAGTCCTAGGCCATGGGAACGCTTATTGTTGTATATGTTTCTGCGATGGGTAGGAGATTTCGGGTGTGGTCTTGACTACCCCGCAGGCTCATGGACGCTTCCCGACGTCTTGCGATATAGGTGCCCAGGTTGTCTAATGATAGGCCCTGGAAGATGATGGTCATTTAGGGGCGCGCACAGTGGGGAAACCCGGACGGGCGGTCTTAGAATTCGTTATATGTATATAATTATAACAGTTCATAATCAAGTGGGACTTGATGTATTTGATATGCCATAAGAGCATGATGGAGTGCCACAAAGAGCACATGTAAATTCCACAAAGAGCATTTGAAAATGATTATTTTCCTGATAAGGAAAGGATTTTTACAAAAGGTAAAATTGAGATAAAATTTCCTTAAAGAACAAAAGATTGTGATTATATATATATACACTTCCTGCTAAGGAAAAGATATGTGAAATAATTGGCACGTTTGGTGAAGTTTTTAGTTTAATGCTTCTTATTTTTGTTCCTGCTTAGCTTATGTTTTAAATTGTATAGGTTGCTTCTTATTTCTCTTTCTTCACGATTTATCATACATAACTGTCATACTCTTTATTCATCTGGTAATCATATAGAACCGGGCCCTGACCTGGTTACATTTCTTGTTGCATATTCATCTTGTCTCTGCTCAGGTACTCCGCCGCAAGGATGCCTGATTTGAATTCCTATTCCGATGTTTTCGACGAGCCGTGATGCACTGTGGGTATTACGGGATACATTTGGTATAGACGTTTTCACTTTTTATTCTAGTTAAGATCAAGTCTTTTATTCGGGCGAGAGGCCCAAGCTTTGGTAAATGTCTAATGAAATGTAGTAAGTAACTTATTGTACTTGAGTATTATTGGTGTATCAGTTTAGTGACCGGTTACCTATTCGGTCTTTTTATCGTATTCTTGTTGTATTATTTATATATGTCTTGGGGTTTCCCTTATCTTTCAGGAATTGGGTTGTTTGTTTTCATTTATTTACTTTCAAATCAAAATTTTTGGCAACCCGTTTTCTGAAATATTGGGTGGTTATCCTGGATACTCTATATTTTTGTATGATGCTGAGAATGATTCCATCCATGATTCCGTTATATTGGAGTATTGGGCTGGCCACCCCTTATTTTGGTGAGCGGGTTATCACAGATGGTATCAGAGCATCAGGTTCTAGAGTCCTTAGGAATCTGTGTGGACGCCTTAAGTTTTCAGCGTTGCTCTTGATTTGATGTAAAGCCTTAGGATTAAGATCGTTGATTTCTCTTGTGAGATTTTGTTCTTCTACCATGAGGTAGAATCTATAAAATCTTTTGCGTATTCGTGTGAGAATAATAGGTCGATTGAAGAAGGGCGTTATGGGAAGGTGTGTGGAGAACTGTAAGTTATGGTCGGGGAGGGGGACCGCTTTAGAGGCCGCTCCCTTTTTGTAGCACTTTCTTGTCTTACTATTACGACTGCAAATTTCAGTTGATGTAGTTTCCCAAGTACCGCTAGAAGTAGGAAGTGGTACTAAACTTGAGAATTCACTCGATGTTATATTGAAGTGGAGAAGTGCCCTGTAGTAGAATGGAGGAAAATCCTTCACCCATAGAAGAAGTGTTGTGGTGATGAAAATGTGGTCACTATATTCGTGGGTGCCAGAAGTTTGACCCATAGAGAAGCCCGGTGGATACTTGAAATGGCGAGTTTCTCTGGGATAACTGGACTGAGGAGAAGGTGGATTCCCGAATGTTCACAAAATGTTCGGTTAAAGACCAATGGCGAATAAGGTGTTGTACGGTTAGGGAGTCGAGACCATGCACCATGAAGTGATAGGCTCCAAAATAGGTGTTGTTAACATTTCTGATGGAGTGAGAATCGTGAAACCCCATTGGTGGACACCCACCTGGGGAGGTTTCATTGAACTGAGGAAGAGGAGGCCAAGAGTGTGCCCTCTTTTACTGAGAAAGTAAGAGGGACTGCATGGGCAATGATTGTCAGCCAGAGTCGAAATAACGGCTATGATGTGGAGTGTAGAACCACTCATTTTAAACTTCGTTAGTGGAGAGCAAGGGCAGGAGTAAAGTGTCTGGTTGGGGAGTTGGTGGAGATAATGTTAGTATGTGTAAGGCTCGAATATGGAGTCTGAGAACCATTAGTATTGACCCAGAGTGCTTGGGAAATTGTGGAGGGAATTCTACCTTATAGGTGGGTGGTGTATATTCCTTAGGATAAGATTTAGTAGTATTGTGTCTACGATAGACTCGGGTGTGTATATTGAGCTTGTAGTAGTATTTACGCTATTATAGAAGGGTAATTATATGACTTCCGTGGTATGGAAGTTCTATCTTTTTTTCACTCGTTATGAAACGAGTGATAATATTTTTAAATGTATAGGTGTCATATGTGTTACTTGGTTTGAGTGTTCCATTGTTTACTTGCATTGGGTGTAGATGCTATGACTTATCTCCACGACCCACAAAGTTAAGTAGTAATGCATAGGAGGGGTTCCTTGTTTGGATTCCGCTTTTGCGGGATCCTCCACGCGTGAACCTTAACGACGTTGGGAGTGGAGAGATGCCATATTTCCTTTCTCTTATTTCATATATAGAATGCTAAGGTAAAGTCTAGAAGTAGAATCTTATTAGGAGAATAGTAAATTAGAATGGTACAGATCCCGATCATGTGTCTTAGACCGTCACATCTTAATGACCGACGATGCGAGGTAGTAGTGTAACGGGAGGGTTCCTTGTCTTGATTTCGCTTCGGCGAGACGTCCCACGCATGAACCCGAGCGAATGTCGGAAGTTGAGTAAGGTCTTGGGCACTAGGGATATATTTAGTATTATATGCTTACGATTTAGGTAGGATATATATAGATAGACCCTAGGATTTGTAGGATGTAAGACCTTGAGGGTAGGTGGTGTTAGTTTAGGAAAGCGGTAGGGAGTTGACCATGAATAAGTTATGGGTTAACTCTATAAGAGATTAGATCCCTTAGGAACGAGATCATGGGGTCTCAAAAGGTTTGGTAGGATCGGTCGAAGGAGATGAGGCATTTCTTAGAAATAATGTTACGTTGGTAACTTCATTTCCGGGGAGTTAATAAGGACGGGTGGATCCTCACTCCTGAGTCATGATTGTAATATCGAGAGTGAGTTTAATGAGTAAGCTCTGCCTGGATTGGGGAGTAATAATACTAGGACATAGACTCACTGTTTATGCGTCGCACAAGCTTAGACTTGTGGAAAGTAATATCCCGTGCTTGAATTAAGATTCATCGTGGTAGTGATCACCTTAAATAGATAAGGCACTACTTCCTGGGCAGGAAATTTGGTCCTTCTCGTAGGCAACAAGTTGTTGCAATATGTTGTGGGAGGAATCGAGTTGGTGCTCGGAGTTCAGAAGAACTAGTGATTGGATATTTTCTCATTCGCTAAGGAAATGCGATTGGGGTAGTGGACGTGTCGAGTAGAGAACTCATCAGAGAAAATGGTAATGGCATGGAAGGCCAAGTAGAATGAGCATGAATAGGAAGACTCGGTAGTAAGAGCGTTTATGTCTGTGATTGACCATTTCACCTACTCGTGTAAAGAGAGTAGTAATGGAACGAAGAAGGGTATTCATAGACGTCTGCATGGAACTACCGGCATCGAACTGGTCATGATCCCATTTGAGAAAATGGTTAATCGTTTGATCAGACTATTGCATTCCCGGCCATTATGGACGGACTACATGTAAAAGAGTACACCCCATTCTCGATGGGGTAATGGTAAAACCGTAGGAGGTGCCTATTATAATAGGGTGGACCGAGACAAGATATTCGTGTAAAAGGTTTAGCAGAAGTTTCCGCGAAGTAATGGGAACCGTATGGAAATGGCGTATATCCTACCACCCTAAAGTGGATGGATGAAAGGGAGGAAATTTACTTATGCCGAAAGGCATATTACGAACGTGCGCCTTAGTATACCTAGTAGATGGGAGCAGTAATGGTATGGATGGAGGTTTTCATGCAACCATTAGGTTTTGGAGTGGTCTTATGGATCATTTCCTAAGGTATGGTATCGTGAATGGCTTAGCGTGGTCGGTTGAGTAATTCGTATACTCGTTGGATGAAACCAATGGGTAATATGTTCCTTGGACTTGGAGTGGTCTCGGAACATTTCTTTAGAGATTTGGCTTTTAAGCCATACGCCTTGATGAGATACGTCGATGCGGGGGAATGCTGAGTAGCGTTGGGGCTAAGCAACTTAGAGCCGGTATGGATGCCCCGAGGTGAGATGTAACATAATTCTGAAGATTTGGCTAATTGTGTCGAGTCATGTGGACATCATGTTCCGCCATAGGAAGCTAGAATCGATGGTTAGTGAAGAGCGCCTTGTGCTACTAGACCAGAGAACAAATGATGATTGGCTGAGATCGACAGGGTCGACCTTAGTCCGAATCCATTTGGGACGTTGCAATAACGAGGAGTTTGTTTAGGATGGTAGAATCCTAGTTTAGAGTAGTATACCCTCATCAGATTTGGGTATGCCCGAATTTTGGGGGCAAAATTCCCTCTTAAGGGAGGGAGTATGTAACAACCCTCGATTCTGGGAGGCTCATTTTATACTAATTTTACCGCATAAGGTAATTATATAAAATGTGGGGACTGGAGTAAATATTAATTTAATGAATTGAAAGTTAATATTTACTAGATTGATGCATATTTACTGCATGTGAAAGTAAATAACATCAGGTTGCATGTCTGTAGTGTCATGTATTTTAAATGGACTTTTAGTTTAAATGATTTTGGAACTCGAAATAATTTATAAAATTTCCGGATGCCAGTTTAGAGGGTGTAGTTAGTCTCGGAAGGTGCGAGACAGTCAAAATAAGTGCCATATTGTATTTTTGTGTTCCGGGCACTTTTACCTGGTTTTAGCTTATATGCGTATCTGTGAGTCATTTTAATGTGGTATTAACCATTTAAGTTGGGAGAATTTAAGCCACGATTTTTGGTCTTGCCTCTTATTTCATTCCCTCATTTTATGTCTTAAAACATAGAGAGTAAAGGAGAGAAAGAGAGATGAAGAGAAAGAATGGATAAAGAAGAGAAAATGAAGATTGAAGAGGGATTGATGCTTCTACTCAAAGAAATCTGATATTCCCTACATCAAGGCAAGTTTTCTACTTGCTAATATGTGATTTAAGATGCATAAATTGTATGATAGTTGTGTATTTATATTTATGGTTTGAAAATGGAATTTATGGGATTTAAGCCCTAATCTTAGTTTTTGATGATGAAATCTTGGGTTATAGTTGTTATTAACCATGTAGGATGTTTTGGGGTAGATTATTGTTGCTGGATGGGTATAAATGGAGAGAGTTGGAGTTTGGAGAAATTAGGGTTCATAACCCTTCGTAGCCATTTTTGGCAAATTTGCAGGTCCGAATCGATTCGGCCCTTTGGGCGAATCGATTCGCTAAGGGAAATTGGCAGGTCTGCATAACCCGAATCGATTCGGGTTAAGACCGAACCGATTCGGTCAATTGCAGAAAGTTGGTTTAGTAGTCCGAACCGATTCGCTTTTTGGGCGAATCGATTCGCTAGGGCGAATCGATTCGTTTTCCTGTTGTTTTTTAGTTAATTTTATAACTCAATTTCAATTCTTTTCTTTAAATATAGGGATTAGGAACCTTCTTGAATGAAGTAAACTTAGAGTCCTAGAGTGTGAGATGAGTTAGTTGTCTACCCTACATTAGGAATGGTTTATGTGGGGACTTTTCCGGGGTTAGGCCTATTAATGATAGGGCATTCTTTTCTTCTAGTTAATTATTATAAAACTAGGGGATGTAGTGTTATGTTCGGGAGACCTTAGAAGCTTAATTAAGCTATACTAGTTTTGATGGTTTATATTACCACCCCAAAAGAATGTTGGAAGATTTTAAAAGTTCGATTGAGCTATGTTAACCTTGGTGGTTCATAATAGTACCTTAAAGGTGAGTTTGGAGAATAAATTGAAAGTCATTTCATTCCTTCGAAAGATGATAACCTTGGGGTTCTAAAATAACCTCCTAGAATGCTTGGAGATAATGAAGAGTTTATTTACTCCTTTTAGGTTGTAGTGTTGATATAAGCTACCGTATGACTACGGATGGTAAGTTAGATTATTTACAAAATAAATAGAAATGGTTTCGAATAAATGAATCACATAAATGAAAATGGTATTGAGATTAGTATATGATAATTTACTTAATAATGAAACCGGTAAATAATGATTTACTTGATTTTGTTATGATAAATAAAATGGCCTAAACACACCTCTCTAAATGACATCATAAGGGAAGTCCGCACGTGAGGTGAAGCCCCCTGGCTAATGAATGCAGGGCGGATATAGTCCTAGGCCATGGGAGCGCTTATTGTTGTATATTTTTCTGCGATGGGTAGGAGATTCCGAGTGTGGTCTTGACTACCCCGCAGGCTCATGGCCACTTCCCGACGTCTTGCGATATAGGTGCCCAGGTTGTCTAATGATAGGCCCTGGAAGATGATGGTCATTTAGGGGCGCGCACAGTGGGGAAACCCGGACAGGCGGTCTTAGAATTCGTTATATGTATATAATTATAACAGTTCATAATCAAGTGGGACTTGATGTATTTGATATGCCATAAGAGCATGATGGAGTGCCACAAAGAGCACATGTAAATGCCACAAAGAGCATTTGAAAATGATTATTTTCCTGATAAGGAAAGGATTTTTACAAAAGGTAAAAAATTGAGATAAAATTTCCTTAAAGAACAAAAGATTGTGATTATATATATATACTTCCTGCTAAGGAAAAGATATGTGAAATAATTGGCACGTTTGGTGAAGTTTTTAGTTTAATGCTTCTTATTTTTGTTCCTGCTTAGCTTATGTTTTAAATTGTATAGGTTGCTTCTTATTTCTCTTTCTTCACGATTTATCATACATAACTGTCATACTCTTTATTCATCTGGTAATCATATAGAACCGGGACCTGACCTGGTTACATTTCTTGTTGCATATTCATCTTGTCTCTGCTCAGGTACTCCGCCGCAAGGATGCCTGATTTGAATTGCTATTCCGATGTTTTCGACGAGCCATGATGCACTGTGGGTATTACAGGATACATTTAGTATAGAGGTTTTCACTTTTTATTCTAGTTAAGATCAAGTCTTTTATTCGGGCGAGAGGCCCAAGCTTTGGTAAATGTCTAATGAAATGTAGTAAGTAACTTATTGTACTTGAGTATTATTGGTGTATCAGTTTAGTGACCGGTTACCTATTCGGTCTTTTTATCGTATTCTTGTTGTATTATTTATATATGTCTTGGGGTTTCCCTTATCTTTCAGGAATTGGGTTGTTTGTTTTCATTTATTTACTTTCAAATCAAAATTTTTGGCAACCCGTTTTCTGAAATATTGGGTGGTTATCCTGGATACTCTATATTTTTGTATGATGCTGAGAATGATTCCATCCATGATTCCGTTATATTGGAGTATTGGGCTGGCCACCCCTTATTTTGGTGAGCGGGTTGTCACATTATGGGATTAAAATAAGTTGTGTGTGTATACTTATTGATTAATATGAATTGGGATATTTGGGATTAGCGGCTAATGCCGCGAGACATAGGCATAAATGGTCGAATTGATGTGATGTATATATATATATATACGAGTATAGAGATAGCATATATATAATATGATTATTAATATATCTGTGTGCGAATGGTATATTAATGTGAAGCATACCCATCTAGTGCTATCATGGAAAGTTGCACGATGTAAGTGAGGCCCCTGGCTTGAGGAGCAGGTTGCGTTTAGTCCCCAAGTCATAGTCGTCCATTATTTATATTGTGTGATTTTTATTCTGGGTGAGAAGTCTTGGGTATGATTCGTTCTCACTTTCAGGTTCGAAACTATGAATGCTTCCCATACATTGTGATTTTGTTTTTACCAAGTCGGTGTGAGAGTCCGATCGTTGGTACCCAAGATGATGTGTGAGTAATTCCCTGGAAGATGATAACATTGTAGAGACTGCATCCATTGCGTTTTAGCTCTGAGGGATGGTTATTTTACTTATATAGTGTGTGATATATATATAAGTATGGGCATACTTGATGGGTATGGTATATGTGTGTGTGTGTATGTGTGTGTGTGTGTGTATATATGGACTAAATAAAGAAAATGAGTTATATCTCTAGGTATCACCTACAGTGAATATGCCTATGGAGCCATATGCATTGATTTAAGCACACTTATAGACTTAGGTCCTAGACCAACATATCTCAATAACCGACAAAGCTGTGTAGTAGTGTATCGGGAGGGTTCCTTGTTTGGATTTCACTCTGCGAGATGTCCCACGCATGAAAATAGCAAATGTCGGGAGCTGAGATATGTTAGACCCTAGAATGTTTTGGAATATTGTTCTTAGTATAATCAAATGCATAAATTTTTTGGGATTAGGTGTATACCTTTTTATGATATGAGTATACTTTTATGACAGGACACGCAAAATTTAGGGGTACATACTATGGAATGAGATCCAAACAGATCTCAACAACCCAAAGTGTTAAGTAGTAGTGTATCGGGGGGTTCCTTGTTTGGATTTAGCTTTGCCAGACATCCCACGCATGAAACTTGATGCAACATTGGAAGTGAGAAGATGTTTGGTCTCTAATACATGGGTTAGGTACCTCGGTTATTATCATATGCGTAGTTATAACTGTTAAATCAAGGTATACATCATAAACGATTAAATTATAAGTGATAGATTATTATGTATAAGTCGAGAGTAAGCTTAGAATATTATATACACGGGGAAGGTGTTAGTGTATGGTAAATTGGAGGTTTTGAAAGTTCTAGTCTAGCTCGATAGCGTAACTAGGATGTTTAAAATACATGCGTTAGGTGTGCACTATTAGCTGAGAGGTGAGGATTATCTCATGTGAGTGCGACATCAGTTTAAATATGGAGAATATCATATTTAATATGTTAAAGTATTTTAAACACTTGCTAAAATATTTCTAAAACCTCGGGCTCTGACCCGTATCTATATTTTCTTTTTCTTCTTCCTTGATATACTTTTTAGGTGTCTAGACACAGGAACACCTGGATGACTGGTCTTTCGAGTCAGACGTTGCTGTCGCAGTTGTGGATGTGGACAGGAGTTTGTAGAAATGCTTCCATTTTTGTGATCTAGATAGGAGGTACTGAAATTATATTCCGGCATGTTGCCTAATTGATGTCATTTATTTTATTTACAGCGTTTTTGCTTACGCTCATTTGATATGGCTATATATGATGTTTTATCGAGAGTAATTGGTTATTTATTTATTCATTTAAGTTGTTGTTTATTTTACCATGTGAATGGTTTTAAGTGTACGATTAAGTTAAAAAGATTAAAAAGTTTAAAATTTGACACCGCGGCCTAATAGGTTATTAGTAATTAAATGATTTTCGACAGTGATGCTGAGAATGAAACCATATAAGACTCATGTGTTAATTTGATATATGACTGATCACCCAGTATTTTATTAGGCAGGGTGTCACACTTATCTTTTGATTATCATGTTTTCATTAATTACAACTAAGCCCCAAATATAATTCGAGTATCCAACTATAATCCATACCTAGTCTCATACCTAGCTAGCACCAAAACCATAACTTTCACCTAGTACCTCATGTAGAAAGAATACCAAAAATATAATCATTACTTAGTCTCATGACTAGGATAAAACAATGTAAGGACATGATACCTATTTTCATACCTAGGAAATATCCAAAAGTGCAAATAAACACTCCATAGTCCCATACTTGAAAGCGTCAACAATAATATATATGCTTACTCGCTAGTCCCATACCTAGAATGTAACATACTAATAAAAGGGTGAAAGCACAACTACTTTTGTAAATCCCCACGCCCCAGCAGTGTCAATTTATTAACACATACAATTTTTACATTTATTACATTATTAATCGAATATTATGATTCTTTATTTCACAATTATACAAGTCCGGTTTTATGGACAATAAATCAATTATATCATGTGATAAATGAGTTATACAAAATATCCCAACACGTTGTCCGAGTTTAATATTTCAATACGAGTGATATTAATAGAATTAAATTACAAACTCGTTCAAACATGCACATTAAGAATTTTTATAAAAAAATTAATACATTGTACATCATATTAATCGTTAATGTGATTTTATAAATCAAAACATATTATCGAAATTACATATATAAATTAACATCCAATTCATCATAACAACCCAAAATAACAACGTATAATAATCTAAGAATGTGGCATTTCAAGAATTAAATTCAGTTTCAGAGATTTAAAAAAACAAAATATAATTAGGTTATCAGTTTCCTCAATTAATTTGCTAATCATATTAAGAAATATACGAAATTAATGTCTAGATAACATTAAAATAAGATAAGACTTAAGGAGAAAATAGTGATATTATTATCTAAAAAGAAGTATTCTGAAAATTTTGAGTGTACTGTTGCGTTCGTCTCGAAAAAATAAACAATTATGATATTATGGATTTCTTTAAAATATTAATGTAAAGCCTCCAAATTTGAGTTTAATTTTTGTTTTAATAGAGGCATAGGGGTGAAAAGAGGGATAAAATTAAATTTGTAGTCCTCTGTTTGATTTAAGGGAAAAGAGGTTGAAAAAGTGCATGCAGAAGTAAAGGTCCCCAAAACCTTTATAATATAAAGAGGAAAAGAGAAAAAATATATAAAGCACCCATCTAACCCCAACAAGCTTGATCCACATGCACAAAGCCATGGGAATAGCCTATATTATCCACAGTCGAGGGCCCTAGATCGTGGCCTCGGCTAGGAGCCCCACGATCGAGGCTCCCAACAATTGTTTCTCCTATCTCGTGTTTTCTTATTTTAGTTTAATTAGAAAAATTATTTTAAAAGTCCTAGTTAGCCGAAAAAACACACTCGTGATTAAAATTTCAAAGATCACAACTTGGAGTTCAAGAAATAATAAAAAGACTTATTTAACCCCCAGGTTTAAACCTAATTACCAAAATAATAAATTATTGATTAAATGCACTAAAATTTCATTTCATTCACTAAAAATCACAAAATTAAATTCTATCAAGTTAATTAAAATTCCCATAAAATAATATAATTTAGTTAATAAACTCTATTAATCAATTAAACCCATTTAAAAATACAAGGTATTATAGAGGGATGAACATAATTCAAGTTAGTTTTTGTGCATAACAACTAATAAAATTCATATATCATTTTCTTTCTCCTTTTAACACACACATAGCCTATTCAAATCCTGGGTGATCAGTCTAGTATTAAATTAAATAGGAATCATTAATGGTTTCAATCTTAGCATCATTGTTGAAACATAATTATATTACTAATACCCTAATGGCCCGGTGGCAAAATTTTATTATTTTTAATAACAGGCAATAATTTAAACTATTAAACCACATTCACTGTTCCAGTAAACAACATAATAAATGATAAAACAACTGAATAAATAAATGTGGTGGGGTACAATAGTCCATAACTAAAATAAAATCCAACAACTTGAAATAAAATGGAAATGCAGTAGCTCTGAAATAACCACTAACTAAAGATGGGCGACATGCCGGACTGAGATAACTAAATGATAAAAAGGAACTGATAAAAGTGGAGGCATCTAATACCGAGGTCCTGCAACGTCCATATTAGCTGCAGCACGTCAAATAAGAATGGAATCCTAAGCTTGTCGTCCCTGTGGATGGTCACTTAAAATATTTTTACAAAAATGGATTTTAAACGGGCCAGATCCCAAGAACATTTTGTAAGAGGGTAGTTTAGATTAGATGGAGGCGTAACCCCTTTTTGATTACAGTAATGATAAGTTAACTAACCGCGCTATTGATTAACTACAAGATACACAATCACGGCTTGGTGAAGGTAAACCCAATTTGAAATCACAGATCTCTCATGTATAATTCTAAGAATAATAATGAACTCGGAAGTAATTCATTTAAAGGGAGAGAGAAGTAAACATCCTAGATACACCTTGGCAGGCAGCCAAACACCCCAACCACTCTCAATAATCTTTGTCAAGTATTAAATCTTCGTAATAAATGACAATGGTTGTTGAGTAAACTCTCTGGTTTGTAATAAATATCTCTATCAATAACTTATTAACTCTCAAAAAGAACATCATTTCCCCAGAGGTAGTAGGGGCCCTTAAATAGCACCCGCACCACTCCTGAGTTAACTCAGTAATTAATAACTATGAAAGATCTCACTAATAATTTATGTCACAAACATTAAATACCTAATGATCTAGTTAGCTCCACGTCATAATCATTAAATGCCAAGACATGCCTTTTGCCTAACCACTATGCGTCAGGGGGCTGTCGTCATAGAGGTGACTCACCAATTATATGACAACCCCAAATACCACGGTGGTTTACTCAAGTGCAGATTTTAGATTGCCTAGTTGGCTAATGACATCACCTAAAGTAGATGTGACATTAATTAGAGGGTTATTTAGTTCACAACTCAATGTTCGATGGAACTCAAGGTTGCTCTGCCCAAGGTTCCACGGTCAAGGTCTTTTGGTGTTTTACCAGGTGTATCTAAGATGGTCAGGACAAGACCCAATGGTGCCTCACTTCTAAATCCTCCAAACCAAGTCCCTCTAAAGTTCCCAAGGTAAGGTCATTCGATAGTGCATGAAAGCTCTCCCAGACACTGCCAAGCCTAGTCTCTTGCGAGTACCATTCGACCTCACACTAAAAATTATTATAATCGTTACAAATCATAGTCAATATAAATAAAGAGATACAACAAGGCTAAGAAAAACAATAGAACTAAAGGGTAAGCTCTCTCGATCATCTTCTTCGCTGGAAGATCCCTCTAGGCTGCCAAGCTGAGCTGCCTTGCTGAACTGCATCGCTTTGGGCTACATCGCTACCTTATTGAGCTGCATTGCTACCTTAATCCCAAACACTGTTGTTAATGGGGGAATTATCTCTAATTTTAAGATTACCTTCAAGCCCCCTACATTTTCCCCTTCATGTAAAGATTTATCGTGGAAAAAAAAAATGTCTTCACGAAAATATCTCAATGCGATGAACCTTCTCTGTGTGAAAGAATTCTGGCATCTTGTCCTTGATTACAACCACTGTGGTTAACGCCTCCAAGAAAAAATAAAATTCTCCTCGATGTACCTGAGTCGAAGCGCTGCAACTTTTTAGTGCTTTGGTGAAAGGACATCATAACTTTTTCCTATTATCGAGCTTCAACCGTTTTCCTTTGATTGTTTAAAATTCTCCCGATACCCCTATTGACTTTCTCAAATGCCCGTTTTAACTCTGGGGAAGTGAAATAGTCCCGTTTGTGCTATTGTGGGGGTATAGTTATTGGCATTGGGTTTTTCATTGGGACTGTCCCTATCGTTGAGACTTATGGAATCCTCTGTTGTAAACTTCTCCTACATGAAGGTGCGACTTCGTTTGGGCTTTGATGTGTTATCATTTTTTCCATGTTCTAAAAAGAAAAAAAAATTCTCCCCGATGTACCTAAGTCACAATTTAAACAACGTTTGGACTTTCTTTTTGAATTGTTGGGACAGTTTCTACGTTGGGAGCGATTGGATATGTTTGATAAAAATTCTGGCGCCAAAACTCAAACTTGTCTAGGAAGAAAACCCATTATATTTCCCATGCATCACTTCATTAATGACATGGTGATATCTTTTCAACTGTGAAGACACTCCCCGAAGTGCAACGTGTCCACTTTAAATGATTATAGGAGGCTTTGCACATGTGGTGGTGTGAAACTCAAAAGGCGAAGCCAAAAATTTCAAACGGCTATTATTCAAACATTTATCCATTTTTCCCTTACTTTGACTTCATTGTCTTCAACTCCCAGCATTCTTAGAGAGAGAAAACCCTTAGATCACCATTATTGCTAAGGTTTCCCCTGGTTTCCTTCTTCCCGTCATCTCTTACACCACCACTTGTGGCTGTACTCCTCCATTTTAGTCCATAGCCCTTCCTTTCAAAGATGTTTCTTCCATCGTCACTTATTATGTCTTCTTCCAGTGTCCCCAAGGCTACCACCACCACTGCTCAGCTAAGCTCCACCTCTACCACTTCTGCTGCCACTGCCACCACTATCTCCACCACCTTGGATGTTTCTTATCAAGAGCAACTAAGTTTTTACCATCGGTCCCCCATCTTTGGGAAGGCTGATGACTTCTATAGTTTCTTCAAGACCTTCACTTTCAATGCTAAGTATGACTGTTTACTTCTTGGTGATGAGGATGAGGATTCAACTGAATGGGATTTCCTACCTTTAGAGGGGACTCTACTATTTCATCTCGAATGAGGTGACTTCCCTTGGTCTCATATTTATTTCTAGGGGCCTGGAGGTTCCCCCGCCAATTTTACTTCTTAGAATGCAGATATGCAGAGCTCCCATGCCATGACTCTCACCAAGGTAGGGTTGCATTAGGCTAAATGGTTGGGCAAGTTCACTTTGTCAAAAAATAATGCTGCTTTTTCAGTCTTGGCTTCTTACTGGAACATTACGACCCATACCTTTATAGCTACGTGGGGCGAGTTTACCGTGACAGTAGAAGATGTTTGTGAACTTATAGGTCTTGACCCTATAGGGGATGTACCTTATTTCGATGAAGCATTAGATGCCAAAGAGGATGCTAGCCATTAGGAGTTGGATCGTATATGCCGAATGTGCATAGGTACTTCTAATAAAGCCACTTTCACTCCCCTCATCAACTACTTCTTACAAGATCCTTCTAAGGGTGGTTCTTTTAGAGATGCCCCAGGCTAAGGAACATCCCTGGAATTGGAAACTTATATTTTTATAATACTTTCTCGCTTTATTTTTCCTAGGAAACCAAACGACCAGCCCTGGAGGGATCTTATCAACATATCGATCCATTTGGCCAGGGGTGTTAGGCTTCCCCTAGCGGCAATGGCCTTAGGAAATCTCTATACTTAGCTTGACAGAACCCACTGGGACATGGAACGATCCCTTAGCCGTTATAACTTAGCCAATTTTGCAAATGCCATACTTTTGATAAGCTTCCTCTATATTCCTTTCCTTGCGGTAATGGCCAACACTATTCATCCTCCCTCTAGGAAAACTATTTTGCCCCCTCACTCATATGTTTTTCATAAGATACAGATTCTCAAGGTGTTAATTCATGTTATTGATCAACCTGGGAGTTTTGTGATGAGGCCTTACGGAGAGGAGGTCTTCCTCCATATTTGGGGTTTTTTCAAACATGAAGCAAGGGTGGTCTAGTCAAATACTTTGAACCTCATCATTGAAGACCCTTCGCTTGATGCGGTCCTTCTGTTCTCACTGGGATATTTGCCTTCCTATACCAAGTGGTGGATACACTAGTGAGAATTACGATTCCAATCGATGCAGCCATCAATTAGGTTTTAATCAAGGGGCTCCTCGCCTAGTTTTCCGGTTATCTCACCCTAAACTCCCGTTTAGCGAGGCATGTTCCTTGTTCCCATCTACTACTGCGTGGGGAGTAAGTTGTACAATGGCTGGGTGAGTTACCATTCCGAGTATCACAGGGCAAGGGGATGTGACCCCTTATTTACAATGAAGTATTGGCTGAGACAGCTGGCCCAATTTTTTGAGTTCATTTGGGGGTCTCCTGTGTATCCTCCAGTTCTCTCGTTTTCTGCCTTGGAGCTAGGGTTTAATGGTAATTTCGTTCTTTGGATCGAGTTCCGTCTAAGAAAAACTCCCAAAAATCCTCCCACTGAGCTTCCTCCACATTGATCCATGATTCTTGTCGCTACCCCAAAGTCCAAAACAGTCCCAACACCCAAACAGCCTGGTCCTTCTCGAGGTATTTTTGGTGAAGGGTTCCAACCGAAGTAGCTTTTGGCAAAGGACCTTCCTAACCATCAGCCAAAAGAACCAGGGGTCCAAGAGTGGTACTTACTCGAAGACTAAGTCCCAAACTCAGTCTCAAACTCCTTTGGAGGCATTCTCCATTGCCTCCATTCCTCCTTCCATGTCTGCAGAAGTGAGTGAGGATTTTAGGAAGAAAATTCAAGCAGAGGTGGAGTGACTAAATGCTGAATTTCGATGACATGCTCCCGACATTCCTTCTGATACCACCTTCCCTGCTATCTTAGTTGATCCAATGGAACCAGGGTCAAATAGGAAAAGACCTCAAGGGTTACTCAAAGTGCTGGTGCTGTGGGTGCGAGGAAAAAGACTCTGGGCACTAAGTCCTAAAAAAAATGAGCTCCAGAGATACATCTCACTCTAGCTCCCTCTGTTGTTTCCTCCCCTCCCTCTTCGCCAATGGTGATATCCTCTCATTCTCCCTCTGGATCAGAGGTATACTTGTGTTTCCTTTTTTTTCATTATCATTTTTTTAACAAACTGCATTTGTCTAACTCTTACCAACTTTGGTGCAGGAGGCTGAAGAAGAAAGGCCCAACCCCCTATGAGTCCTTTCATAGGGGGAAGTTTTGGTTCCTCTCAAACCGGTGTAACTCCCCCTCGTTCCCCTATGATCGGGCTTACTTACTCTCTCCGTTTATCCTCAAAATGTGCGAAGGATGCTGATGTGGGGGGGTGATTTTGTTGAATCTATGGGAATCTCCTCTCAACGAGAGGTAACTCCCCTAGCTTCTTCTGAATTACCACCTCAGCCCAAGGTTCTTTTGCCCATCCTTCTAGATTCAGAAAGTTCCCTAGAGGTAACACATTCTCAACACTGTTAGGTCGAATGTCTTTTCTTTCGTCCATCCTTTTTACTTATTCACCACGCTGAACTTTTAATCTCTTAGGATGCCTTAGATCGAAATGGCTTATTTATTAGCTAACATTCTTCTTACCTTCATGTTGATGAGACCTATAATTGCAGTTTCCCTCTTCAGTTCTATAACTAAGGTAAGTAAAACTTGGAGGTATTTCTCCCTTCTTATGTGCTTATTCCCCCTTTCTAACACTTAGCTTCATTTTTTTTTATAGATTTTTCCTGATCTTGTCCCACCACCCTCCCTTGGTGGTCTGCCCAATTCCAAGTCCAACGTTAATTTTTCTGCCCATCGTGGTGATTCTTCTACATCCACCAACATTGGGGCATCACTTGGAGGTCAAACATCCTCCCCAAGTGGGACTCCCATGTTGACCTCGGTACTTTTTATTGGCGAAGGAGATTTAACGTACCTTGAGGCTCCTTTAGTTGAGGGTGCATTAAGGCTTCTGAAGAGATAAACCTTCCCCCAACAGTTTTTGCTGTTGTAGCCTCCTTGGTGACTCCCGTTCTTGCTCCAACCATTGTTGAGGTACTTTGTTAGTTTATCTTCATGTCTCGTTATTTTTCCTTCATTCTTAACAATGTATGATCTAGAAGAGTCTCATTCTCAAACGTTCAAACTCCACTGGTAAAAGTAACTTAACAATGAAAACACTTCTTAAGGTTTTCGTCAAAACTTCACCATTAACGATGACTTAACAATGAAAAATCTTGTTAAGATTTTTCCATCAAACACAACCAGTAATGGTGACCAAATAATGAACACACTTGTTAATATTTTTCCATCAAACTCCACTAGTAATGGTGACTCAACAGTGAAAACACATGTTAATATTTTCCCATCAAACTCCACTAGTAACGGTGACTTAATAATGAAAACACTTGTTAAGGTTTTTCATCAAAACTCCACCAGTACCAGTGAGTTAACAATGAAAACACTTGTTAAGATTTTTCCATCAAACTCCACCAGTAACGGTGATTTAACAATGAAAACACTTGTTACAATTTTTCCATCAAACTCCACCAGTAACGGTGACTTAATAGTAAAAACATAAGTTGAGATTTTTCCATCAAACTCCACCAGTAACGGTGACTTAATAATGAAAAAACTTGTTAAAATTTTTACTTGACTCATTATTTACTTGATCTATTTCCAGGTTGCTCGTGTGTCCCCTCTAGTTGGAGAGATACTTCCATCAGTCCCTTTGCCAATCACATCGCCCCATCATGAATAGGCTATTTTAGAAGATTTTAGTCACGACAACCAAGGTTCCACGATTGATGCTTCTGCTGATAGCAAATCTGGTTGTGAGCTTCTTCTGTCTAACCTAGCTCCTCATGACTTTTGTCTTATGGTACTTAAGCATTCCTCTCACATTCCTGCCACATATCGCTTGGTAATTGAACAGATTACGAACCATCACCTTGAGACCTTAACTGTCGATTGTCTTGGTACAAACGTTCCGATGATGAGCTATAAGCTTCAAGGCATGACAATAGTTATCACTGGTCTCGTCAGCACTCCAACTTCAAGTGTTAGTAGGCCCCTTCTAAATCAATTTATGGGCTATCTAAAAGAGTTGGGAAGATACGGCTTCCGTTTTGACTGGCTAATTGGGTTCTTAAAGACTTTAAAGAGCCAACGATTAGAGAGCCAGAGGGAACTGCTATAAAAACATCGAGAGGATCAATAAGCTAAGGAAGCTAGGTTGGCCGAGATAGCACCTCTTCTTGAAGCTGCCAATAAAGAGGTAGAGGACATCGAAGAAGCTCTATATCTGGTGAAGATGAAATGAAGGAAACTCCTTATTGAGCATACATAAGTTCAAACAAGGATGGAGGTTTCTATTAGTGCCCAATAATCATGCCTAGCAACTTCTTCGGGCCTGCCTAGAGATTTTTTCTCTACTCCGAACTTGTGGTTTCTCTTAGGCCAATGAATTCTTTGACCTTTGTATACATTTCCCTTTTTCTTCTTATGTAATTCTTAGGCAGTAGTTCCCAATTTTATAGTTCCCCAAAGATTGTGAATGAAAAAAGGATGTATGTTTTCCTATGCTACCTCTTTATGATGTAACTGTTTGCGTACATTACAAAATTCTATAATTATTTCATCTCCACTCAAGTTGCAATAATAGACATCAAGAACAACAACTTATATATTCATAACAACAATAACTAGATACAACGATGGTCTAAAGTTAATTGCTTATACATGATAGATTTTCAACCATTTATTGTTAATCTTGAATGGTTTGTCTTCTTCCATCTTAGAAATTAAGGAATAACCTGAATCATGTGATTTTTTATAATGAAAGGTACCTCCCAATTCGCTGGAAACAAAGGTAAAGGAATCCCCCTGATGTGATTTACTACTGCCTTGAAAATGAGGTCTCCTTCCACGAACTTCCTTGGTCTCACCAAGTTATCATAAGCCCTGGAGAGCTGCTTTGTGTACATTTGAAAGTGCTACATCGCATTATCTCCGTGTTCATCCAACACTTTCAACTGCACATGTCTGTTTTGAGGGTGGATGCTACTTCTCAAGGCATATCGGGTAGAGGGAACTTCCAACTCCACCTGGATAATTGCTTCAGCTCCATAAATAAGGGAGAACGAAGTATACCCTATGGCTTCCTTTTGGTTGTTCGATAGGCCCACAATACAGCTGGTATCTTTTCATCCCATGATCCGGTGAAATCCTCCATCGTCTTGGCCAAAATATTACCCAAATTTTTGTTAGTTGCTTCTACTTGACTGTTTCCCTTTGGGTATGCCACCATTAAAGTATGATGAATAATGGAGTACTTGTCTGTGATCATTGTTACCTCTGAATTGATGAAGGGGGTTTCGTTATTAGAGAGAATAACCTTTGGAATCCCAAAATGGAAAATTATGTATTCTCTGATGAAGTTGCACACCACCCGTGCCGTTGCTCTTCTTAGTGGTATCGCTTCAGCCCACTTTGTAAAGCACTCCGTTGCTACTAGTATCCAGATCTTCCCCCTCAAAGAAGGATGTATTTCCCCCACCAAGTCAAACGCCCAGGTGTGAAAATGATAAGGCATCACCAGAGAGTGTAGATCCACCACTGGGGCATGGATCATATGTCTATGTAGTTAGGAAGCCTTACATTTTCGAACGAGAGTCCTTCTCTATTGTTGGCCAATAATATCCTAACATCATCAATTGGTGAAATAACTTGGCCCCTCCTATATGGGTTGGATCGTGCTCTTGTTTGAGGACTTTGACTTCTTCTTCCTTTGTGATGCAATATAATGGTTTGTTGAAGTATCCCCTTCGATAAAGCTTCCCCTCCTGAAACGAGAATCTTGGGGCCCTTTGCTTGAGTCCCACCACATTAATTTTCTCTATTGGGACAACACGATCTTTAAGAAAGTCATTATAGGGCTACCTCCAGTCTTATTGAGCTTCAAATAAATGGAATTTAGCTACCTCAAAGAACAGTTGGCACTTGTCACACTTTCGTTGTAGCTCTATAGTGTCCTACTTTATTCTAGGCAAAAAATATCCCTCTCTTTGATTTCTCTTATAAAGAGGTATCTCAGTTGTTTCGCAATGCTCTTAATTTTTTTTCTTTAACCTCTGCTCTGCTTCTTCTAGGACGATGCATCTTGATAACCATCCTCCCGCATTTTTAAAAAAAGGTTTCCCTGATTTGAAAAATATTGGGCTAATTCCCTCAGCTCCATCGCTCCTTCCCTAGACTCCAGTTGTTTTCTAATCTCTCCCCTATAATTAGAGTCGTCCTCCATTGGCAGAATTGACTATACTATTAAAGGAGCTTTTCTTTGTTGAATCATGACTGTAGTTGTATCATCCCTTATGACCATCTTCTGAGCGATGGTGGCATAAGAATTTGGATGGTAATTCATCGTTTCGGGATGTCTCTTGATCTTGATCCGATGGAACTAGTCAAGAAGCCTCTGAATGACTGTTCTGTAAGGTACCAGACTTAGGTGTTTTAACTCATATTCTCCATTCACTTGCTGAATCACCAAATTCGAATCACCCTTTATACAAAGTGAACGAATTCCCCTTCAAAGGGCCTCCAGCAAAACCTAGTACCAACGCGTCATACTCTGCTTTATTATTGGAGCAAGGGAAATATAACTTGTAGGAAAGACAAATCTCCTCCATTCCTATTGAAAGAATAACCCCGGCTCCTCTTTTTTTTTTTGCTGAAGATCCATCAAACCGCATCGTCTATTCTTCTCCACTTGCATCTAAGTGATTGGCCTGCAAGTCGTCTCCTGGAATACTTTCTCTAGGTGGCTCAAACGTCCCAGAGGGGAAGATTGCCAAGATATTTGTGTATGCCTGGCTCTTGATTGTGCGAGGGACCACACACTTCAAATCATATTCTGAGAGGTTGAGGAACCACCTAGCTTACCTACCAATCAATATAGTTCTTGCCAGCAAAAACTTAATAGGATCGCATCTTGTTACAAGATGAATTGTAAAAGATAACATATAATGTCTAAGTTTTTACGCTACAAAGACTAAGGATAAAGAGTTACTTTCCAAGCTACTATGCCTGGCCTATAGCCCATGTATGATTCTACTGAGGTAATAGACTGGACGTTCCTACCCGTTAATATCTTATGCTAATAGAGCTCCAATGGACCTCATGGTGGATGTGAGGTATAATTGCAACGATATTCCTGCCCTTGGGGGAACCATAGTCTGTGGTGAAGCGAGCGGATTCTTTAGCCCAATGAGAGATTCCTGGTGAACCTCCTCCGATTTGTATTTTATGTTCTTTCGCAAAAGCTGCATCAATAGGTGTGTCATTTTAGGTAGTCCTGGCACAAATCTCCTAAGGTAGGAAACATTACCCGAGGAAACACTTCAGTTCCTTCATCGTTCTTAGACTTGTCATCTCTAAGATCGCTCGTTGTTTGTCCTGGTCCATCTGCGCCCCCTCTCGATTAACCATAAAACCTAAAGACTTTCCACTAGTTACTCCAAAGATGCATTTCAGTGGGTTCATCTTCTGCTTATACGTACTGCATCGGGAAACACCTTCCTCAAATGTCTCAGATGGGACTTCTCTGTCCTCGATTTGATGACCAAATCATCCACATAAAATTCCATAAATTTGTGAAATAAGTAATGGAAAATGGCCACATTGTTCTTTGATAAGTAACCCCAGTGTTCTTGACTCCAAACATCATTACTTTGTACATTAATTTTCCCAACGGGGTTCTAAAAATCATCTTCTCTGCGTCTGTGGGGTCTATCTTGATCTGGTTATACCCTACATACCTATCCATGAAGTTGTACATCTCATGACCAGCCGTTGCATCTATCAATCTATCAATCGAGGGTAGAGGGAACTCATCCTTAGGGAAATCCCTATTCAAGTCTATAAAATCCACACAGATCCTTTTTTAATTTTTATTTTTCTTTCCCAATGGGACGATGCTAGACAGCTAGAGTGGGTGTTGTATTGATTTGATGAACCCTGCTGCCAACAAGCATTGGACCTCATCCTTAATCTTCAAGTCCAACTTAGGCTTGTATGTCCTCATTACTTACTTCATCGGAATGGATGAAGGCATCACGTTTAACTTGTGCATCTTACTTCCTCATCTGACCCTTCCATCTCTGTGTATTTCCATGTAAAAATATCTACAAACTCCTGAATCAACTTAAATAAGGCCTCTCATTTCTCCATACTGAGATCTTTCGAAATAAAGATGGGCCTTGGATCTTCCCCTTCTTTCGTCAGGTTCAACTTCTCCAACTCTTATGTATGTGGTTTCGGTTGATCTTCTATGTAGTCTGGTTCTTCAGCGACATCCTCCATGAAATCTTGTATGTTGGAGTTATCTATCACCATATATTTTCCCCGTTGATCCACCAGAGAACACTATATATCGGGCCAGCCTCATCATCAGCTTCTTTAGATGCCCATTTACACCCTTATAACTGATACACCACATTTCCTTATTCGTTAACAACCTTCTTGCATTGTTTGCTACCAGTTACAACTTCCTTCCTCTTCTTCTGTCTAGAAGCCTCACTAACTCTTTCTCCTAAAAATCGGCTCAAGACTCTTTATCATTGGACCTCATGCTCCATTGGGTCCATTCTGGGCATCATCCTGTCTTTGAGATTCTTCGAGATATTTTGGGGATGAGGGACCACCTGGTCGGCTTCTACTGCCATCACTCCTTTATTATTTGAAGCTTCATTCTTCTGCCCATTCACATGCCCCATTCTTTCCCTAATCGAGGGAACCCACGATCCCTCCATTCTTCTCATTAGGTCTCTGACGTCCTCCTCTAAATATGTGTAAAACTCTGCGTCTATCAGGTGAGCTTCTTCGACATCAAAGGTCCTCGTAGCTCTAATGGTGATCTCCGTTCATTTGATATTTTCCTTGGCGCATTGGTGATACATCGAAGGAACTAGTCTTTGGTTGTGCATCCACACTCTTCCTATCAACAGATGGTAGGAAGTTTCACTCTTTATCACGTGGAATTTTATGTGGGAACTCAAATTTCCCATCACAATCCTAACATTCACATAACCAATGGACTTAAAAGGCTGGTTGTCATAACCTTAAATCACCAAAGGTATGGGGACTAACCTCTCCTCTGGAATATTAACTGCGTGGAAAGAATTGATTGGGATGATGTTGATGGAAGATCCCCCATCCATAAGAGCCCTTGAAAAGCTAACTCTGTTGATGCTGGCAGTCACATATAATGGCCTGTTGTGAGGGAATCTCATGGCCCTATCTGCATTGCTGAAAGTTATTTCTGACGAAAACCTCTTTACCAACATGGCCATGGGTCCCTTCCATCCCACCGAAGGGACTGCGTTCTTCTTCGCAATATCAAGGATTGCCTGGGTTATCTCCAACCTAATTTCCTTTTGTATCCCCACCTAGTCGAAGAACCAGGAAAACTTTGGGGACTTTGAAACTGTACAGTATTCTATAGATTGGTCTACTTCCTCACCTTTAACGTTATATACGTCCTCCATATATCTAGCACTTGCTTCGTCGTAAGCTAACACTATGTTATCCATTCCCCTAGTGCAGTCTTCCAAAGTCTCTTCAAACTTCTCCTGCTCCATCATTAGCTGACTTGCTTATCTTTCTACCTCATCATCATAGGCCACCACCAGATTTGCCCCATGTGATGGGAGTGGGTTGTTTTTAACATTTTGCGAAGGGATTTGCAACATTACTGCCTTTACATGTTTGTTGATGGTTCTTCTTAACATGAAAAAACTTTCCATTGGATGTTGGATCTTTTGATGGATCTGGTAATATTTAGGATCCACTCTGGGTGCTGCGTATGGTTCCCAAGTAGGAATGCTCTTTGGTTTATTCACTGTTCCTCCTTGAACCATGTCATTGTAACAGCTGACAACCTCCTCTACTATACAAGGCAACGGTGGCGGATCCTCCCTATCTCTGCCAAACTTTCTCTTGTTGTCCCTCTTCGTTAGTTTGCCTTCATCCTCTCCTTCGTTATATCCCACCCGTGGGGACTGAGACCTCCTTCCCACAGGTTGTATCGGCTGCCTAGACATCATGGGCACCACCACTGGGTTTGGTTATACTACCAATGAGATATTCCTTGTTGCAGTAGTTTGGATTCTTTGGTCTCCTCTCTCACATCGAGGGACATTTCCCTGAACATTCGGATGTTTGCCACCATATCTTCCCCTGGTCATTGCTTCTCTCTCCCCAATTGGGTCAAGGTGAACTCATCTTTTTCCAGAAATAACTTCTGGACGAACAAAATGTGCTTTTCCTCCCATGTGGAAGCACTCTTAGGAGCTAAGTGAGAATACCAGGTATATGCCTTATCGGTTAAGGATTTTGAAAACTCCCTCAACTTGAGTTTTTTATTGTTGCAGTGCGCCCCCAAATGTTCAACGAAGAGTTTAATGTGCTCCTTCGAGTTCCCACCCTTTCTTGTATACTTTTTAAAGATAGGAGGAATATAATCTTTTGGGTAAGTCTCGTCGTTATATTCTCGAGGGTAAAGCATCTGAAAGTCATCATAGACCGAAGTTACCCCTCCAGTAGATAGCGAGGAAGCTTGCATGAATTTCAGCATCTCTTTTCTCATCTATTCCATAACTGATACTCTTGAAGGAACGACCAGAGGGACAATAGACGGGGCGTCCGATGCACCTGGAACAATCATCACAGTTGGAATGATTAGTACTCATAGAGTTCCCATTATTGGATTAACAATACGGGGTGTACTTTCTGGGGCTGTTCCTATTAAAACTACACTTGGTGAGGCCATTGGGGTAACCCCTGCTGTTACGAAGGAGTCAACTTCAAATACCCCCGACACCGTTGAAGCTACGATAGTTTATAAAAATGTGTAAAATTTATTCATGAGAAATGCCACTTGGGCTGGTTCCAACTCGGCCCTCTTAGAAGCTTGTGTCACCCTTGGAACGCTTGCAGCCATTTTCACTAGAGGTACCTCGACTCGAGGGGCTCCGTATCTCAAAGCCTCCAACTCTCTTGCCACCTGTTCTACATTGTGTTGAATGTCATCAAAGTTACGTCTTCGATTAACACTATCCTACGCCGTACAAATTTCTTAGAAGAATACCTCCCCAGCAGAGTCGCCAAATGTAAGAGGGTAGTTTAGATTAGATAGAGGTGTAACCCCTTTTTGAGTACAGTAATGATAAGTTAACTAACTGCGCTATTGATTAACTACAAGATACACAATCACAGCTTAGTGAAGGTAAACCCAATTTGAACTCACAAACCTCTCGTGTATAATTCAAAGAATAATAACGAACTCAGAAGTAACTCATTTAGAGGGAGAGAGAAGTAAGAATCCTACATACACCTTGGAAGGTAGCCAAACACCCCAACCACCCTGAAAGATCTGTGTCAAGTATTAAATCTTCCTAATAAATGACTATGGTGGGTGACTAAACTCTCTGGTTTGTAATAAATCTCTCTAGCAATAACTTCTGAACTCTAAAAAAGAACATCATTTCCCCAGACGTGGTTGGGGCCCTTAAATAGCCCTCACACCACTCTCGAGATAACTCAGTCATTAATAACTGTGAAAGAACTCCCTCATACTTTATGTCACAAACATTAAATACCTGATGATCTAGTTCGCTCCACGTCATAAACATTAAAGGCCAATACATGACTTTTTCTTAACCACTATGTGTCAGGGGGCTATCGTCACAGAGGTGGCTCACCAACTATCTAACAACCCCAAATACCATAGTGATTTACTCAAGTGGAGATTTGACATTGCGTAGCTGGCTGGTGACATCACATAAATTAGATGTCACATTAAGTAGAGGGTTATTATGTTCATAACTCAACGCCCGATGGAACTCAAGGTTGCTTTGCCCAAGGATCCATGGTCAAGGTCCTTTGGTTTTTTACCAGTTGTATCTAAGATGGTCAGGACAAGCCCCAATGGCGTCTCACTTCTCAATCCTCCAAACCATGTCCCTCTGAAGTTCCCACGCCGAGGTCGTTCGATAGAGCATGAAATATCTCCCAGGCCCTGCCAAGCCGGGTCTCTCGCGAGTATCGTTAGACCTCACACTAAAAATTATTATAATCGTTACAACTCATAGTCAATATAATTAAAGAGATACAACAAGGCTAAGTAAAACAATAGAACTAAAGGGTGAGATCTCTCAGTCAGCTTTTTCGCTGGAAGATCCCTCTGGGCTGCCATGCTGAACTACCTCGCTTGAGATGCCTTGCTGAGCTGCATAGCTTTGGGCTACATCTCTCCCTAATCCCAAACACTGTTGTTAATGGGGAGATTATCTCTAATTTCAAGATTACCTTGTAACCCCCCTAAACATTTGAAAAATATTTGCAAGTATTTAAAATGCAGTAAGCACATATATTGTATACATGTTAAATTCATGTTCTCTCGCTTGAGATCCTCACCTCTTAACTACTGTGAACGCCTGACGTATTCTCCTAAACCATCCTAGTTATGCTACCCCTCCCATGCAATATATATAAATACGACATCCCTGGGTGGAGACCCACAATGCGTTCATACTCTACTATTAAGTTTCGGTACATCACGTACTAAGTAAAGTACTTCAGGTTCAGAAGTTGTACACAAGTTCGTACTATAACTGCTCCTGCTGTGGTGTGGTTGCTAGGATGACTAGTACAACATGCAGTGCTGGTGCTGGAAAGGCGGTGGAAAAATAGGCCTCTGGGGCTCCTAGATAGCGCCCTACTAGTGCGAAACCCTTCCCTTATCAGGGTAATCCTGATGTTTGTGGCCATTCTTTCCACAAGTGAAGCATCTACCCATGAAACTTCCCTTTCTCTGGACCTGCAGGCCCGTACCACCTCTTCTTTAGCCCTGTTGGTCCTGTTGAAAATATTACTAGCCTTACCGACCCCTGTAGCCATGCCTGAATCCACCCTTCCCTTTCCTGTAATCTCTTGATAAAAATTTCTTAGTAGAATCCCCCTGCCAGGAACCCTGCTCACCCTATCTCATCCGACTCTGAGTCAATTGTGCCCCATGGCACTGACATGCCCTGTCCTACCCTGCTGGATGAACTATCTGGTGCATTTTCTTTCTTTCACGTGGAAGCAATGATACTGACAATGGAGTAAAGCAGTATTCATAACATACGTATACATCTTCGGAGAGGGATTACCCAACAAATGCTGTCAAATTCTCCAGCTAAGACCATCAACACAGAACTGTACCCTTTTCTCCTCTATGCTCACCTCATTTGGTACAAAATTTTTCAACCGATTAAATTCCTCCTCATATTCAGCCATTGTCCTTCCTTATCGGGCAATGTGTAAGAACTTTTGCCTCATCTCTGTCTGAATGACATATGGAAAGTACTTGCGATTGAATCGCTCCTAGAACTCCTGAATAGGTCTGCTACCCTTCTTCTGTGCTGTGGTAATAAACTCCCACCACTACAAGGCTGACTCCACTAGCTTAAAAGTAGCTAGTATCAGTCTCTACATATCAGTGGACTCATATATCCATAATGCAACTAGATGTCCTTCTTCCATTAGCAAGAAAGAATGACACCTAAGTTTACTTAAAACTCAGGAGGATGAGCCTTCTGAATGGCGTCTTTGACTCGCTCCCAGGAAGATGGAAACGAGTGTGTCTAGTCTAGAGCCAAAACCTATGAATGAGGTGGCACCTGTGAGAAAATGTGGTAAAAGTTGCGTTAACCTCCTGTGCAATAATAGCGGAAACCTCAACAGCATTCATAGTCCCTTGTGCCTAAGGTGGTTGCGACTTGAGTTGTGCATCTCTAGTGGATCGTGGTGCATGTCTGGGTGGTATCTAAAACAAAAGAGAATTTTTATATGTCCATAGTTCAATATATCTCAAAATAGATGAAGACATAAATGTGTAATCATAAATGAAACAATCCTAATAGTAGGGATCTATATCAAAGAATGCTACGTGGGAACGTGACAAGTCCGTACAGATCCTAAAGACACTATAACCTGATGCTTTGATACCATCTGTGACACCCCGCCTATTATAATCCTGGGTGATCAGTCCATTATTAAATTAAAAAAGAATCATTAATGGTTTCATTCTTAGCATCACTGTCAAACATAATTATATTAATAATAACCTAATGGCCCGATGTCAAAATTTTAATCTTTTTATTAACATGCAATGATTTAAACTATTAAAACACATTCACCATTCCAGTAAACAACGTAATAAATGATGAAACAACTGAATAAATAAATATGCTCGGAATAAATACTCCGAAATGAAGTCCACATACAATAATCCATAATTAAAACCAAATCCAACAACTGGAAATAAAATGGAAATGCAATAGCTCTGAAATAACCACTAACTAAAGATGGGTGGCATACTCGATTAAGATAACTAAATTATAATAAGGAACTAATAAAAGTGGAGGCATCTACTACCGAGGTCCTGCAACATCCACAGTAGTTGCAGCATGTCAAATAATAATGGAATCCTAAGCTTGGCCTCCCTGTGGATGGTAACCTAAAAGGTTTTTACAAAAATGGATTTGAAACGGGTCAGAGCCGAATAACATTTGAAAAATATTTTCAAGTATTTAACATGAAGTAAGAGCATATATTGTATACATGTTAACTTCACGAGCCCTCGCTTGAGATCCTCATCTCTCAACTATTGTGAATGCCTAACGTATTCTCCTAAACCATTCTAGTTATGCTACCCTGCCCAACTAGTTTGAACTAAGTATCTCCCTGGCCATTGATTCGTTGTGCCCACCCGTATTGCCCTTACAATACGTTATCGAATTTCCAAATCCCTTTAGCTAGTAAAAATCACCAAGTAAGTAATAAGTTTCCACATACTTAGTTTACTTTAGATGTCACTATCTATCTTATCTACTAATGCACACACAGTAGAATAGATCACACTTATATATATAGACACACCACTCTTTTAATATATACGAATATGACATCCCTAGGTGGAGACCCGCGATGCATGCATACTCTGCTATCAAGTCTCGATACATCCCGTACTAAGTAAAGGACTTTCGGTTCAGAATCACTCTCGAACTATAATTTCACGATTCACACAATTTGGAGGCAAACATAGTTCTAACCCTTTGGGCTACACACACACCTATGCACCCAAAATGACCGATCACACTATTATACACATAAGTTGTGCTCAACCCTAAGTTCTATATTTTGAGCCACAAGTATAAAATCCCCCTAAATGGGCTCATCGGAATAAGATTGTCCAAGATTATACCTCCCGTGATAGTAGGTATTGTAGGTATTTTCACACGGATAATAATTCACGCAAGAGGTATTCACACAACCTAGATATACATCATCAGTATAGGAATACACACCATATATAATATACATCATATGCACTGTATATAACTCTCAAATGTCCTACGTGTCATTAATTTATAATTATACTTGTCATCGTATATACCTGAACAATCCTCACTTCTCAAAGGGCCCTAATTACCCCTTACATTATTCCAGTAGTTATATCATATGCCTAACCTACTAGTCTTATCCTTATGCTAATATTTACCCTTCCCGTAACCCGATTTATAAATATCCAATATGCAACCAGTCGATAAACTCTCGTCAATTCCAATCCCAAATTTTCCCTTATTATGATTTATCAGACCTCAACTATATGCTCAATGACATTCTCTAAGTCCATATATAGTTAATGAATCATCACTAACGTTCCTTGAAAATCGGGGTAAATCAAACCTTACAAATAAATCAAGTTCCTCATTTCAGCACCAGTTGATCGATCGATCCATCGATCGATTGACATTCTTGGGTCGATCAATCGATCCTTTATTTGGAAGTTTCATCTCAGTTATATTTTCACCATTTTTATCCCTTAAAACCTTCATGATACACTCCCAAAATCACAATCAAGTATAACAAATCCTATAATAACATATATAAATGATTTCTAACATAACCAAATCATTGCATAATCAAGGAGAATCATTTAAACCGGATTAATTCTACACTTTAATACGAAAATCCTAAATTATTCTTTCTTTGTTCAAGAACATCAAGAAACCTAGATTTCTTCACATTCTCATGTCAATAAATTATCAGATTTGTACTACATACATAAATTAATTATGTCTATCAGGATTGCTACCAAAGAATATGAATTTAATCTCCAATTAAACACCAATAATCATTTATTCATGAGAATATTCAATCCTATACTAACATGAATAATATATATACTCAAAATTTTGGGAGATAAACACTTCCCTAGTGTTTGTAGGTCTGATTTGTGAAGGAAAATGGTGGAGTCAACTTGCAAGATAAATACTTACCTAGTGAGTCGAATTCAGGTTAATTACAAGGAGGTTTAAATTTTAGTTCTAGCACTATTAAAATTTTCACAAACTAGATAGGGAGTTGATATCCTATTGAAAAATTTGC
The DNA here is from genome assembly GCA_949130495.1 of Sambucus nigra. Lineage (NCBI taxonomy): Eukaryota > Viridiplantae > Streptophyta > Magnoliopsida > Dipsacales > Adoxaceae > Sambucus > Sambucus nigra. The sequence continues at coordinate 374,607,238 of OX422220.1, forward strand.
GATGTGATCCTAATAATTTATATCAAACTAATAAAACTTATGTGATGGTCTGAGAATTTGATCGAGAGTTCAATAGAGGATTTTGATAGGTACATCCCAAGAATGTATTGAATAAAACCACCCATGAGATTTGAGTCTAAGGGTTGTCTTGATTAGGCTTAGGTAATCTCACACCATTTTTAAAGGGTGCATAGATTATTAATCCCGAGAATTTGAGGATTGGAATAATTATGTGAATATTTCCTTGATTACTATGGGTAAGATTCATTCTTAGACTAAATAAAATGATTTCCGCATATTGGATGACATTTAGATAAGTAGGTCTGACATCTTAATTTAAGGAATCTGAATTTTGGGATACCTTTGTAAAAACCCTCGCTTTTAGGAGACTCATTTTACATTAGTTTACTGCATGTAGTAAATATATAAATTGTTGGAACTGGAGTAAATATTAATTGATTGAGTTGAAAGTTAATATTTACTAGATTGATGCATATTTACTGTATGGGAAAGTAAATATCATCATGTTGTATGTTTCATAGTGTCATGTGTTTTAAATGACATTATAGTTTAAATGAGATCGGAACTCGAAATAAATTATAAAATTATCGGATGCCATTTTAGTGGGCGTAGTTAATCCCGGAATGTGCGAGACAGTCAAAATAAGTGCCACATTGTATTTTTAAGTTCTGGGAACTTTTGGCAGGTTTTAACTTAAATATGTAGTTACGAGTCATTTTTATGGAGCATTAGCATTTTTAAGTTGGAGACTTGTTTTAAGCCCTGATTTTTAGTCCTATAAATCCCCTAATTTCCCTATTATATGTCTTAAACATAGAGAGAAAGAGAAAGGAAGAGAAAAGAGGAGAAAGAAGAGAGATTGGAGATTGAATCTTGGGATTGCATCTACAACAAAGAAATCTGAGATTTATACTTCAGGGCAAGTTTTCTACTTGCTAATATATGGTTTAAGATGAATAATTTGTGTGATAGTTGTGTATTAGCATTTATGGGTCAAAAAAAGGAATTTATGGTATTTGGGCCTTGATTATGGTTTAAGTTGATAAAATTGTGGATAATAATGGTTAATAATCATGTAGGATGAGTTGGGGTAGATTAATAATGTTGGATGTGTGTAAAATGGAAGATATTTGAGATTTGGAAAAAAAAACGAGGGTTCATAACCCTTAAAAGCCATTCTAGGCAAATTTGAAGGGGCGAATCGATTCGCATAGAGTCAGTTTCCATGTCTTCTTGGACCGAATCGATTCGAGTCCAACCCGAATCGATTCAGCAGTTTACAGAATCCTAAGTCTTTGAGTCTGAACCGATTCGAATTTTAGGCGAATCGATTCGTTAGGGCGAATTGATTCGGCCCTTGGGCGAATCCATTCGTTCTCCTGCAATTTTTGAGTTAGTTTTTCTAACTCAATTCCAATCCATTTTCTCTAAGTTTAGGGCCTAGAAACCTTCTTGTATGAAGTAAACTTAGTGTCCTAGAGTTCTATATGAGTTAGTCAATTACCCTACATTAGAAATGGGTTATGTGGGGACTTTTCCGGGGATACGCCAAATGATGTTAGGGCATTCTTTTCTTCTAGTTGATTATTATGAAACTAGGAGTTGTAGTATTATGTTTGGGAGACTTTAGAAGCTCAATTGAGCTATGTTGGCCTTGATGGTTAATAGTATAACACCACAAAAGGGTGTTAGGTGAATTAAATTGGGAGTTCACTTATTCTTTGAGGTTATAATGACGCTAAAATTAATCTTATGGATCCGGGTAAAAAGGTGAATTATTTTCAAAATGTAAATGATTAATGTTTCGGAATAAAGTGAAACATACATGTGTAAAATGGTGAATGAAAATGAAATGGAAATGGAAATTATTATGGTAAATGCTAATTTACTTCATAATGAATTTGGTAAATAATAATTTACTTAAACACACCTCTCTAAATGCCATCATAAGGGAAGTTCGAGCGCGAGGTGAAGCCCCCTGGCTAGTGAATGCAGGGTGGATATAATCCTAAGCCATATGAGCGATATGTTACGTTTTCTGCGCTGGTGAGGAGATTTCGGGTGTGGTCTTGACTCTCCCGCATGCATATGGCCACTTACCGACATTGCAATAGGTGCCCAGGCTGCCTTCTTTGATAAGCCCCTGGAAGATGATGGTTATTTAGGGGCGTGCCCAGTGGGGAAACTCGGAGGGGCGGTCTTAGAATCGTTATATGTATATAATTATAATAATTCACAATCAAGTGGGACTTGATGTATTGAGATATGCAATAAAGAGCATGATTTAGTGCCATAAAAGCACAATGAAATGCGACAAAGAGCATTTGATGATGATTATATTCTTGATAAGGAATGAAATGCTAGAAAGAGAATAAAAATTGTAATTATGAGTTCCTGATAAGGAACATAACAATGAAGTGGAATAGTATATAATGATGGAGGTTTTTAATTAATGTTAATCATATTTTTTTATGTATAATTAAATTTAAATTTTATGATCATCTGATTCCTTTAGTTCATGTTTTAAAACTGTGTAGGTAGATTTTTTATCTTTTCTAGCATGATTTTTATTCATAACTGTCATACTTCTTATTCATCTGGTGATCATATAAAATTGGGCTATGACCCGTTCATATAAAATTAGACTTATAAGATTTATGACAACCGGTGATCATATAAAATTAGAGTTATAAGATTTATAAGTTATGTTAACAAATCTTAAACATAACTGTGATCATATAAAATTTATAAGTTATGTTTAAGATTTGTGACAACCGGTGATCATATAAAATTAGACTTATAAGATTTGTGACAGTTATGAATAAGAAGTATGACAGTTATAAGATTTGTGACAACCGGTGATCATATAAAATAAGACTTATAAGATTTGTTGTCACAACCTTGTTTTAAAACTGTGTAGGTAGATTTTTTATCTTTTCTAGCATGATTTTTATTCATAACTGTCATACTTCTTATTCATCTGGTGATCATATAAAATTGGGCTATGACCCGCTCATATAAAATTAGACTTATAAAATTAGACTTATAAGATTTGTTGCCACCACTAAACGAGATTAGTGGATTACTTATAATCATGTGGAGGTGCAAAATAAGTTATGTTTAAGAATCAAGGAATTTATTAGATGTTGGTTAAGGTCAATTAACGAAAAATTTATTTGACTAAATGTCGGGAATCATATTATGTACCGTAACCAACTTTGTAAATAAGACCTCTTTATATCTGAATGATTTTTGAGATAGTTAAATTGGATTTCTTTCAGAATTATTTAGTGTAGTTAATAATTATTAAATAAAGAAACAAAATAAATTATGACAAATGTAATTTTGGATTTTTGAGTATATATTTGGAGCTAATTTAATTATTTTTCCTGGGTATCTGGTGTAGTCCAAACACCCAAGTAATCAGGCCCATATTCTTAAGAAACCCCGTTTGACCCAAGCCTGTCATTTGTACTTGTATATAAAGATGTGAGAATGGGTTTTAATCATTATTATTCATCTTTAGAGTTTGATAGGGGTGGAATAAAATATTATTATTATTTTTGTGAAAAGGTCTAGAGAGATACCACCATATCTCAATTATAAACAAAGGTCTTCATCTCAAAACGTGTCCACCCACCTACCTGACTTTGTAAAGGATCATACACTAGAAGATCCTAGAATTTAGAAGGTTTAAGAAAGATTTTGATTAGACAAAAAAATCATCTCTTCATCAATGACAAATAATTTTCTCCTCATCGGATTGCAATTGGATCTGCAAAGATATTATGTTCTAAACTCCACGTTTGTTCCTCAAAATCTAGTTTTTGGTTTTGCCTCTATCTTGTGTTTGATTAATCAACGATCCATCGATGAATTTTATTTATTCCACATATATCGATCCCCATTACCATTTTCCATCAGCGCGCATAGTTTTGGGCCTAATATAAAGCCTTTTGAAAATAACCCAACCTAAAGGCACCATTTGCATGCATTCTCAAAATATGATTTTTTAAAGATAAAAACAAGTAAACAAAATGTGAGAAAAAATATGTTGGCAATGGGAGAGCATCCTAAAGTGTATTAAGGTCATCTACCATATTCTAAAATCGTCTAAAAGTCCATCAGAGTCTCCGAGTCGATGAAGAGATGCCATCAAAGTTATCTTGGATGCAGATAGCGACATGTTAGGAAATTAAGCATTTAGACACACAAATACTATCAAAGATATGTTCCTGGACTAAAATAAGACACTTATACACTTGAAAAATGAAATATTTTAACATGAAATAAGTTTAGAAATACTTATGTACATTTTAACTATGGTACTATAAATAAATATTCAAAGATATTTATTTAAGTTTTATGTGGGTAATATCAATTTTAATTAGGACTACAAAAGAGCTCAAGAAAATTGTTAACTATTCTAAAAGGGAATTTGAGATAAAACACTTTGGCACAATAAAAAAAGTTCTTAGCATGAAAAAACATTAGTGATGTATTTTACTTAGTCTAATTATATAGAAACGGTCTTATTATGATTTAATATGTACACAAAACCACGAAGCAATCACATGATTGCTCGCTCTTTTAATATGAAAATAGATTCATATTTTCTAAAGAGGAAGATGAGGAAATATTAGGTCAAACAATATTGTAATAAAGTGCAATTGATCCTTTATTGTACTTGACACAATGCATTAGGATGGGTATTTTATTATATCAATTTTGCTGCTAGATATGTTCTAAACAAAGTAAATGTCATTGCATTAGTATGAATCATATCCTAAGATATTTAAGCAAAACCTCTTTTAGGGGTTTATCTTATTATCATCATCATCATCATCATCATCATCATCATCATCATCATGAAGATTCTAGATATTAGTTTAACCCTCATAAGATTGATCTTTGATAAGTTATGTATTTCGTGGGGGAAATACTATTATAACTTAATGTTCTACAAACACATTTTAATGACTATTTCTTCAAACCATACTGATTTTTTTTTCTAATCATGAAGATATACCTGAATGTGTATGGATGGTATCTTTACTTAAATTTATTTATAATTCTTATCAATTACCTTCCAAAAAAATGTTCCTAGTAGCAAATATGAAAAAGAGCTGTAAGGACACAAATTTCCAATTGAGTCCATATATAGTTTTGGCTCAATTCCGGACAAAAACATTTATTCATAGGTTAGTAATTTATTGTAATATTCTCAAGCCTATGAAGTGTATGTTGAAGACGTAGCGGCAAAGAATTTAAAGCTTCATCAAAATGCCGGTTTGTGTGCCTCGTTTCTACGTCATCAACTAAGGTTCCATGCTCCCAAGGTATGAATATAATTATATTTATATAGGAGCTTGGAACAATTTGTATTGGGTGTTAGGTGTAATAAAAACTGCATTTTATTTTCAGAAAGAATCAAATAGAACTTTAATATAAGTATATAAAAGTTTCTGGGTCAAAATCGAATTTTTCAATTTTTCTGGTCGTTCGTTAGAAATGTCGTTCGAACGAGTTTTTTTCGTTCGAACCAGATTTCGTTCGAACGAGTTTTGTGGTTCGAACCAGTTTCGTTCGAACGAGTTTTGTCGTTCGAACCAGGTTCGTTCGAACGAGTTTTGCCAACGACCCTAACTAGTCAGTCGTTCGGTATGTCGTTCGAACGAATGTTCGTTCTAACGAGGTATCTAACGAACTTCTAACGAGCCTAGGCTGGTCACTCGTTAGAAATCTCGTTCGAACGAGAATCACGTTCGTTCGAACGAGATTCCAGCGGGAACAGTTATTTGGCAGTTTTTTGCAGTTTTTCCCCACTCCGCCACTTGGCTTTCAACCAACTTTTTTCATACATTATTATGTACGGGAAACACATTTTCCAAGACAACTTTTCCAACATTGTTTATCTCCTAAAGAGAGTTTGAGAGAAAAATTAGTTTAGGAAAATGTTCAAGTTTTGAGTGTTAATTTTTAATGAAAAATTCATACACTCTAGTTTACACCCAATAATTGTTTATCCAAGTTTCTATATTTATATCAATTGCTTGGAGTTTTTGGCACCGGTTTTCTCTACCGAATTCATGAGACGTTTCGGGTTTGCTTCTACACCCCATCACAAAGAAGACTTTTGTTGAGATTCTACCCACAAGGAGAAAGGCTCCATGCTTGGGTGACGGTGACCATATAAAGTCCCATCGGTGTATTCCGAGACCACGGTGGAGCTCCGTTGGTTATCCGCTAATTAGAGGTAGATACAAGAAGGAGCATCACGACTTGAGAGGGTTTGAGTTTAGGAAGTAAGTCTTTTGTCTTGTATTTTGTAATACCGTTTTTAGTGGATTTGAGGCTAGGGCCGTCCCGAGGTTTTTTCCCGTTAGTGGGTTTTTCCTCGTACATCGCGGTGTAGTGTGACATTGTTTATTTTTAACTTGCACAAAATTTAGAACGCATGCTTTAGGTTTAATTCAAGATAAAATTCGGTTTAATTCTCACACTATATTAAAATTAGACTTTAATCTAATATTGGGTAAAATTGTGTAATTCTAGTCACTTGCATTAATTTGGTTTCGCCTAACTTTGGTTAATTGTTAATTATGACTTAGGCAAATTCTAGGACTTGAATTATGTTTTAATTTGTTTTGAGAAATTAAAACTTGTTGTTATATTTGAAAGTTAAAACCATCTCAACGCTTCCTCATTTATTTAAAAGGAAATTATATTTTAATATGACATTATTACAACCCGGGGATTCCACCTTTCAAATTGGTATCAGAGCCAAAAACGATAAATTATTTCGTTAAGATTCTTTAATTTTTGGCTAAAATGGATTTTTCCCCATTTTCAAAATTTCCTATTTTCGATGGTTCAAACTACGCGTATTGGAAAGCGCGAATGAAATCGGCACTTAAATCTATCGATGAACGTGTTTGGATGTCTGTTGTTACCGGGTACTCCCCACCAACTCATCTAATTGAAAATGAACGTGTTCCCAAACCCATCGATAGATGGACCGAAAATGAGTTTAAGCTTGCAAATTTTAATTCCCGTGGTTTAAATGCCTTATTTAGCGCTGTCGCACCGGATGAATTCCGACGTATTATGACGTGTGAAACCGCTAAAGAAGCTTGGGATATTTTACAATTAACTCATGAAGGAACTAGTGTCATTAAAGCTTCAAAACTCCAAAACCTCACCACTCAATTTGAAACTATCAAAATGGATGAAAAAGAAACTTTTGATAAATTTTATGCTAGACTTTCTGACATTGTTAATTCATCCTTTAACTTGGGAGAGAAAATACCTGACGACCGTGTTGTAAAGAAAATTTTAAGGTCCCTACCTGATAGATTTATTCCTAAAGTGACCGTTTTAAATTCTTTACCCACTTTAGCCTCTACGAAATTAGAAGAGCTTGTAGGTGATTTACAAACCTATGAACTAGATATGTTTCCCTCTAAAACTGAAAAGATAATTGAAAAGAGCGTTGCTTTAAAATCCTGAAAAGAGGTCAAACAAGTAGTAGAGAGCGATAGTGATAGTGACTCGGAAGACATGGCTTTGTTTGCTCGTAAATTTAGAAAATTTCTTAAATTTAACAAAGATAAAGTTAAAAATGATTTTAAGAAATTTGATACTTCTAAACACGATAAAAGCGAGAAGATTTCTAAAGCCGAGAAAATCCCTAAACCTTGTAATGAACATTTAGATAGGGACGAGTCTAATAAGTGTTTTGGTTGTGAAGGTTATGGTCATAGGGCTTATGAGTGCCCCACTAAACTAAGGAAAGATGGTAAGCGACCTATTTCATATAATGCAACCCTTAGTGATAGTGATAAGGAAGAAAAGCCCAATTCCCCCACTAAGAAAAATTTTGTGGCTTTTATGGCTAGTCATGTGAGTGATAATGAGAACTCATCGATTGATGACACGATTACACATGCCACTTCTAAGGTCATTGTTCATGATTCCCTTATTTTTAATGATAGTGAGAGTGAAGAAGAAAGTGAGAGTGAAAATGAAGAAGAGGTTGATGTGAGTGAACTTCAAAATGCTTTTCATGAATTATATAAAGAATCTATTAATTTAAAAAGAACTAATTTGAAGTTAGAAGCTTGTTTAAGAAAGAGTGTCAAGGTCGTTGATGATAGTGCCTTAATAGAAGACCTTAGGACACATGTGAGGACTCTTCAAGAGAAGCTTGATTATGTAGAAGGCGAAAGAAATAGCCTTAGGAGTTTAATGGAATCCTTGAAAAAGGAGCTTCTTGCTTTTGAAGATCGAAATGTTTTACTAGAATCTAACATTGTTGAATTGGAAAATAAATTAAAAGATTCTAGTATTGTCAAATTTGATTTGGAGTGTCGTTCGGAAAAATAGATAAAATGTTAGGAACGGTCTAAATTAAAAATGACACTTGTGGTTTAGGCTTCAATCCTTGTAATGAATTTACTCATAATGCCCAAACCAATGTTTTAGGAGAATCAACTAGGACTACTTTTAAAGATCACTCCTTAAGTAAATCTTTTCGACATGTTATCACTTGTACACATTGTGGTCGACAAGGTCATCTTAGGAAATTTTGTTTAGATCTTAAACGAATTCCTAGAAAACCCCATAGTAAAGTAACCACGATAGCTAACGTTCCTACACCCCAAGATAGTAATTCTTCATTAATTTGGGTTAGGAAATCCGACTTGGTTGCCTTACAAAATAGGGATTTTGATTCTCATTTACTTACACATGCTTCCTCCCTTGCTAAATCTAATGGATGAATGTGTTAGTGTTTGCATACTTTAGCGTTTCTACTTCATGCTATATTCATATGCTAAATGTATGCTTGTTTAGTCATTTTCTATTCATTGCCTTAGTTCAAATCTCATGCTAGAAATTATGACTTGTTTATCTTTTTGTATTATATTTTATGTTTGAATTAATTGAAAAACATAAAAAGATTTTTGTTTATCATTTGTGTTTTATTTATTTCATTTAAGCTTAATGAAAAATACAAATGATTTTTGTTTGTCCTTTTGAGTAAATATTTATTTTTGATTAAAAATGTTAAAAACTCAAAAAGATTTTGTTTTGTGTGTATTTTTGTTTGACACACTTTATGTGGCATATATTTGTGTTTGAATCCTATCGTTTACGCTTCCATGTGGCTAGAACTTTTGGATTAGATTTTCAATCCTTAAAATGTTCTTTACCATGTTTTATATGGAGTAGTTGGATTTTGTATTGTTTAAATGGATTCTATTTCTATATGCCTCTATTCACACATGCACGAGCTCTTTTGAAATCTTAATGTCACATGTTATATTTGAGCTTTTTGAGGTGTTCTCGTATCAATCTAGTCATCTACATATCTATGACCTAGGAGGACTAGTGCATGTCAAAATCCGTTGCATGTGAGATTTGTGTGAAAAATGAAAACATGATAAATTAATATATGCACAGGTAAGGGCTCCGAAAGGATGAATTAAATCCTTTGCGATAGTAAGCCACCGTTGATTGGATCTAAAAGAAATACGTGATCCAAAGGCCTAAAAACAGAATATTTGGCATTAAACAGAAAGCAATTGCCAAGGCCTATGTTTGTATTATATATTCATTCAAAAACAAAAGAATATATATGCTCATTGAGGGAGAATTGGATGGTATATCAACGGTTTGCACAATGTCCGTTTATCCTAGTTGTCTTTAATGTCATGACTCTATTTGGTTTGTAGAATCATCATCATGCTAGGCTTGTATGCATTGTGTATGTTTGTTCATTGAGTTCAATCTATATTGTCACATGAGGTTATATTTCAATGTGATTAAGTTTGCAATCAAATGAGAACTCCGTGAACGTTTATTAAGTGTTTGGGTCTAAATTTAATTGTTACTAGTACACACCCCTACACTTCCGTTTCCATATGACACATTTTTGCCATACGAGTGTGCAAACTTATTATATTTTGTGTCATGTGTGTGTTTATATCTATCTATATATGCATGTACTTATTGGTATATTTAAAGTATATATATATATATATGATATCTGTTTATCTTTGCCTTGCTTTAATTGCCCATATGCTTTCATGTCTTATCACTCTAAGCTTTCACATGCTGTTTATTAGTTCTTCATCCTTTGCCTATTCCCGAACAAAAAGGGGGAGAATGATGATAGGGGGAGAAATGGTATCTAATCCTATTATTATCGTATCTTCGTTTGGGGGAGATTTATCTTAGGGGGGAGACGTCTTTCTAAGTAGGTCATGTGTTTAAAAGGGAGAATTAATTTAGGGGGAGTAATTAATTAATTGCATTTAATATTTTGATATTCCCTATGCATTTGATGAGTTTGCTTAAGTGTGCAGGAATTATTCTAAAGCGGCATCTTTCTATGGCAAAGCGTTTTGATCCTTGGGTTGAGTCAAGATTGGGCGGGTTATGTTTTGAGTCTAGTAGAGCTTGACGGCCCTTTAGGATTTTTGTTTGGTTTTTGTCCCGGAATAGCCAAAGGGGGAGATTTGTAAGGACACAAATTTCCAATTGAGTCCATATATAGTTTTGGCTCAATTTCGGACAAAAACATTTATTCATAGGTTAGTAATTTATTGTAATATTCTCAAGCCTATGAAGTGTATGTTGAAGACGTAGCGGCAAAGAATTTAAAGCTTAATCAAAATGCCGGTTTGTGTGCCTCGTTTCTACGTCATCAACTAAGGTTCCATGCTCCCAAGGTATGAATGTAATTATATTTATATAGGAGCTTGGAACAATTTGTATTGGGTGTTAGGTGTAATAAAAACTGCATTTTATTTTCAGAAAGAATCAAATAGAACTTTAATATAAGTATATAAAAGTTTCTGGGTCAAAATCGAATTTTTCAATCTTTCTGGTCGTTCGTTAGAAATGTCGTTCGAACGAGTTTTTTCGTTCGAACCAGATTTCGTTCGAACGAGTTTTGTGGTTCGAACCAGTTTCGTTCGAACGAGTTTTGTCGTTCGAACCAGGTTCGTTCGAACGAGTTTTGCCAACGACCCTAACTGGTCAGTCGTTCGATATGTCGTTCGAACGAATGTTCGTTCTAACGAGGTATCTAACGAACTTCTAACGAGCCCAGGCTGGTCACTTGTTAGAAATCTCGTTCGAACGAGAATCACGTTCGTTCGAACGAGATTCCAGCGGGAACAGTTATTTGGCAGTTTTTTGCAGTTTTTCCCCACTCCTCCACTTGGTTTTCAACCAACTTTTTTCATACATTATTATGTGCGGGAAACACATTTTCCAAGACAACTTTTCCAACATTGTTTATCTCCTAAAGAGAGTTTGAGAGCAAAATTAGTTTAGGAAAATGTTCAAGTTTTGAGTGTTAATTTTTAATGAAAAATTCATACACACTCTAGTTTACACTCAATAATTGTTTATCCAAGTTTCTATATTTATATCAATTGCTTGGAGTTTTTGGCACCGGTTTTCTCTACCGAATTCAAGAGACATTTCGGGTTTGCTTCTACACCCCATCACAAAGAAGACTTTTGTTGAGATTCTACCCACAAGGAGAAAGGCTCCATGCTTGGGTGACGGTGACCATATAAAGTCCCATCGGTGTATTCCGAGACCACGGTGGAGCTCCGTTGGTTATCCGCTAATTGGAGGTTGATACAAGAAGGAGCATCACGGCTTGAGAGGGTTCGAGTTTAGGAAGTAAGTCTTTTGTCTTGTATTTTGTAATACCGTTTTTAGTGGATTTGAGGCTAGGGCCGTCCCGAGGTTTTTTCCAGTTAGTGGGTTTTTCCTCGTACATCGCGGTGTAGTGTGACATTGTTTATTTTTATCTTGCACAAAATTTAGAACGCATGCTTTAGGTTTAATTCAAGATAAAATTCGGTTTAATTCTCACACTATATTAAAATTGGACTTTAATCTAATATTGGGTAAAATTGTGTAATTCTAGTCACTTGCATTAATTTGGTTTCGCCTAACTTTGGTTAATTGTTAATTATGACTTAGGCAAATTCTAGGACTTGAATTATGTTTTAATTTGTTTTGAGAAATTAAAACTTGTTGTTATATTTGAAAGTTAAAACCATCTCAACGCTTCCTCATTTATTTAAAAGGAAATTATATTTTAATTGGACATTATTACAACCCGGGGATTCCACCTTTCAAGAGCAACAATGTATATACCAAATAAATAAAAAATGTTTCATCAAAAAGTCAAAACTAAATACATTTCACCATAGTTTTTCTTCACTCATTATCTCTAGAAAAAATTGAGTATAAAGTCAAGAAAATTTATTCGATTGATAACCTAGTTGATCTTTTCATTAATTCCAAAACCAAGATTCCAGAAACTTGTGTATGATATTGGAATGCATCTAATCCAGCATCAGATAAGTTGAGACATGTTAATTGATTAGAAAAAATTATTTGAGGAAGAGTTCAGTAACATGAAATTTAAGACCTATGCATGTTTTACTCTTTTTAACTTGGATTTTCCCCTTTGGATTTTTTTGATAAAGGTTTTAACGAGGCAACATCAAACATGTCCAACATTTATTGAATGATAACAATAGTTTTATTCGTATTCTTGTAATATCCCGTACTTTTATGGATACTTAAATTACATAAATGGGTGTAATTTAATAATTTGAGAATTTTAAGTGAAAGAGAATTTGAAGTGCGGGTTATATATTAATTGGCAAGTTTTGGATTATTATCGATGTGTGCTATATTTACTTATGGGACTATGTAAATGAAGTTGGATTATTTTATATCATGTCGCAGTTGGGTACAACGAAAAGTAATAATATTTTATTTGGAAAATACGTGCGGAGTTGTATTGGATTTAAAAAGGTGATTTTTTTTATAAGTGATGCGGATGGGTATTTCGAGCGCACGGTTGGTCTTGGACGGGATGAAATAGTTAAAATGAAGTACCCGGGGGGTAGTGTTTGGGTTTCGGGGACTGTCTGGACTAGCAATGAATCGCAATTGAGTATATGTGTCATTTTGCGTTTAATAAGAGGAGAACATTTATTTCTCTCTTATAAGCAACGAGAGAAAGAGAAAAGGAAGGAAATAAAGCAAGAAAAAAAGAAAAGAAAGGAAGAGAGAAAGGGAGAAGAGAAGGAGAACTCCGGCCAAGCACCGACGGATCGCAACACGAGATCGTCGAAATTATTCAACAAGGCAAGTGTTTAACTTGCTTTAATTATTTATGTGTGTTTATAATTCATATTATAGTTGGTGTCAACTATATGGATTTTGGGTTGGGATTCTTGAATCAAATGGGTGGTTTTTCCCAAATGATTTCATACAAATTGAGGTGATAATAACTCCATATTAAATGTGAGTTTATATCCATGTTAATAGTGTAATTTTTGGTGAGAAATTGGAAGAGCTGAATAAAATTGAGGGTTTAACTAAGTTAGGGTTTAAATCTTAGTTCAATTGAGGATTCCTAGGAATTAGTTTTTGTGTTTGATAAATCATAGTGTGTAGATGATTATATTGATGGTTGGTGAGGTTAGAAACCATAAATATTGGGTTAGATGAGTGTTGGATTGAATTTGGAGTTGGAGAAGATGATAAACTCCCGAACTGAACATGTCGAACCGGTGAAATGCGGTTTGGTTTGGTCACCGGATCAGTTGATTTTTTTGGCCATCGGGTCAGTTCGTTTATTGGTCATCAAAGTGGTTCGTTTTTCTGGCCATCGGTTCGATTCGTTTATAACAGAAAATTTTTAGAAGTTTTTCTTGGACAACAAGGATTAGAGAAGATTTCCTTTTAGAGATAAATATTAGGGGATCCTAAATAGAGTGTGAGAACCTCTATAAGATTAGATGAAGGATATATAAATCTCGATTTTGCGGGAATAAGATTCGGGTTGTAAATTTTAGGAGTGTTTGGGATGAACAGCCGTCAAAAAAATCATTTCGGCGGGTACATATACATTTATGTGTGTAGAATGTATGTGCCGATAATATGTGAGTGAAATCCGAATGTGCGACTAGGATGAAACTAGAATATTAGCTAGACATGATAAGCTAATATTCAGAAGAAATCAATGTGATAATTGTATCCTAAGTGAGTGAATACTTATTTGATTAAAAATAAGTGTGTGTATACTTATGAATTAATACGAATTGGTATATTCGGGATTATAGGCTAATGCCATGTGAGATAGGCATAAATGGTCGAATTTGATGATATATATATATATGAGAGGGCGTGTTTTACTATTCTAAAAAATCAATGGTTGGGAACGATTTTTTTTGGGCGATATAATGGTTTGGGATTGTGCCATATAGGATTATACCCATTGTGACATGGCACTTGGAAAAAAATACCCCCTTCTATGCTGCCTTCCCCACTCTCATTGTCGTCCAACAAAAAATAAACCCATTTTCTTCTTTCCCCCTTCCCCCGTTTCCCTTCCCCATGATCTGCAAATCTCCTCCCTCTCCCCTTCCCCACCCTTTCCCCTCCCCTCTACCCCAATCCCTCTCCCCTTCCCCATCCTCTCCCCTCCCCTCTACCCTAATCCCTCTCCCCTGCTCCACCCTCTCCCCTCCCCTCTACCCCCTCTCTCCCCCCTCCCTCTTTCCACTGCCGCCCAGCTCCCCGCTCCCGCCACTGCCTCTATGCTCCGGGGCGCACACACACACACATACATCACATACACACAGACCTAACCCACTGAGATTTTGTATTTTCTTCAGATCTAACAACTAAGATTTTCTAATTTCTTCAGATCTAACCCACTGAGATTCTTCAGATTCAACCCACTGAGATTTGTGAGTGTACTTTCTGATTGTTCGATTTTTTTTCATTCAGATCTATCAATAATATCTGTTTCTTCTACACACACATTGATGCTGCGATTTTCTTCAGATCTTTCCATAAATTTTGCATCTTCAAGGATTCAAGGTGAGATTTCTAAATTTCTGATTGTTTGATTTTTTTTTTCAGTCAGATCTATCAATGATCCAAGGTTTAATATTTGTTTCTCTATGTAATTGTTTTAGAAATATGGGTTACACCTACTGAGATTTTGTGATATTCTTGAATTTAGGGCTTCAAAATTAGATTTAGGTTACCCATTGAGATTTTGTGATATTCTTGAATTTGGGGTTTCGAAATTAGATTTGTGAGTTTTCTAGATCAAATTAAAGGCATTTTTTTGGTTTGGTTCTATAATTTGCAAAATTGATTTGTGGTTTGAGTTTGAACAATTTTTGTTAGTTTTGGGAGTGTTTTTTTACATTTTCAATAGTGTATGGGGTGGGTTATTCAGAGATTACTTCAAATACTGTGAGTGTTTTTTAATTTTGAATAATTTTTGTTAGTTTCTTCTTTTGCTTTTATAATTTAGGAATTTAGTAGTTCTTGAAGATTTTTTTTTCACATGATGAATTTCATATGCTTGATAAAATAATCAACTGATTTTTTTGGGGGAAACCTTTTAGAAAATATATGATTTGATACAAAGAGAGTGAGCAAGTTAAATCAAACCAAATTAAATTCGATTTGCATTAGTTTTGATAATTTATGCTATTGATTTCTTTTATTGAGGATATAGTTACTTTATGTTGTTCGACGTGAAGACCTGACCAATTATGAATTGAATTGTTCGGTATCTATTTCTCGAACTCTTACGACATGAGGCACATGAGCATCTTTACAAATCCCGTGGGACATTTTTTGGCGAAATTCGTGGATTTATGTCATTATAGAATGAATATGTTGTAGGTAACCATTGGGTGTGTTTCTGGTAATGTCATCTAAGTTTTATTTTTTTTGTGTTCTAATTTAATTTATTTGGCATGTATTTTAGTTATTGGCTTACTATTTTTTTTCTTTTTGATGCATCTCAGGTGGATGCTTGATTCATTTAAGCAACTATTTTGCATAAATAACACGTATTCAGGTACATTTTTTTAAGAAATAATGTTTGGGGCAGTTATTAATTGTTTGTTCCCTAATCTTTTCCATATTGGAATGGATAATTACTATTACTTTTTATGATGTTTATTGAATCCCAATTTTGTATCCAATTTTTTATTTTTATAAATAATTTTTGGGGCAGTTATTAATTGTTTGTTCCCAAATCTTCTCCATATTGGAATAGATAATTACTATTACTTTTTATGATGTTTATTGAATCCCATTTTCCTATCCAATTTTTTCCATTACTATTATTTGAATTACATCAATATGTGAGACTTTGTGGATGCTTTTATGTTGCAGGTAACCATTGGGTGTGTTTTTGGTAATGTCATCTAAGTTTGATTTTTTTTGTTTTCTAATTTAATTTATTTGGCGTGTATTTTAGTTATTGGCTTACTATTTTTTTTTCGTTTTGATGCATCTCATGTGGAAGCTTGATTCATTTAAGCAATTATTTTGCATAAACACACCCAAGGGTTGCAGGTAACCCTTGGGTGTGTTTTTGGTAAGGTCATCTAAGTTTGATTTTTTTGGGTTCTAATTTAATTTATTTGGCGTGTATTTTAGTTATTGGCTTACTATTTTTTTTTTCGTTTTGATGCATCTCAGGTGGAAGCTTGATTCATTTAAGAAATTATTTTTCATAAATAACACGTATTCAGGTACAAATTGTTTTTATATAAATAATGTTTGGGGCATTTATTAATTGTTTGTTCCCAAATCTTTGCCATAATGGAATAGATAAGTACTATTATGTAACAACCCTCGCTTTTAGGAGACTCGTTTTATATTAATTTACTGCATGTAGTAAATATAGAAAATGTTGGAACATGAGTAAATATTAATTATTTGAGTTGAAAGTTAATATTTACTTGATTGATGCATATTTACTGTATGTGAAAGTAAATATCATCATGTTGTATGTTTTATAATGTCATTTGTTTTAAATGACAATATGGTTTAAATGAGACCGAAACTCGAAATAAATTATAAAATTGTCGGATGCCATTTTAGTGGGCGTCGTTAATCCCGGAATGTGCGAGACAGTCAAAATAAGTGCCATATTGTATTTTTAGGTTCCGGGCACTTTTGACCGGTTTTAACATAAATATGTAGTTACGAGTCATTTTTATGGAGCATTAGCATTTTTAAGTTGAAGACTTGTTTTAAGCCTTGATTTTTAGTCTTCTAAATCCCCTAATTTCCCTATTATATGTCTTAAACATAGAGAGAAAGAGAGAGGAAGAGAAAAGAGGAGAAAGAGAGAGATTGGAGATTGAAGCTTGGGATTGCATCTACCACAAAGAAATCTGAGATTTATACTTCAAGGCAAGTTTTCTACTTGCTAATATATGTTTTAAGATGAATAATTTGTGTCATAGTTGTGTATTAGCATTTATGGGTCAAAAAATGGAATTAATGGTATTTGGGCCTTGATTATGGTTTAACTTGAAAAAATTGTGGATCATACTGGTTAATAATCATGTAGGATGAGTTGGCGTAGATTAATAATGTTGGATGTGTGTAAAATGGAAGAGATTCGAGATTTGAAAAAAAAATAGGGTTCATAAACCTTAAAAGCCATTCTAGGCAAAATTCGCAGGGGCGAATTGATTTGCATAGAGTCAGTTTCCAGGTCTGCTTGGACCGAATCGATTCGGGTCCAAGCCGAATCGATTCGGAAGTTTACAGAATCCCAGGTCTTTGAGTCCGAACTAATTCGCTTTTCGGGCGAATCGATTTGTTAGGGCGAATCGATTCGGCCCTTGGGCGAATCGATTTATTTTCCGGCAGTTTTTGAGTTAGTTTTTCTAACTCAATTCCAATCCATTTTCTTTAAGTTTATGGCCTAGGAACCTTCTTGAATGAAGTAAACTTAGATTCCTGGAGTTCTAGATGAGTTAGTCAATTACCCAGCATTAGAAATGGGTTATGGGGGAACTTTTCCGCGAATATGCCAAATGATGTTAGGGCATTATTTTCTTCTAGTTTAATATTATGAAACTAGGAGTTGTAATATTATGTTTGGGAGACTTTAAAAGCTCAATTAATCTATGTTATCCTTAATGGTTAATAGTATAACACCACAAAAGGGTGTTAGGTGAATTAAATTGGGAGTTCACTTGTTCTTTGAGGTTATAATAACGATAAAATTTATCGTATGGCTCTGGATAAAAAGGTGAATTATTTGCAAAATGTAAATGATTAATGTTTCGGATAAAAGTGAAACATACATGTGTAAAATGGTGAATGAAAATGAAATGTAAATGGAAATGATTATGGTAAATGCTAATTTACTTCATAATGAATTTGGTAAATAATAATTTACTTAAACACACCTCTATAAATGCCATCATAAGGGAAGTTCGCGAGCGAGGTGAAGACCCCTGGCTAGTGAATGCAGGGTGGATATAATCCTAGGCCATATGAGCGATATGTTATGTTTTCTGCGCTGGTGAGGAGATTTCGGATGTGGTCTTGACTCTCCCACAGGCATATGGCCGTTTCCCGATGTTGCGATAGGTGCCCAGGCTACCTTATTTGATAGGCCCCTGGAAGAAGATGGTTATTTAGGGGCGTGCCCAGTGGGTAAACTCGGAGGGGAGGTCTTAGAATCGTTATATGTATATAATTATAACAATTCACAATCAAGGGGGACTTGATGTATTGAGATATGAAATAAAGAGCATGATTTAGTGCCATAAAGAGCACAATGAAATGCCACAAAGAGCATTTGATGATGATTATATTCCTGATAAGGAATGAAATGCTAGAAAGAGCATAAACATTGTAATTTTGAGTTGCTAATAAAGAACATAACAATGAAATGGAACAGTATAAAATGATGGAGGTTTTTTTTATTAATATTACTCTTATACTTTTTTTCTATAATTAAATTTAAATTTTATGATCATATGATTCCCTTAGTTCATGTTTTAAAACTATGTAGGTAGATTTTTATCTTTTATAGCATGATTTTTATTCATAACTGTCATACTTTTTATTCATATGGTGATCATATAAAACCGGGCCCTGACCCGTTCATGTATCTTGTTGTGCAAACATCTTATATCCGCTCAGGTACTCCGCCGCAAGGATGCCTGTTCTGACTTTCCAAATTCGGAGAATTTTTGGCGAGCTATGATGCTTTGCGGGAATTACGGGATGTTTTGATATAGACGCCATCATCCTTGTTCTCTAGTCAAGATCGGGTCTTTTACTCGGGCGTGAGGCCCAAGCTTTTTTAATTGTTTAATGTAATGTATTATGTAAATTAGTGAACTTGTTTAGTACTATTGTATGAGCCTGTTGACCGACAGCATATTCGGTCCCTTATTGTATACTTAATGGGTATGTAGTATAATTTCTTCTCGGTTTCCACTTTCTTTTTAAACTGGGTTGTTTAAATTCTTTCCTTACTTTAAAACCAAAAATTTTGGCAACCCGTTTTTCTGAAATATGGAGTGATTATCCTGTATATAATTTTTATTTTGTTGTGATGCTGAGAATGATTCCATCCTGATTCGTGTTATATTGGAGTATCGGGCTAGCCACCCCCTATTTTGGATCATGGGTTGTCACAGATGGTATCAGAGCATCTGGTTCTAGAGTCCTTAGGGGTCTGGGTGAATGCTTTGCGCTTTCAACGTTGCTTTTGATTGGACGTAGAGCCTTAGGATTAAGATTGTTGATTTCTCTTGTAAGATTTCATTCTCCTTCCATGAGGTAGAACCCGTAGAGTCTGTTGCGCATTCGTGTGAGATTTGTAGGTCAATTGAAGAAGGGCGCCAGGGAAAGTTGTTGTGAAGGCGTCGCGAGATTTAATTACTAGGAACTATAAGTTGTGGTCGGGGATGAGAACTAATTTGGAATTCGCTCCTTTTTGTGGCATTTCTTATCTTGCTATTGTGACTACTAATTACAGCAGATATAGTTTTTCGTGTATCGCTAGAAGTAGAGAGTGGTACTAAGCTTGGGATTCTAAGAGACAAGAGATCAAAGTTGTGAAGAGCCCAACATAAGGGCCACATGTGAGAGTAATATGGAGGAAAGGCATCCTCATTTGGTAGAAGTATAAGGCCCAAGAGTTTTGTCCTAGAATTGGGTATAGAAGTGCCCAGGTGATTAAGAATGGAGGAAAATCCTTCACCCATAGGAGAAGTGTTGAAATGTTGGGAGCGTAGTCACCTTATTAGTGGGTGCAGGAAGTTTTGACCATGGAGAAACCTAGTGGATACTTTCTATAGTAAGTTTCTCTGGGATAACTGGAATGAGGAGAAGGTAGATCATCAAATGTTCACGCGAGGCTCGGTCAGAGGCCGACATGTGAATAAAGAGTTGTATGGTTAGGGAAGCCGTGCACCAAAATAAGATAGGTATAAGGAAGAAGGAACCCTTAAGTGGAATGATAAGCTCCAGGATAAGTGTCTTTAACACTTATGAAGGAACAGTGTTCATGAAACCCCGTCGGTGGAAATTCGCCCGGGGATGTTTCATTGAACTAAGGAAGGGGAGGCCGGTAACGTGTTCTATTTTATTGAGAAAGTAAAAGGGACTGCGTGGATAATTGTTTGGCAGTTCGGGGCGGAACAATGGCTATGGCGTGGAATGTAGAACCACGGATTTTGATTTTGTTGATCGGAGAACAAGGGCGACGATAAGATGTCTAGTTGGGGCGTTAATGGAGTAATTTGGTTCGGATAAGACTCGAATACGGCATCTGAGAACCATTAGTATTGACCCGGAGTGATTGGCAAGAATGTTGGCGGAAGTTCCACCTTATTAGTGGGTGGTGTATTCCTTAGGATAATATTTAGTAGTATATTATTTACTATAGATTCGGGTGTGCATGTCGAGCTTGTGGTAGTATTGACGCTATTAGAGTAAGGGTAAACATATGACTTCCTCAGTAGGGAAGTTTTATATTTTTCTCACTCGTTATGAGGCGAGTGATGATATTTTTAGTATTATGTGCATTATGTTTTACTTGTATGTTGTGTACTATACAAGTAGAGATATATTGGTTTGATTGGGGTGATAGCAAGCAAATAAATTGCGAGGCTATCTTTCTTCTAGTTTCCAAATGGAACTAGTTGATATATAATATCTCTCCTGGATACAGGTTGAGATTTTATAGAGCTGGTTTGAGGTATGTAGGAGGTTTTCATTACTTGTCGTGTTATCTTGTTTGAGTGTTTGGTTGACTGTTTGCATTGTGTGTGATTGTTATTCCTTATCTCCACGACCAACAAGGTTGAGTAGTAATGCATAGTAGGGGTTCCTTGTTTGGATTTCGCTTTTTAGGAAGCTCCACGCGTGAACCTCAATGATGTTGGGAGTGGAGAGATGCTGTTCTTTCTCTTCTTTTATTTTATTTCATTTTATTTTGTTGATTAAGAGTTGGGTTGAAAGGTTTAGCCGAGAATCACGTAGAAGAGTGATTAAGGTCTATTAAAGTGCGAGATAGAAGCACTGAATATAGTTCTCTCCTCTGATCGATGTGAGGGAGACTGAGATATGAAGTCGAATTGAGACTTTGGGTTATGCCTTGATAAGAAGGCTATTTAAAAAGATGTACATATGTTATGGGATAAATATTTGTAAGACTTTACAGAAAGTAAATATTGGATTAGTTGAAATCCTTTAATTATTTGGAATGGTAAGACATAGGAGTAGAATCTTATTAATTGGGTTGCGAGTTAGACTTTTACCGATCCCGATCATGTGTCTTAGACCTTCATATCTTGATGACCGACGATGCGAGGTAGTAGTGTAACGGGAGGGTTCCTTGTTTTGATTTTGCTTCGGTGAGACGTCCCACGCATGAAACCAAGCGAATCATGGGAGTTAATAAAGGTTTGGGACACTGGGGATATACTTATTATCATACGTATACAACTTAGATAGGATATATATAGATAGACCTTAGGATTATTAGGATGTAAGGCCTTTAGGACATGTGACGTTGACTTAGGAAGGCTATAGGGTGTTGACCACAAATAGGTTGTGGGTTAACCCTAGGGGGATTAGATCCCTAGGAACGAGAAGTGTGGAATCTCGAGAGGTTTGGAAGGTTAGGTCGAAGGAGATGATACCTCTCTTAGCTAAAGTGTTACGTTGGTAACTTAACTTCCGGGAGTTAAAAGGATGAGTTGACCTTCACTCCTAAGCCCATGTTAGTAAGCTCAAGAGTGGATTTAATGAATAAGTCTCTGTCAGGTTGGGGAGTAATAATACTGTAGCATGGACCCATTGTCTACGCGTCTCAAAAGATTAAACTTGTGGGAAGTATTATCCCATGCTTGAATTAAAATTCATTGCGATAGAAATCGCCTTAAAGTGATGGAGGCACTACTTCCTAGGCAGGAAATTTAGTCTTTCTCACGAGCAACAAGTTGTTGCAATATGTCGTGGGAGGATTAGATCTAGTGTTTGAATTTATTAAAGAACTATCAATTGGATATTATCATTCGCTAAGGAAATGCGATTGGGGTAGTAGATACGTCGAGTAGGAAACTCGTCGGAGATATTTGTAATGGCATGGAAAGCCAAATAAAATGATCATAACTAGGAAGACCTTAGAGCAAGAGCATTCATGTCTATGACTGACCATTTCACCCACTCGTGTGAAGAGAGTAGTGGTGGAATGAAAGAGGGTATATTCATAGACGTCTTCATTGAACTACTAGCACCGAAATGGTCATGATGATCTCTGAGAAAATTGTTGATCGTTTGACCAAACCGTTGCTTTTTCGGCCATTGCGGGCGGACAATATGTAGAGGAGTACGCCCCCTTTTTATAGAGGGGTGGTAAAACCGTGTGAAGTGCCTAACAATAGTGGTGGACCGAGACTAGACACTCGTGTCGAATGTTTGGTAAAGTTTCCAGGAAGTAATGGAAATCGTATGGAAATGGTGTATATCTTACCACCCTAAAGTGGATGGATGAATGGAAGAAGTTAACGTATGTCCGAAAGGCAGACCTTAAAGATGCGCCTTAGGTTAAATCGATGGACGGGGGAAGTAGCTTGTATTGATGGAAATTTACGTACAATAATTCAAACCATTTTCTACAGTATGGCACCGTGAGTGGCCTTTTGTACTCGGGTGAGTAATTCGCATACTTGTTGGATGAGACCAGCGAACAATAGGTTCCTTGGACTTGGTGGGGTTCGAGAACATTTCCTTAATGACTGGGCATTTGAGCCATATGCTTTGAAGGGCTATGCCTATGCGAGGAGAAGTTGAGTAGTGATGGGGTTAAGCCATTTAGCGTTGGGGTAGGTATCCCCAAGGCAGGATGTAACGTGATTTAGGAGGTAAGGCAGTTTGCGCCTAATCACGCGAGTATCTTCTTCCTCCGTAGGAAGTTAGAATCGATAGTTCATAATGAGCGATTTGTTGCTATGCAAGAGCATAAAGAATGTAGACTGAGATCAATAGTGACGATCTTAGTCCGAGTCCACTCGGGACACCACAATAACGAGGGTTTGTTAAGGGTGCTAGAATGATAGTTTAGGATAGTATACCCTTTATGCGATTAGGGTACGCTCGAATTTTGAGGTCAAAATTCCATCATAATGGGAGGAGTATGTAACAACGCTCACTTTTAGGAGACTCATTTTATATTAATTTACTGCATGTAGTAAATATATAAAATGTTGGAACTGGAGTAAATATTAATTGATTGAGTTGAAAGTTAATATTTACTTGATTGATGCATATTTACTGTATGTGAAAGTAAATATCATCATGTTGTATATTTTATAGTGCCATATGTTTTAAATGACATTATGGTTTAAATGAGACCGGAACTTGAAATAAATTATAAAATTGTCGGATGCCATTTTAGTGGGAGTAGTTAATCTCGGAATGTGCGAGACAGTCAAAATAAGTGCATATTATATTTTTAGGTTCCGGGCACTTTTGACTGGTTTTAACTTAAATATGTAGTTATGAGTCATTTTTATGGAGCATTAGCATTTTTAAGTTGGAGACTTGTTTTAAGCCCCGATTTTTAGTCTTCTAAATCCCCTAATTTCCCTATAATATGTTTTAAACATAGAGAGGAAGAGAAAAGAGGACAAAGAAGAGAGATTGGAGATTGAATCTTGGGATTGCATCTACAACAAAGAAATCTGAGATTTATACTTCAAGGCAAGTTTTCTACTTGCTAATATATGGTTTAAGATGAATAATTTGTGTGATAGTTGTGTATTAGCATTTATGGGTCAAAAATGGAATTTATGGTATTTGGGCCTTGATTATGGTTTAAGTTGATAAAATTATGGATAATAATGGTTAATAATCATGTAGGATGAGTTGGGGTAGATTAATAATGTTGGATGTGTGTAAAATGGAAGAGATTTGAGATTTGAAAAAAAAAACTAGGGTTCATAACCCTTAAAAGCCATTCTAGGCAAATTCGCAGGGGCAAATCGATTCGCATAGAGTCAGTTTCGAGGTTTGATTTGATCGAATCGATTCGAGTCTAAGCCGAATCGATTCAGCAGTTTACAGAATCCCAGGTCTTTGAGTCCGAACCGATTCGAATTTTAGGCGAATCGATTCGTTTTCCTACAGTTTTTTAGTTAGTTTTTCTAACTCAATTCCAATCCATTTTCATTAAGTTTAGGGCCTAGTAACCTTCTTGTATGAAGTAAACTTAGAGTCCTAGAGTTCTAGATGAGTTAGTCAATTACCCTACATTAGAAATGGGTTATGTGGGGACTTTTTCGGGGATATTCCAAATGATGTTAGGGCATTCTTTTCTTCTAGTTGATTATTATGAAACTAGGAGTTGTAGTATTATGTTTGGGAGACCTTAGAAGCTTAACTGAGCTATGTTGGCCTTGATGGTTAATAGTATAACACAACAAAAGGGGGTTAGGTGAATTAAATTGGGAGTTCACTTATTCTTTGAGGTTATAATAACGATAAAATTTACCTTATGGATTCGGATAAAAAGGTGAATTATTTGCAAAATGTAAATGATTAGTGTTTCGGATAAAAGTGAAACATACATGTGTAAAATGGTGAATAAAAATGTAATGGAAATGGAAATGATTATGGTAAATTCTAATTTACTTCATAATGAATTTGGTAAATAATAATTTACTTAAACACACCTCTCTAAATGCCATCATAAGGGAAGTTTGCGTGCGAGGTGAAGCCCCCTGGCTAGTGAATGCAGGGTGGATATAATCCTATGCCATATGAGGAATAAGTTATGTTTTCTGCGCTGGTGAGGAGATTTCGGGTGTGGTGTTGACTCTCCCGCGGGAATATGGCCACTTCCCGACGTTGCGATAGGTGCCCAGGCTGCCTTGTTTGATAGGCCCCTAGAAGATGATGGTTATTTAGGGGCGCGCCTAGTGGGGAAACTCGGAGGGGCGGTCTTAGAATCATTATATGTATATAATTATAACAATTCACAATCAAGTGGAACTTGATGTATTGAGATATGCCATAAAGAGCATGATGTAGTGACATAAAGAGAACAATGAAATGACACAAAGAGCATTTGATGATCATTATATTCCTGATAGGGAATGGAATGCTAGAAAGAGCATAAAAATTTGTAATTTTGAGTTCCTGAGAAGGAACATAACAATGAAATGGAACAGTATAAAATGATGGAGTTTTTTTATTAATATTACTCTTATACTTTGTTTTGTGTGTAATTAAATTTAAATTTTATGATCATATGATTCCCTTAGTTCATGTTTTAAAATTTTGTAGTTAGATTTTTATCCTTTCTACCATGATTTTTATTCATAACGGTCATACTTTTTATTCTTCTGGTGATCATATAAAATCGGGCCCTGATCCGTTCATATTTCTTGTTGTGCAAACATCTTGTATCCGCTCAGATACTCCGCCGCAAGGATGCCAATTCTGACTTTCCAAATTCGGAGAATTTTTGGCGAGCCGTGATGCTTTGCGGGTATTACGGGACATTTTGAAATAGACGCCATCATCCTTGTTCTCTAGTCAACATCGGGTCTTTTACTCGAGCATGAGGCCCAAAATTTTGTAATTGTTTAATGTAATGTATTATGTAAATTACTGAACTTGTTTAGTACTATTGTATGAGCCTGTTGACTGACAGCATATTCGGTCCCTTATTGTATATTTAATGGGTATGTATTATAATTTATTCTGGGTTTCCACTTTCTTTTTAAACTGGGTTGTTTAAATTCTTTCCTTACTTTAAAACCAAAATTTTTGGCAACCCGTTTTTCTGAAATATGTAGTGGCTATCTTGTATACTTTTTATTTTGTTGTGATGCTGAGAATGATTCCATCCATGATTCGCATTATATTGGAGTATCGGGCTGGCCACCCCTTATTTCGGATCACGAGTGATATGCCCCAAGTGTGACCTCGGCTCAGAGACACCAACCTTGTTCGAGGTTGTAGCCGACGCTGGAAAAGCCTTGGGTCCGTGAAATCAACCCTCGCCATAGCAAGGTCGGCCCAGGCCGACAGTACCACAAACCTCATCAAAGGGACACTGCATGTATCATATGGGTCAACGGCACTTCAGTTCAACTAGGTATGACAACCTCGGCCAGGGGATGGCTGGGGTCGCATGAAGTCATACATCTACCAAGGTCAGCCTCATCAAGATATCAGTCGATGTTCCGGGCAGAATCCAGCTCAACCTCGGCTCTAGCCGACCTCAATCTCGTCTCGGCCTAACTTAAGCCGAGACCTTCATGTCCCATCTCAGTGTGCCCAAGCAACTAGCCTTTATCAACCTCGGCTTATCCCAGGCCGAGGTCATGACCAAGCACGACGGCCGAGCACCCATTGACATTTGGATAAGGACACGTGGACACAAGTCAGTTATAACAAATCATTCCCCACACGTGGGGAGAATATTTCATCATCATTCTCTACATGTGACAGTGACAGATGTCTTCTTCATATTGGCTAGATCACATACACACATGCTCATTGCATGCATGGGGGTACATTGCACCCCCCAAGTACTATATATAGAGGTCATCCTCTACCTTGCAAAGGATCCCCCAAAATTAGCAACCCTAGCTGAAACTCTGTCTAAACACACAGTAGAGAGAGAAAGCTTGAGAGATTGTAACTATGGCCCTTAGAGCCCTCATATAGTGATACATATCATACACTTTCACAATGGATGTAGGACTAATTGGCTGAACCACCTATATACCGGTGTGAATCCTCTTCTCCTCACCTCCTTCTACTATATGTGTATGTACCCTTATGCTGCCATTGTTAACATTGAATTGATCTCACAAACACCTTGAAGGGTGGTGCTATTTCTAGCATCATCATTTTGGCGCCGTCACTGGGAACGAGAAGCTGTCTCTTCCTCTTCTTCAGCTTAACCTCACCGGAGACTCTGGTGGTGAACCAGGCACCACCCCTTGCGGGGAGCTGTTTCACCATTGAAAGAGGTTCTTTAAGGTATTAAGCTCACCTACTACTTAGGCTCTTTACTAAGAAACACATGGAACCAGAGTCGTCTTTGCCTCTTCCGCCGCCTAGTGGTGGGGGGCCTAGTTCCAGTCAGGCGCCGCCCCAGTCCAAAATGGCGGAGGTAGCTGCAGCTTTGAGGTCTTTAGCTGCAACACAACAAGCTTTGCAGGAACAATTTTCACAGCTCAGCCAAACTATGATGAGGCCACCTGGAGTCTCGCCAGGTATGATCACTCCGGCGGCTGTCCAGCCTCATCCTGACACTAGGGGACCACCCGAGGCACCAATGAAGGACCAGTCTACACCCCAGCGGAGAAGAGACGTTTCTGACCCTAGGCGCTTATGCTTGGGGAGGCAAGGAAATCCTTGCCCGAAGGACAGGTATGACGATCTAGAGGCGGAAGAGGCCCCGAAAGATTATTGGGAGCCATATGAGGTTTCGAACAATACGGTTCATCCTCTTCAGTAAAGACGAGGATGTGCTGGCCGAAGAGCTGAAGAGGCCCAACAGCGAGGATCATCTTTTGACCAATTGAGCAGAGGGTCAGCCTTTAAGAGGTTGGGCCCAGTGAATGACCTAAGATAGAGGTTATCCAGGTCAAGAAGTGTTGACAATTCTCAAAGAGGGGACATACAAGGTTGGCATGATCAAGGTCAACCCCGTGAAAGAAGGGGCACAGACCAAGAAGAGGTCAACAGCCGACGTTGTGCTGCGGAAGGGGAACACTCAGTCCATACCTTAGAGGTGGCTGGGGACAACCTCGGCCAGGCTGATGGCAGAAGACCATGGAATGACTCTATCCAGCGCCTGGAGGAGAAGATAGGAGACCTCATCAAAAGTTGGGACCCATTGCAAAGGGGTTACTCAGAGGGCTCTCCATTTGTGGCTAGGATAGTGAGCTTCCCGACTCCCGCTAAGTTCAAACCTCCCATGGTGTCTCCCAAGTATGATGGCAGCACCAACCCTATACATCACATCAATATGTATCAGTCGGCAACAGACATCTACTCAATACCTGATGAGATGAAGTGTATGACCTTCTCTGGGACCTTGACAGGAGCAGCACACAACTGGTTTACTTCTCTTCCGAAGAACTCGATTGAGAATTTTAAATGCTTGGCTGAAAAGCTCATCCAAAACTTGTGTTTTTGGGTGAGACCTCAGAAGAAGACCACTCACCTGTTGTATGTCAAGCAGGCTAAGGGTGAGAGCCTAAGAGACTACATCGCCAGGTTCAACAAAGAGAAGCTGGAGGTCAAAGATTATGAAGAAAATATAGCCATGACCGCCCTCATAGGAGGTCTTCAGAAAGGGAAGATGTTGTGGAAATTCGTGAAAGATCCTCCTAGGTCTATGGCAGAGCTATTAGCAGCTGCGGGAAAGGTCATGAATGCTGAAGAGGCAATGGTCGCCAAGTATGAGGATGAGAACCGCGATTGTGGCGGAAAGTCCCAAAGAAAGAAGGATGGAAAGAAGAGGTCGGTCGATGACAAGTTCGCTCACTATACTCCTCTCAATGTGAGATGTGAGCATATCCTTAACGAGATCAAGAATGACAGGACTCTGAGATGGCTAGAAAAATTGAAGGCTCCGCCACATAAGAGGAACAAAAACTTGTGGTGTGAGTTCCACCAGTACCA
Source organism: Sambucus nigra (assembly GCA_949130495.1). Lineage (NCBI taxonomy): Eukaryota > Viridiplantae > Streptophyta > Magnoliopsida > Dipsacales > Adoxaceae > Sambucus > Sambucus nigra. The sequence goes on from OX422220.1 coordinate 374,636,314, forward strand.
TGGCCACGTTATGGATAGATGCTTCACCTTGAAGTATGAGATCGAAAAGATGTTAAAGTCTGGAAAGTTGAGGAAGTACGTGGATGGTACGGCACCTAAAGGGGGAAGAGGTGACCCTAGAAAGAAGCGAAATGACAGATGCCGTGATAATGCCCCAGCTAGAAGAGATAATGACTCAAAAGGCGAAGATAATGACGATCCAGACCTCCCGCCGAAAGATGACAACGCCCCAGTGAAGAGGGTTGGCATGATTTCCTTGGGTGTTGACACCATACGCAGAGGACTCGCGGGAGGTGGCTGTGAAGTGGCTGGCAGAAAGGCTCACGTGGCAGAGGCCAAGTGAGTGGCCAAGCTTGAAGTTGTAAACCTAACGTCTTCCCATGCAGTGCAGAAGAGAAAGAAGGTAAACATGGACACTCTTATAGTTGGGTTCTCTAGACTCAACTTTAAAGGTATCTTATCCCCCCATGATGACCATTTAGTAATAACAACAAGGGTGCATGGGTGCGAGGTGCAGAGGATCCTCGTGTATGGGGGAAGCTAAACAGACGTGATGGGGACGTACTGCTACAAAGTGATGCCATTCGATCTAAAAAATGCAGGGGTAACATACCAACATCTTGTGAATAAGATGTTCGAAGAGCAAATAGGTAAGACTATGGAGGTGTATGTAGATGATATGCTAACGAAGAGCTTGAAAGCTTGCACTCATGTGGTAGATCTCGAGAAGACCTTCGATATTATGGACTCATATAGAATGAAACTCAACCCCGCGAAGTGTGTCTTCGGAGTAGGAGCTGAGAAGTTCCTGGGATTTATCGTCAACCAGAGAGGGATCGAAGAAAATCCAGAGAAAGTCAAGGCTTTGCTTGATATGAAGACACCAAAAAGTATCAAGGATGTTCAAAGGCTCACTGGAAGAATGGCTGCACTTAACAAATTTGTTTCCAGGGCGACGAGTAAGTGTCTTCCATTCTTTAAAGTGCTTAGAAAGGCCTTCCAGTGGGACGAAGAGTGCAAAAAAGCTTTCAACCAGCTCAAGTCTTACTTTGGGTCTCCCTTATTGCTATCTCGGCCTGTAGAAGGAGAGAAATTATATGTGTATCTGGCAGTCTCCGAATCAGGCATCAGCGCAGCCATAATACGGGAAGACGCTGGGATCCAAAGGCTTGTGTATTTCAACAGTAAGGCCCTTCAAGGGTCTGAACAAAACTACCCTCGCATGGAAAAGTTAGCTTACGCCTTGATACATGCTTCAAGGAAGATAAAGCCTTACTTCCAAGCCCACTCCATGGTTGTCCTCAGCGACTCCCCACTAAGACAGGTCCTACATAAACCTGAGAAGTCTAGAAGGTTGATGACTTCGGCCATTGAGTTGGGGGAGTATGACCTTACCTACCAACCTAGGACAGCCATCAAGGGGAAGGACCTTGCGGACTTTATTGTTGAATTCACTTGGGGAGAGGCCGAGGACAAGAGTGACCTAGGGAGTGCTGAAAGGTTAAATAGCAGTGTCCTCCTAGACCAGGAAGAGACGACACTCAACGTCTCCCGAGAACAGGAAGAGGTCACGACCAAAAAGATAAGGAACAGATTAAGGGAGAACGAGGAGGATCGGTACCTCTTCAATAAGGGAGTCATGTCAGAGGGGGATTTCTCATCGGATACAGACATTTGGAACCTCTTCGTTGATGGTTCCTCATACGACAGTGGAAGCGGTGCAGGGTTGATACTTTCAACCCCAGATGGTGCTAACATTGAGTACGCTTTGAGATTAAACTTTAAGGCATCTAACAACGAGTCAGAATATGAAGCCATGATAGCCGGCCTCTCATTGGCAAAGACTCTGGGTGTGAGGCGACTCCTACTCCACAGCGACTCAAGGTTAGTTGTCAATCAAGTATTAGGAGATTATGAGGCAAAAGACGAAAGAATGGCCAAGTATCTGAAGAGGGTGAGAACGATGTTAGAATGTTTCAAAGAGACAAAACTGAAGAGAGTACCTCGACAAAGTAATAGCCACGCAAGTGCGTTAGTAAGGTTGGCCTCAGCGACAAAGACAGACATCAGAAAAATAGTTTTGATCGAGGTCTTAAATAAGGCGACCATCGAGGAAGAAGAAGTATGTGACCCTTGTCACAATTTGAACCTAGGAGACTCGTGGATGGACCCCCTCGTTAGATATATCAGAGAGGGAGAGCTACCTGAGTCCAGGCTAGAGAGGAGGAAATTGAGATATAGGGCTACCAAGTTCTCTATGATAGGAGACGTCCTGTACAAGAAGGGATTTTTATTACCCCTCCTCAGATGTGTGCATCCCACGGAAGTTCCCTGGGTCTTACAGGAAGTTAATGAGGGTTCTTGCTCAAGCCACATAGGGGGAAGACCATTGGCCAAGAGAATCATCACACAGGGGTACTAGTGGCCAACCTTGTCCAAAGACGCTGCAGCCTACATGAAGAGGTGTGATAAATGTCAAAGATTCGCCACTATTCCCCATCAACCTCATCAGCCTATGACGTCAATCACCTCTCTATGGCCATTTGTAATATGGGGGATTGACTTAGTAGGACCTCTACCAAGAGCTGCCAATAGTTATCGATTCTTGATAGTTGCCATTGACTACTTATCAAAGTGGGTGGAGGCAGAGCCGATGATAACGATCACAGAGCAGAAGACCATCCAATTTATTTAGAAGAACATCATACGCAGACATGGCCTCCCAAACACCCTCATCTCGAACAATGGGACCCAGTTCAAGAACTCCTCTTTAGAAAAGTACTGCCTAAGAGTTGGGATAAAGTAGTTTTTCTCATCTCCTGGCTAACCTCAGGCAAACGGTCAGACCGAGGTCATGAACAGAAAAATTCTCGATGGAATCAAGAAGAGGTTAGAAGATGCGAAAGGAAGATGGACTGAAGAGGTCTACGCTGTGTTATGGCCTATAGAACCACGACAAGGACACCTACAGGAGAAACCCCGTTCATTCTTGCATATGTCTCAGAGGCCGTCATACCAACAGAGGTGGGACTCCCTACCCACAGGGTTCAGACCTATGACCCTGATAAAAATGGGGAAGAGAGGAGGCTAGACTTAGATCTAATTAAAGAAAAAAGAGAAGATGCAGAGATCAAACAAGCAGCCTACTAGCAGAGAGCAGCGAAATTCTACAACCAGAGGGTGAATTCAAGACCCATCGCAGTGGGAGACTTAGTGCTAAAGAAGACCTTAGAGAAAACAAACAAGCTCCACCGAAACTGGCATGGTCCATACAAAGTGACAGAAGAGGTTGTGCCCGGCACCTACAGGCTAGAAAATCTAGAAGGGGAACCTTTCGCTAATCCATGGAATGTTGATCACCTAAAGAAGTATTACATATAATGTCTCAAAGAGTTTTATGTAAATGTACCATCTTATTATGAAGAGGTTATTAATAAAAGATCAGTTCCCATGACTATTCTTGCTATATTGTGCACTTATATCAGAGAATTATGAGGATAACAACTTAGGTGATGACCTCAGACCCTTATAACATCACTAAGTGGTGACAAGGTCTGAGGTCAGACACCATAATGGGATGACCTCAGACCCTTAACATCATTAGTTTGGTGAGATTGATTATGAGGATAACATCTTAGGTGATGACCTCAGACCCTTATAACATCACTCAGTGGTGACAAGGTCTGAGGTCAGACACCATAATGAGATGACCTCAGACCCTTAACATCATTAGTTTGGTGAGGTTGATTTTGAGGATAACATCTTAGGTGATGACCTCAGACGCTTATAGCATCACTCAGTGGTGATAAGGTCTGAGGTCAGACACCATAATGAGATGATCTCAAACCCTTAACATCATTAGTTTGGTGAGATTGATTTTGAGGATAACATCTTAGGTGATGACCTCAGGCCCTTATAACATCACTCAGTGGTGATAAGGTCTGAGGTCAGACACCATAATGAGATGACCTCATGCCCTTAACATCATTAGTTTGGTGATATTGATTATGAGGATAACATCTTAGGTGATGACCTCAGACCCTTATAACATCACTCAGTGGTGACAAGGTCTGAGGTCAGACACCATAATGAGATAACCTCAGACCCTTAACATCATTAGTTTGGTGAGATTGATTATGAGGAAAACATATTAGGTGATGACCTCATACCCTTATAACATCTCTCAGTGGTGATAAGGTCTAAGGTAAGACTACTAAATTAGTGCATGCAGACACCATTACACGAGCTTCAGATCTAAAACATCACAAACATTCAACAAAATGAAGTAAATGATCCCCCTCAGAGATTGCCATACAGTCAAAATTCAAAAAATGAGTCAACCATGTTCATTCAGAGATTACAAATATTTAGGGGTTACAAAGAAGCTTCACAATTGAATTTAAGGGTTTGAGGGGGGAACGCTGGTGTCTTCGGCCTGCTCCTGCTGGACGACACTGGTCACCTCGGCAATGTCATCCCTGTGTTCATCCCCTCCAACCTCTATGCCATCCAGCGTTGCAGTCTCTACAGGCGCGGCAACCTCTTCCTCAACCTCCTGAAGGGCCTGGGCAAGTTAAGGATTAGCAAAGTCGAGGCCTATGAAATCAGAGGCTTTCAAACTGCCAGCCTCCTTCTCCTTAACAGCTGCACACTTGGTAGTAGCTTTGATAACTCTCTCAAGGTACTCAAAGCCAAAGCTCATAAATTCATCAGAGGCTTTGTATTCAGCTAATATCCCCTCAGAGGCGTCATCAAGGGCTGCCTTCACTGCCGAGTTGACCTTCTGCTGCAGAACATCATCCTTGGCCTTCACAGCCACATCATGGTCCTTCTTGAGCTGGGAGATCTCATTCTCCAACCCCTTCACCTTCTTCTCAGACTCACCCAGCTCAGACTTAAGGCCATCAATTTCTCCGTTCAGAGTGCTTTGCACCTTCTCGGCCTCTTGACCCTTTTAGATGAGGGGAAACTTCCTTAGAGTCCAGTTGGAGAGGTGGTGCATAGCTGCCAAGCCCTGTAGATTATGTGATCATGTATAAGTTGGAGACAAATAAGAGGTTACACTTGGAAATTATAAAGAAATATGAGGTCATACTTGAATGGACCTGTGGATGCCGAACTCAACCAGCAGGGGTGTGTCCAACGACCGGAAGAAACGCTTATCGACCTCGGTTATGGTAGAGTCGAAGGCATCCAGAGCCTGCAGACTGTGGCCCACGATGCTGTCATTGATCTTCAATTGCTCTAAATGAGCTGCTAACACGTCTGACGAAGAGATAGGGATGGCAGAATCACCACCCTTTTTCTGGCTCCTCTGATCCTCAGGGGCATGTTCGGTAGGAGCCCTCTTCTTAGTGGCTTGGGGCTTCGAGGTTGAGGGTGCTGGAGGAGGAGCATTAAGACCTGCCTTCTTTGCAAGATTCGTTAAACTCAGAGCTGCCATTTCCCAAAGATCGTCTGAGATACCCTTCGGGCGCTCTGCAAAATTAAATGGTCTGAGTTAGAAGATCAGACATGAATAAACTCAGAGCTTCAAATCAGAATAAAAAACGCTTACCAAGCTCAACAAGTGGACTTCCACCTAGACCTGTCTCAGAGAGGTAGTGGGGGGTCATCAAGTGTTCAAACTTAACGAGCAGACCATGCATCCCCTGATCTTGAAGGGCTTTCACCTTCTGAAGGTTTTGTAGTCTTAGGCCAGGGTCGACCTTCGCATACATTATGACCTTACCCCATCTTAGGGGCATCCTCGGCTCTATAAGGGAAGAGGAAACACATGGACCAAATTCCCATGGCCCTAAAGCAAAAAAGTATCGAGGCTTCCAGTTGTGGTTGGAAGTCTAAGTTATCTGAAGCATCTTTTTCTCAAGCTTTCGAGCTACAAAATGATAGTAGCTCGGATGATTTTTGGCTGAGGAAGGGACATAACAACCAACAAAGACCTGAACTGGAAGGTCTGAGTGCTGGACATCCCTCCACAAGACTATGGCCCCTATTATAACCCTCCAGGCATTAGGGGACAATTGGGAGGGGCCAAATTCATGTAGGCAAGGATGGACCTGATAATGGGATGAAGGGGCAAACGAAATCCTAACTTGAACATCTGCTCATACAGGAAGATCTCACCATCTCGGACATGGTAAGCCCTCCCTTCCCTCAGGGGTCTTCTAAGCTTTATGGAGGGGCTAATGGAGTACATATATCTGAAGTAAAGAAGGTCTACCTCAGTAACAGTACTCTCGATCTCGGCCGGCTCAGAGACGTCGACATCACTTTCAGCGTCATCATCGTCGTCATTATCTTACTCAACGTCGGCTGGAGAAGACGTCAATGGATTACTCAGGAACCTCTGAGCGAACTCAGCCCCGGTGACGGCCGACAGAGGAATGACGTCAAGAATGGGGGGAATAGCCACACTCGGCTCAACAATCTCAACCTCTAAGGAAGAGGACGAGGTGCTTGAATTATTATGGGACGAGGCCCGGCTAGAGACCTCGGCTTGATCAGGGGCCTGATCTTGCCGAGTTCTGAGGTCCATGGCCTCCTGGAAGGAATCCACAGACATAGGGTCTGAGGTGGAAGACTCAGACTCGGACATCGGTACTGGTTCAGCAGGTATCTCTGTTTGGTTAAATGTTTCCAATGGATCAGGGTATATCACCCTCAGGGGTGGTGGAAAGATAGGTCTAAGAGGGAACTCTTGTGACCTACGAGCCTCCTCTCGTGCTCTCTCTATTTGCCTAATTTTTTTTAAAGTCTTCTCTCTGAGAGAGGGGAACTCCTCAAGAAGTTAGTATAGGGGTCTGAGCATCTTATGGATCTTCTAAACGATAAACAGGATTGGCTAATGAAATAAAACAATTTAAGGATCAAACTATAAAACCTAAGGGAAATACAATTCGCCTGGAAGTATGGAGTTATCGCCAGAAAACTCCCAAACTCGCCGAAAAATGAAAAAGTAAGAATCCTTGCAGGGAAAATGAAGGAAAAATGTTTCCAGAGGATACCTGACGAAGAAATAGTAGGAGAAAGCGAAGAGGACGTGAGGAATCTCCACCAAGAACTTCGAACCCAAGATTTCTAGAGAGAAAAGTTGCTGCAGAAATAAAGTCACTACAAGCAAGAGAAATGAGGAAGAAGGTGGGAAATAATGGGGTTTAAACCCTTAAATGTGGGGGCACATCTCCCAAGGCCCATCATTGCCTTGGGGGCCCCAAAGGACGGCTAAAAACACGTGCTTTCCAAGCAAGCCACGCTTCAGCAATGGAAAAGTGTCAAGTGAGCATTGGCACATGGGAGAAAGATCTCGGAGGTGTAGAGATCCCCCAGTCATCTGCTCTCGCATATAACTAGGGGCTGGGGGGTGATTGATATGCCCCAAGTGTGACCTCGACTCAGAGACACCAACCTCGGATGAGGTTATAGCCGACGCTGGAAAAGCCTTGGGTCCTTGAAATCAACCCTCGACATAGCAAGGTCGGCCCAGGCCGACACTACCACTAACCTCATCAAAGGGACACTTCATGTATTAACAGGTCAGCGGCACTTCAGTTCAACTGGGTATGACCACCTCGGCCATGGGATGGCCGGGGTCGCATGAAGTTATACGTCTACCAAGGTCAGCCTCATCAAGATATCAGTCGATGTTCCGGGAAGGATCCAACTCAACCTCGACTCTAGCCGACCTCAATCTCGTCTCGGCCTAACTTAAGCCAAGACCTTCATGGCCCATCTCGGTGTGCCCAAGCAACTAGCCTTTATCAACCTCGACTTATCCCAAGCCGAGGTCATGACCAAGCACGACGGCCGAGCACCCATTAACATTTGGATAAGGACACGTGGACACAAGTTAGTTATAACAAATCATTCCCCACACGTGGGGAGAATATTTCATCATCATTCTCTACATGTGACAGTGATAGATATCTTCTTCATATTGGCTAGATCACATACATACATGCTCATTGCATGCATGGGGGGTACATTGCACCCCCCAGGTACTATATATAGAGGTCATCCTCTACCTTGCAAAGGATCCCCCAAAATTAGCAACCCTAGATGAAACTCTGTCTAAACACACAGTAGAGAGAGAAAGCTTGAGAGATTGTAACCATGGCCATTAGAGCCCTCATATAGTGATACATATCATACACTTGCACAGTGGATGTAGGACTAATTGGCTGAACCACCTATATTCCGGTGTGAATCCTCTTATCCTCACATCCTTCTATTATATGTGTATGTACCCTTATGCTGCCATTGTTAACACTGAATTGAGATCACAAACACCTTGAAAGGTGGTGTTATTTCCAACAACATCAACGGGTTGTCACATATTACTTTTATGATGTTTATTGAATCTCATTTTTGTATCCAATATTTTCCATTCCTATTATTTGAATTACATCAATATGTGAGACTTTATGGATTTTTTTATATTGTTGGATTGCATCCTATTTGTGATTTTTTTTATTGTTGGATTTGTTATTTACCCTTAAACATGGTGGATAGTATAATAAAGAAAGGAGACTATGTCCAATTTTTTAAAAAAATTAACACTTTTTTTAGAGACAGTGATTTTGACTGATGAATATTATATATTTCATTTTATACGTGAATTTGCTTGACGAATTTTTACAACCATTTTATTTTATATATTTCATTTTATATGTGAATTTTGTTCAGTACTCCAACCATTTCTTTAAAGTTGTTTAATTCATTTGATTATGAGTGGATCCTACATAAATAAGGGGATGTAATATGTGCTTTTCAAAAAACTATTTCTTCATTTCGTAAAACACTCTTGCTTCAGCGTCCATATGGTTTCAATGTGATTCTGAAATAAGGGGATCTCACATGAGGTTTTCTTTTTTTCTTTTTCTTTCCTTTTTCTCTAGAGGTATCTTTTTTCGGCGTCCATATGGTTTCAATATGTTTTATATTTTTTATGAAATTTATGAATTCATTGTCATGTAATAATTTTGTCTTTCATTTTTGTTCCAACTTGAAATAGGTTTTGGACCTTGGGAGGACTATATTTGGTTTATATATATAAGTTCAGGCTAATTAATTTAGTATTGGGGTTGTTTTCATATATACTATTTATAAATTATTAGTTTCGTTGACGCCTTTAGAAGTGTCATTTAAACTGTTATTAAGCTGTTTGAGTTTTGAGTTGTTTGTGCTTTGAGATGTTTGGGTTTTGAACTTTTATTTAAGCTGTTTGAGTTTTTTTTTCTTGAAACAACCTATTGTTTTGAACTTCTATTGCAGCGAAGGTACTTTATATTTGGTATCTATGTTCTTTTATATATAAATTATTAAAAGTTTGGGACAAAAGTCTTAAATATGCTTCTGTATAATTGTTATTGTAGCGAACTATTATTGTATAGTCTTTGAAAGTTGAGATATGTGTTGGCTTGATCCAACTCCGAGTGAGACAGATTTATATCATAAACCATTTCCTTTTGTTTTTATCAATATAATGTGGCAGAGGGGTGTTTTCACTATTTATTACAAAAACAGTTATACCACCAAAAAACTGTTATTTTATAAAAAATAAAAAAACATTTAATATATATTAACCCTTAATACAAAAAAATGTTAATAAAAAAAACAGTAAAAACAATAAATAATTTAAAAATCAGTAAATAATTTAACCGTTATTTCATAAAAAAAATGTTATATTATAAAAAAACTGTTAATATAAAAAACACTAAAAATTGTTAATATAAAAAACAGTTATTTTATAAAAAAAACAGTTATACAACCAAAAAATTGTTATTTTATAAAATATAATTTTTTTTATATATATTAACAGTTAATACAAAAAAAATGTTAAAACAATTATAAGTGTTTTAATTTTTTAATTGAGTTATGTTCGTGTTTGGTTAACAAAATGATGTGTTGTGCCTCCCTTTTTTCGGTTCATTCGTTCATGTTAGATAAAAACTTAAGATTTTGGATTGAGTTTTAATAAAGATGTGTTTAATTGACTAACTATATTTTTTGTTTTATATCAGGGAACATTTTGAAAATTACAGACAATTATTGTAGTGGAACATGCGGGACAACTTCAGTTCATATATATATATATGTGTGTGTGTGTGTGTGTGTGTGTGTGTGTGATTGTTTTTACGAAGTTTGTTTCGTTAATTTTTTTATTAGATTTTACTTTTGAGATCATTAAATATAGTTGGGTTTGTTGTTATCCCTTAAGAGGGTTGTTAGTCCAATAAACAAAGGGAATCATGCCGATTTTTTTTAAATGGCCACTTTGTTTATTTGAGGCACGATGTGAGTTCAGTAGATGAATATTATATATTTCATGTTATATGTGAGTTTGTTTGATGACTTTAGATTATTTGAATGGTGTTGGACAATTTGTTATTTGTTAAGCAGGTTAGATAGTCCTATAAACAAGGGAGATTATGGCCAAATTTTTTAAAATTACACTTTGTTTTATTTTGTTGGGGAACGATATTTTTGTCAATTTACAATTACGTAATTTGGAAATTTTCGTCGTTTCACGATTATGTACTTTTGAAATTTTCCTCGTGCCTTCAGGTACGGGCATTTCGCTAGTGTATATATATATAGAGAGAGAGAGAGAGAGAGATAGAGAGAGAGAAAAAATATATATATATGATATGATTATAAATATATCTCTGTGTGAGTGCTATATTTATGTGAAACATAACCCTCTAGTGCTATTATTGGAAGTTTCACGATGTGGGTGAATCCTCTGGATTGAGGAGTAGGGTGAGTATAGTCCACAGGTCATAGCGTAAAGTTATTTAAGAAGGGTGGCTCTTTATCAAGGGTGAGACGTCTTGGGTGTGATTCGGTCTCACTTTCAGGTGAGGAACTATGACTACTTCCCCTACATTTGTGATATGTTTTTATAAGGTCGGTGTGAGATCATGACCGATGGTACCCAGGATGATTTGTGTGTTCCCTGGAAGATGATAGCATTCTAGAGACTACATCCATTAAGTTATAGCTCTGAGGGGTGGTTATTATACTTATATAGTGTGTGATATATAAGTGTATATATATATATATATATATATATATATATATATATATATATATATATATATATATATATATATATATATGGACAAAATAAAGGATAAAGTGAGAAGTAAATTATTATATCTAGGAAAATAAAATTCGGAATAAAATGTGAGATATGTATATAAAGATGAGAATATTATATACGAGACTGAATACACTAAAACGGGAATAGTATGCATAAGATCGTGTGAAAGCTTAGGATATTATATACGCGGGGTATGAGATAGCGTATGAGGACGTAGAAGATTTGAGAGAGGCTAGTTAGGATGGGTATCATGACTAGGGTGTTTAAAATACATGTGTTAGGTGTGCACTGTTCGATGAGAGGCGAGGGTTATCTCATGTGAGTGCGACACCGGTTTAAATATGGAGAATATCATATTTTAAATGTTATAGTATTTTAAACACTTGCTAAATATTTTTAAAACCCTTTGGGCTCTGACCCGCTTGCAAATATTTTAAAAACTTGTTTGGTGTCCAGACACAGGGACGCCTCAATAAGATTATTCCTTCGAGTCAGACGATGCTGCAGCAACTGTGGATGCTAGCAGGGATTGTTTAGATAAGAGGGTTAGTGTATCACTCTTGTGTGTGAGGAGGTGAGTAAGTATAAGGAAATTCAAACATCTCACACACATAAGAAAGAAAGAACATTTTGAAATAAAATGATCTCATGAAAGGAATGGTAATCACTATAATGAGAACGTCGAGTTACTCACGACGTTGACTTTCATTTGCACGAACAACTAGGGGAACATGAATGATTATGGGTGAGGGGGAATGAAATGGGATAAGAAGGATATGATAGGTAGGATGGATAATGGATGTGATATGTGACGGACGAAATATGGATGCGATAGAAGAGTGTTCTACACTTTAGGCATAAATGTCTTTATTACATAAACATTAACTACAAACTTTCTTTTTTTTGTTTCTCTCTTTTTTCTCTTTTTTTCTTTTCTTTTCTTTTTCTTTTGTTTTTTCTATTTTTCTATATTTTTTTCTTTTCACTTTTTTTTATATTCTCAATTCTGAAGACATTTTACATTTTGAACAATACTCTTTTTCTCAAAAATGAAAGATGATATATGAATGGAGATGATATGTGATGGTGTGGGGAAATATGTGGGAATATGGAAGATGATGGGAATGTAATGGGTGAATTGAATGGTAATTAGTAGGTGTACGGATGAAAATATAGTGACCGGGACAAATTTCAAGACACGTGTTTCTTACAACTCGAAAGTGATGTCGTTCTCAGTGATCAAGACAAAAATTTAGTGAAAAATAATGAGATCGTACAATGAATTAAATGCGTAACCAAAAGAAGTTGAATCAACTTGTGACTTGGAGATTGCGTAAAACACTCTAAAAAGAATGAAAGGCAGAAATTTCATAAGCTAAAGTCTCTAATAGTGATCCTTAAGGTTTTATTGGAAATTGTAATACTCTTCAACTCTAAACCACAGTGACGTGATAAGTGTACAAATTTATTGAGTCTAGAAATTCATAGTGCAACATGCCTTGTTACGTATTACATAAGCTATTTATAAAAAGATAAATCCTCTAGCTCCATTACTAGACATAAAAAGATGGATGACAGAAAATTTACGTCAATGAGTAAGATGAAAGAAACTGCACGAAAATTTTAAAAATCAGGTTCAAAAATCAAAAATTGTCAAAAGAGGTACGATTTTGATAAAATTTCCCACCCCCAAACAAAAAGGAACATCGTCCTCGTCGTTAAATAAAATAATTTTTAAAATTGAGAGCAGAAGGGAGGAAAGAGATTACCAGAATCAACTGCTAATGAAGTGGATAGATGAAGCTAATAATAAACCTGAATACATGATAAAAATAAAAAAAAATATGTACAAGTCTATAAACATTAAAAGCATAGGGTGATGTGAACACCACTCCCAAACAGGATGAGACTCATACTAGAAACAACGGGCTGCCTCCTAATAGAGCTAAGTTTAATGTCTTTATCCAGACCAACGTGATCTCACCCAAAAGATAAGATCTATGAAAGCACAGGATGGCAGAAAAATGGGTGATGAGAATCACCCCCAAACAATACTGAAGCGTCAGTCTTGTTGGATAAAGGTTATAAGAGTCAAAGCACTTGTATGGAAAGGTGCATCATGCGATGCAAAGCATCGATGGACCATGGGCGGGTGGGTATTAGGGTAAGGAAGAAAAGGCATCGGTCTCGGGTCTGATTGAGCCAGAATGTGAGGGAAACAAGGGCCCTATAGGAATGGTGATTAAGTTGGATGGGGAATCAGAAGTGTGTAGAAAGTGGAGTGGGTGGGGCTCATAAAAATCACACGACTGTTCTATGAATGGGTGATGATAATGGTCATGCCGTGACATGCCAGGGAGCTGTCGATCGGAAAAATCAACACCACAAGAGAGTGGTGGGCATGGGGTAACAAGCTCAGTGTCACGAAAGTGGAGAGTAGCACCACATATACTCTTATGGAAAGTGGAGGGTGGTTTCAGGTGAGGATGTAAAAATGTAGATGGAAACACAAAAGGTGTAAAATCAAGTTCCAAACTAGGTGGTGGGATGGAAGGGACAATGGGGAGGGGGGTCGGGGGGGATAAATGGTGTATTGGGTGGGATAAAGGGTGTATTGGGTGGTATAAAGGGTGGAGGAAGATGATGTAACTCAAGAGTAGGGAATACACACTCCTCATGAGGCACGGAGTGATCCTCAAGGGCACTCGTAGGAGGAAGTGTGAAAATAAACTAGTGAATGATCAACTTATCCACCATTATGTCACCATCCGAGGTGGTTGGAAAAACAAATAAGATATCCAAATCCGAGAGAGAAGAATCAACATTAATATATGTATCAAATTGATTTAAGCATGGTGGAACATGATCCATATCCGGAGAGGTAGAAACCATCTTGGATTCAATCTCAAGAAAATGGTGAGAAATCGTAGCCGGAGTTAATCTATAATAAAGTGGTTCCTCGGGAACAAAAGAGGTGGGCTCAATAGGTGTAAACTCAAGAAATTTTATGGATTCTATGGCAAAGGAAATGTGAACCTCAAAGTGGGGTTCATTTGGATATGATACGAGAAAATCAGTCTCACTAATGAAAGGTAAGTCAACATAATTGTCGACTTGGCGACCGGACCACGAAATGGTCTTAACTTTGAGATTCTCTGGAGGATAGGGTTGGTCACACTCAAGGTCAGTGGCACAAGATGACCATCATCACTCCACGTGGGGGCAATAATGGGTGGACTTGGGGTGAAGTCCGATTCCCGCTCACACTCAATTTCACTTAATCTTTGTTCAAGCCGTTGGAGGGCTTCATTTTGAATTTGAGTGGATTGCTCTTACGTGAGGATGACCTTCTGCAAGAGGCTTTCGAGAGCAGAGGTGGATGATGGCGGTGGAGTGATGAGTGGTGGTGGTGGCTAAGGTGGACACAACTCACTAGGATGCGGAGAATACTAAAAGGAAGTGTGTGGAACGGGGTCAAGAATGTCATACATGGGAGAAGCATCTCCATGAGAGACAAATGGTTGATAATCGTGGGCAGCATAGTGAGGGAACTCATCAAGATAGGGTGCACAAGGTTGCCATGACGATTGTTGGAACATGTGAGGATCCACAGCACGATGTTGGTATTCATATTGCATGGTAGGGTGATCAAGTCTCCACGAATACTCGGGTTGCTCACACAACTCGAGATTAGATACATCGGGAGGGTAGGTCGAGATGGGTTTCGAAACAGTGTCATATGGATACACATGTTCCATGGTGGGTTTGGATAGATATGAAAAGTATGGGCACTCATGGGACAAGTTATCGGCATATGAACAATGGGTGCACGACAAAGCATGTGACGCATTGATACTCATCATCGGCGGCGATGAAATGTTAGATGCGTGCGTGGGTGACTCATGAGGATCAATGGTGTGTGGTTGAGAGTTAAAGCCACGAAGTAAGGTATGATGGTTCGACTCGGGCTCAACTTCAAACATGCTATGGGAAAATGAAAAATGGCCAAAGTAATCCTGTAAAGAACATTCTTCGACCATGAGGAGAGATTTTTTTTTTTTAATGTTTTCGAAAGGAAGGAAAATATTATTTTGGATTTTTTTTACAAATTAAAGAAAGAAAATATTTTTTGGATTTTTTAGAAAAGTAAAGGAAGAAAATAATTTTAAATTTTTTAGAAAAATAAAGTAAGAAAATATTTTTAATTTTTTGGAAGAAAAGAGTGGGAAAAATTTTGGACTCTTGAAATTGGATGAACTAACTAAAATCAACTATCGAAAAAATGAATTTGACACACACGTAAGTCAAGGATAAATCCTAACTAGCACATAGCCAGTTCTTATCTTGAGAATTAGGCGAGAGGGTAGTCAAATTTTAATTACATCCACGGGTGATAAAAAATCACGAAATTATCTCAGTGATCGCCTTTTCAAAAATATTCTCCTATTGGGCTACCTAGTTGATTGATTTTAAATTTACTGATGGCTAGGGTAGCACACAATGGTAAGCGAGTGAGTTGGGTGACGAAATCCCTTCTCGTGAATGACCGGGTTTAGGTCTTAGTAATTTAATTCATCACACCATTCGAAAATAAATGAGAGAATAAAATCACACAAAAGCACGTAATCACACACAGGAATTGACTCGTTGACAGGAGAGGTGTGATTTTTCAAGAGATGTACTTCCCACGATTTTTACATCGTGGGGTTCTGAAAAATTTGAGTCGACTGGGGGGATATTACGCCTATCTCAGTTTGCCCCGGGAGTCCTACCGACCCAAGGTGGAGAGGCCTATTTTCCTCTCCTTGGACCTCTCTCAATCTTGTCCGATTTTTCTATCATGATTGTCTTTCATTATTACAAATTTAAATGAAAAATAAATGGTGTCTCTACGCACTACAATACAAGAAAAATAATAGAATCCTAATACAACCATTCTAAAAAAATGAAAAATGATACAAAAAATGAAAAGTGCAATAAAAATGAATCACAAATAGGAAATACGCTCCAATGCTTCAAGCTCCAAAGATTGGCAATGAGGCCATTTCATAGAGATGCTTTTTGAATGTCGTTGTGTAAAGCTCCTCTATTCAAAACCTTTCGTATCTACAAAAATATATAATAAAACTAGAGTGTAGCGATAAGTAAGGGAATCAATCCAAATCTAATGGTGAAACATACAAGAGAGGCATGCAATTCATTTGTTTATTATTCTCTTTTTCGATTTTTTACTTTTTCTATTTTTTTTAGCTTTTTTCTATATTAAAACAATTTTTGTGATGAGGGTGATATAAGACTAAACTAAATCAAAGATGTAAATAACTAACTAAAACGTAAGTGACGATACTAAATAAATCTAACTAAATAAAAATCTAAAATATGAGATGGGTGAGGAAATAAAAGCGAGGACTAACAAGGGATAGGATGACGCCATATATTCTAGTTAATTAAAATTAATCAATTAATTAAAATTAATTATCCCAAGTTAGTATCAAAATCACAAATCAATCCTCGTTGCAAATGTAATTTTAATAATAACATTTTAGAAAATTAATTTTAACACTCCCACAACTCTTGAAATGTAGATCCAAACATCATCTGACAAATCACCCACTAGGATCGATCGATTAAACTAGTTTATATTATAAAAGTAAGCCTAGAGTTTAAATTAAAGGAATAATACCACACTCCCCTATCTCTAGTTCGAATCTAAAATAGGTATTATAACTACAATTTTGATTTTCTCTCGAAAATCATTTACCCTCTCTCAAGGTGGAAATTAAAATATAAGAGTGCAAAATTAATCATCAAAGGGACATTTATTTTGAATTAATTAATTAAAATATTATTAACATCAAATAATCGGTCCCCCCACCCCTTGAAAGGGGTTTTAGCCTAACATGATATTAAACATGATGAACAAATAATCAAAGGCATATAGTATAAAAGAGTGGAGAAAGAGAACACATCTTTAACAAGTCTCCTTGAAATTGGAAATTTGAACTATATATTCTTCAATACAATTCAAATCACTCACATTTAACTCTCACCAATTCTCTAAATAAATAAAAATAAAATTATTTACAAAATATTTTTCTCCCTAATTTATTTTCTACTCTAAACTGTCTTTCTTCTTCTCCAAGTTTCTTCTAGATGATCTCAAAATGAGCTTTTGAGTCTTCATTTATAGCGTGGCATATGGAGCTAGGGGCATAAATGGGAGGACAAAGGTGTGCATGTGGTTTGGGTGAGGTGAGGAGTGAGGAAATAAATAATTATTTTGTTAAAAAGGGGTTGGGGGTACTTTTGGAAAATGAGGGTTAAGTTGGTTTAAAAGACATGTGTGGCATTTTGTATTTTATTTGGTTTGGACTTTGATAGCAGGTAGAAATCGATTTGAGTTTGGGTTTACAAATGGGAAACGGGTCTTGGACATAGGAATCGGGTTTGTGGGGTTCATGAGTCGTGGGTTAGGAGTGGTCCGGAGCTGGGCAAACGGGTTTGGTCAGACATGGTCGGAGAGTGGTTCGGGTGGTGTGTTGACGGGTTTGTGTCTTAGGTCGGAGTCATAAGGCAGGTCGCGGGTTGGACAGGTGAAGTCCCGACAGGGGGTTCGAGGTGATATCCGAGTTCGAATAGGGGTGATAAGGTCGCCGGAGCTGGGTTCGGAGGTTGGGGTTGCATTGAAGATGGTGGCTGGCGGTATAAGGGTCGAACCAGCCATAGCAGGGGGTTGAGCTGGTCGGATATGAGTATCATGGGCTCAGGTTTGTAGGTGGGGGATATGGATAAGAGGGAGGATATGGGTTTTGTATTGTCGGGTCTTGGATGGGTTTGGTTAGTGATGGTGGAAAAAGGAGAAAGAAAGTGTGTGTATTAAGATGATGAATAGTAAAGGCGTTGTGTTGTGTTGTGTGTAGTGTATGGGAAGTAACGTGTGTGAGTGAGTTGTTTGGGTGTATGAATGTGTAGGGGATTAGGGCGTGCATGTGTTTAATTTGTACACCTAACTAAAAAATAAAACTAACAACTAAAATAAATTTAATAAAATTAAAATCTACTAAAAATAAAATCCTAATCTATAAATAAAAGACACAAATTAAAAAAATGAAACTAAAAAGAAATGAAAATAAAAATAAAGATCTATTAAAACAAAAAACTCAAATCCTAAAAAAATGTAAAATCTATTGAAACTAAAAAAACAAAAGAATTCCAAAAAAAAATAATCCTAATAAAAAATAAAGATAGCTAAAAACTAATAAAAATCAAAATCAAAATAAAACTACACTAAACAAAAAAAATATTAAAATATAAAATAAATCCTAGAAATTCTAAATAAATCCTAAAAATAAAACGACTAAAAATAAAAAATTTAAAAATTAATAAAAGTACAAACTCAACACACATATGGGGCTCGGGATAGGTTTAGGATAGGTCTGGGCTAGGTTAGGGTTACGAGACAAGGTAATTAGCTCCATAAATCGCAGATTCTCCTTGAAATAAGCATTTGAACTCTGCAAATGGTGATCAAGTCTGCACATTAAACATTTACGCATATAAGACCTAATTTTTCGAGAATTAGCAACAAAAATACATCTATTCGGGGCATCAAATGTAAACTTTTAGGTACTTATCATGAGTGAATACTTATGCGATTAAAAATAAGTGCGTGGATACTTATGAATTAATACGAATTGGTATATTCGGGGATAATAGGCTAATGCCACGTAAGATAGGCATGAATAGCCGGATTTCATGATATATATATATATATATATATGTGTGTGTGTGTGTGTGTGTGTGTGTGTGTGTGTGTGTGTGTATGATATGATTACAAATATATCGGTGTGTGAGAAATTTATTTATGTGAAACATAACCCTCTAGTGCTATTATGGGACATTGTCCAATGTGGGTGAATCCCTTGGCTTGAGGAGCAAGGTGAGTATAGTCCCCAAGTCATAGTGTCCATTTATTTAAGAAGTGTGACTCTTTATCAATGGTGAGACATCTTGGGTATGATTTGGTCTCACTTTCAAGTGAGGAACTATGACCGCTTTCCCTACGTTTGTGTTATGTTTTTATCAGGTCGGTGTGAGATCCCGACCAGTGGTACCCAGGATGATGTGTGTGTTCCTTGGAAGATGATGTCATTCTAAAGTCTGCATCCACTGAGTTATAGCTCTGAAGGATGGTTATTATACTTATATAGTGTGTGATATATAAGTATTGATATACTTGATGTGTGTGTGTGTGTGTGTGTATATATATATATATATATATATATATATATATATATATATATATATATATATATATATGGACAAAATAAAGGATAAAGTGAGAAGTAAATTGTTATATCCGAGAAAATAAAATCTAGAATAAGATGTGAGATATGTACAAAAAGATGAGAATATTATATACGAGACTGAATACACTAAAACGCGAATAGTGTATTATAACTAGTGAAAGTTATTCAAAATGAACGAATAAATTATAAGTGAGAAATATAATGCATAAGCTCGTGCGAAAGCTTAGGATATTATATACACGGGGTATGAGATAGCGTATGATGACGTAGAGGATTTGAGAGAGGCTAGTTAGGATGTGTAGCGTAACTAGGGTGTTTAAAATACATGTGTTAAGTGTGCACTTTCAGATGAGAGGTGAGGGGTATCTCATGTGAGTGCGACACCAGTTTAAATATAAAGAATATAATATTTTAAATGTTAAATTATTTTAAACACTTGTTAAATATTTTTAAAATGCTTTGGGCTCTATTTTATTTTGATATACGATTGATCAACTAAGATTAAAATAGGCGGTGTATCACAATTCTTCAATTTAGTTTTTCCACCAGGTTTTTGTTAGTATGATTCTAATGAGGCAGCATTCAATATATGGTGGATATAATGTACATTTAACGAGGAGTGCTATAGATGTTATTATATATATGTGGGTGTTAACATTTGATTTAGATCCTTATATTGTAACCTTGTCCCACATTGACTCAATTATCTATTAGAAATATTCCCCCTTACTTATAAAAAGGGGTGACACCCCTTCGTTATTTTCACAAACTTTATTGATAAAGTCCCCCATCTTTAATATTCTATTTGTTTCCTATGTGTCATAAAATTTTATGATTTTAGAAAATTATTAGATTCAATTTTTTCTTTTATTTAATTTTACTTTTGGAAAGATATTAGTTTGGACCCTAGTTATGATTGAAATACAATAGTTGAGATTAAGTTGTCTTGTTGAGTTTAAGCCAACGATGAAAACCTATTAAATAAGTATGGAAGAAAAAATATAATGAACTCCAAGAGGAAAACATGCTAAGTCTATTGGGATGTGAGGGACGCTATAGTTTTGCCCAAAAATATATGTTCCAAGGTGATATGTACACTTGGTGCCTTAGAAGGGATGTGCACGCATCTCATCAAATAGTGTGATGTCATTTGACATTATCAAAACCCTAAGTTCTCCTTTAGTATATACATAACACTTTTTTATACTTTAGATCTATTGTTAGTCTAGACTTCTAAAGATAATAAGATATTGTAACACCCCGTAAATTTTTAGCCGTAAAAATCTTAGTCAAATAGACAATTTTTAAAAAATAAAATTTTTGGAATCTATTTAATTTAGGTATGTCAAAATATTGGTTTTTATATATAAAAATGAGGTTTTAAGGGGAATTTAAATCAGGATTGAATGTGGAGATTATAACTTTTTGTATAAAAATCGGGGAGAGGAACCGACCTAAGGAGGATATAGAAAAATAAAAAATAAAAATCCAACCGTCTGATCGAGCTGAATTTTTCACAGAAGCGTTGTCTCGCGCTACCAATTTCGACGGTCCGATCAACCATATTAAAATTATGAGCGTTTGTGTCTGATTATGATTCAAATTCTTTTTGGTAT
Organism: Sambucus nigra; assembly: GCA_949130495.1. Classification (NCBI taxonomy): domain Eukaryota; kingdom Viridiplantae; phylum Streptophyta; class Magnoliopsida; order Dipsacales; family Adoxaceae; genus Sambucus; species Sambucus nigra. Next base: position 374,657,343 of record OX422220.1, read on the forward strand.
ATAAATAAAGTGTCGGGTTTAGGAATTTTAAAACACATTTTAGCCTTCTAAAAAATTAGTAGCCTCCTGTAGTTTCATCTTCTTCCATCTACAAAACCCTATCCCCATTTAAAAGCAAGATTTAACCCAAGTTTTAAAGGTTCAAATCGGATTTTTTCAAGTTGATCCACGAAAGAAAATTTGTAATCTTTTCGTAAGGAACACCTCTTCATAATCAGATTTATTCAAACTAATCTCAGGCATGGTTAGCTCTATTGCTTTACCTTAGTATTATGCGTAGTAATTATGGCCTACACACTAAATTCATGTGTTTTTGTAAAAAAACTAGAAATATTAATTAGGGAAAATGGAAGATAATTCAGGATTGTTTTTATAAAAAATATCTAATATGAATGAAGACTCAAAACCTTACATGTTAGGCTAGAGTTTTGGGTTCCATAGACGTTAAGGTGTTCCCACGTAGATTCTTAGATAGAAATTCCATTTAATAATTCGTATGATGTTAAATAATGGAAATTTTGTGGATGTCGCATAGTAGAAAATTCTTGTTGTATAAATTCTATACATGCATGTGGTTATAAATTGAATAATTTGATGAGAAAGTGTGGTTTAATTAATACTTTGATTTAAATGAAATTAATTGATTAATTGATGGTGGGTGGATTAAATTGCTAAAATTAGTGTGGAATGAAAATTTATATGTCTCGTATCTGTCACATGCTAAGAATGATATTTAATTTAGTTACGTTGGACATAGTTTTGGTGGTGGCCGACACCAGAATTACGTGGGGTGTTACAGATGGTACCAGAGCATAGTCTTAGGTCTCGTAGGTTGTGAGTCCTTTTAGCTTCTGCATTACTGATCTTTGATCCCCTTTATTGATTCGTACTCCTTAAGGTTGTGAGTCTAGCATACGTGTTAGATATGTTTCTTGGAGATAGGGAGTTTTGTGTTAAGGACATTTTAGGCATTGATGTTAGAAGTAGTAATCTGGATGCGAGGATCCTTAGAGTTTATTTTGGAAACAATATTTATTTGGTAGATCGTTAGTATAAATTTTGGGTATATCTAGTATCGATGCAATGATGTGATTTGATTTGAGGATTTCAGCTAGTAATGTCTTTTGGAGATATAATTGAGTGGTGATCTGTGAGCGAGCGTGGTACATCGTTATTTTAATAGTTATGAATATGTATATAGTTTGGATATATATTGTATCTTTGTTCATGGGGTATGAGCATGTAGGATTGGGTGTATGGGCACCTAATCATAACATTCTATTGGTACGCATATGTGAACCTTAATTTATTTTGCAAATTTACGCCTCGCCGAATTTCAAGGACGAAATTCCTGTATTAGTGGGGAAGTATGTAGCACGCCGTAATTTTTTAGCCGTAAAAATCTTTGTTAAATAAACAATTTCAAAAAATTAAATTTGTTGGAATTTATTTAATTTTGGTATTTCAAAATGTTGGATTATATATAAAAATAAGATTTTAGGGCTTGTTTGGTTCGAGGTTTGGAAAGGGAATTTAGGATTCTTGGAATTTAGAATTCCCCTCATTTAGATATGTTTGGTTGGAGATTTAAGGGAGAACTTAGAATTCCCACGAAATTGGATTCTCCTTTCCCCTCTAAAATGTGGGTAATCCTACATTCCCGGACATATTACCTTACTTTTGTGGTGAGACAAAAATACCATCTCACGTAAACTCATACGTACATTCTCTCTCTCTCTCTCTCACACACACACACACATACACTCTCTCTCGCACATACACACACATACTCACTCTCTCTATCACATACATACACACACACACACACTCTCTCTCTCTCTCTCTCACACACACACACACATACATACATACATACATACATACATACACTCTCTTATCTTTCACTCACACACATGATCTCTCTATCTCTCTCACACACACAAACACTCTCGCTCACACATATACACATACACACACTCTCTCTCTCTTCCTCTCTCTATCATACACACACACACACACAATGTCTCTCTCACACACACAAAAACTCTCTCTCTCTCTCTCACACACACACACACTCTCTCTCTCTCTCGCTCCCCTCTCTCTCTATCACACACATATAAATACACACATACACACACATAAACACACTCTCTCTCTCACACACACAGACACACATACACTTACACACACACACACACATATAAATACACATGCACACACACACACACACACTATCGCTCTCTCTCACACATACACTTACACACACTCAACCACACACAACCACACACACACACACATACACTCATGTGCACACACTCAAATCAGGTAAAATGGTATTTTAGTTAAATGATATTTATTCCTAATTTGGAAAAATAATTTTAGATGCCAGGAAAAAAGAATTTCTGCTTGAACCAAACAATGGAAAGGAAATGAAGATTCTAGGAACTTAGAATTCCTAGAATTATGGATTTTCAATTCCTTTCCAAACCTCGAACCAAACAATCCCTTAAGTGGAACTTAAATCGAGATTAAATTTATAAATTATAACTTTTTGTATAAAAATCGGGGGAGGATCCGACCTAAGGAGGATATAGGAAATAATAAAAATTTGACCATCCGATCGAGCTGAATTTTTCACAAAATCTTCGCTCGCGATTAGCTAAAACATGCTAAAAAATTAGCCAATTCCGACGGCCTGATGATTCGTAATAAATTTTTGAGTGTTTGTGTTTGATTAGGACTCAAATTCTTTTTATTATATAAATATAGTGGGGTGTTTAGGAATTTTAAAACACATTTAAGCCTTCTCAAAAATTAGTAGCATCATCTAATATCATCTTCTTCCATTTACAAAACCTTATCCCCATTTAAAAGCAAGATTCAACCCAAGTTTTGAAGTTTCAAATCGGATTTTCTCAAGTTGATCCAAGAACAAAGATTTGTCATATTTTCGCAAGGAGAACATCTTCATAATCATATTTCTTCAAATAAATATCAGGCATGGTTACCTCTATTGCTTTCCCTTAGTATTATGCATAGTAATTATGGCCTACACACTAAATACATGTGTTTTCTTAAAACAAACAAGAAATATTAATTAGGGAATGTGGAAGATAATTCGGGAGTGTTTTAATAAAAAAATTCTAATATGAATGAAGACTCAAAACCTTGAATGTTAGGGTAGAGTTTTGGGTGCCATATACGTTAATGCTGGAAATGTTGACCCCCAATTTTAATTTTATAAAATTAAATTTCCTTTAATGCGGAATAAAGATGGTTCAACACACTCAATTGACAAATTTTAATTTTAAAAAAATTAAAATTAAACACAACAAAGTGAATTAAAGTAAACTCACACACGCTTTAAATACACTCAAACCAAATTAATTTTATTATCAAGTTTAAATAAACTAGACAATACTATTAACCAATTAATTTAGTGCCAACTTGAATTAAATTAACTTAAACAAAATTTACCCAAATAATTAAACATGCACCATTTTAATCCAGAATGCGAATTAAACACAATTTTTTTTTACCCTAAGCATGAGTTCTAGGTGATTTTTTCAAAAGATAAAATAAATTCACAATCCCACAACACGGCGATGTATGAGGAAAAACCCAAATCGGGAAAAAACATCGGATGGTCCTGGCCTAACAAATTCACTAAGTACGGTATGAATTTTACAAAGACTCGATAAGAGGACTTACACAACTGACTCGACTCCCTTCAAGCCTTGAAGCGCTCCTTCTAACTTCAACCTCCGCCTAGTGAATAATTATGGAGTCCATCGGAACCTTGGAGTCCACCAATTGAGACCAAGCAACCATCAACCACACATGGTGCCTTTCACCATGTGAGAAAGCCGTAGCAAACCAAAAGCTTCTTCTTCTTTGAGGGATATATAAGAAAACTCAAACTTTTCTTTATTGTGGTAGAGATGAACCAATGGTGCCAAACAACTCTAATAAATATATATATATATATATATATATATATATATATATATATATATATTTAAGAACTTAGAATAAACATAAACCGATTTTATGGCTGAGAACACATGTGTATAAGAGAATTTCTAATTAATTTTGACACATGAAAACAGGGACTTTTGTTATGAAATATTGGCTCTCAAAAAGCTCTCAAGGAGGTTGAAAAAAGTCTTAGAAAAGGTCTGTCCTGAAGTCGCCTTTAAAACTGTCATAAGATATTGGGACAAAGTAATGGAAAAATGGGATAAAAATGCCAAAAAATTTCCCACCCAGAAATCTTATTCGAACGAGATTTTCATTCGAATGAAGTCTCGTTCGAATGACCTTCTACCGAGGTTCCAGAGGCCAATTGGAAAAATTCGTTGGCAAACTCGTTCGAACAACATTCTTGTTCGAACGAAAAACTCGTTCGAATGACAATATCAAATGAAGTGATAGAATGGTCATTTTTAAAATTAAGCCCAAAAACTTTTTATACAAAGTTCTAAAGTAACCTTCTAAAAAAAATCATTTTAAATGTACTTACACCAAATAAAAAAATGTTCCAAGCTCCTATATATATATATATATATATATATATATATATATATATATATATATATATATATATATGTAAGGCAATCACACCTTGGGAGAGATTAGAACTAAGTTGATGACGTAAAATGAGGCACATGTAAACCGACAAAGATGTCCTCTTGATAAGTAGGCGGCAGCGTCTTCAACTTTAACATGTTATAGGATTGAAGGATACACAAGAAACTATCCTATGACTCAAATGTTTTTGTCCGGAATTCAGCCAAAACTATAAAGGGCTTAATTGAAAATTTGTGTCCTTACAAATCTCCCCCTTTGGCTATTCCGGGACAAAAACCAAAATCCTAAAGGGCCGTCAAGCTCTACTAGAATGAAAAACAACACACCCAAAATAAAAATTACATAGTTTGACTCAAAACCCATGGATCAATATCTTTGCCGATGAAAGTTTCCATTTAGAAGAATCCCTGCACACTTAAGAAAACTATCAAACACATAGGGAATAAGAATATTAAATAAATACTCCCCATAAATTAATTATCCCCTTTATCAAATAAATGACCTACTTAGAAAGACGTCTCCCCCTAAGTTAAATTTACCAAAATAAGATATTATTACAATAGGATTAGATACAATTTCCCTCTATCATTCTCCCCCTTTTGTTCAGGAATAGACAAAGGATAAGAAACTAATTTAAACAAGATGAAGCATAAAGTGATAAGAGCATGAAAGCATATGCAATAAGATAGATACCAATTATGAATTAAAGCATAGATGGACTAGTAAGCAAGGAAAAGACTAAAACATATTATCATATATATGAGGACATAATGAATATTACTAACGCACACGCACATATATATAGGTATAAACACCACACATGACACAAAATACATTAATCTTTTCACACTCGTATAGAAAAAATGTGTCCAAATATATGTGGTAAATGGAAGTGTAGGGGTGTAAACTAGTAATAATTAAATTTAGACCCAATCACTTAAAACATGTTCACCGAGTTCTCAATTGATTGCAAACTTCATCACATTTGAATATAACCTCATGTGAAAATATAAATTTAACCCAATGAACAAACATACACAATGCACATAAGCCTAGAATTTGGATGATTCTACAGCCCAATAGAGTCATGGCAATGAAATCGCAACTAAGATAAACGGACATTGTGCAAAACCGTTGACAATCCATCCAAACCCCCTCAAAATATGCATATATATTTTTGAATGACTATATAAATTAAACAAAATAGGCCGTGGCAAATATTTTCTTTTAATGCCATTATTCTTTTAGGTCTTTGGACCAAGGGTTTCTTATAGATCCAAGCAAACGGTGGCTTCCTCGCAAATGATGATATTTCCTTTCAGAGCCCTTCCCCGTGCACACACACACACAGATATATATATATATATATATATATATATATATATATATATATATATATATGTGTGTGTGTGTGTGTGTGTGTATGTATGTATGTATAATCTTTTATCGCTCAATTCTGGCGTGCAACGGATTTTCAAATGCATTAGTCCTCCTATGTCACATAGCATGTAGATGACTAGATTGGAAGGATAACACCTCACAAAGATCAAATATACATGTGAAATTAAAATTTCAAGAGATCTTATGCATGTGTAAATTGAGGCATATAAAAAGTGGAATCCATTATAGCAGCACAAATTCCAACTACTCTATGTAAGCATGGTAAAAAACTTTTTAAGGATTGACAATCATAAGCAAAGTTCTAGCCACATGGGAGCTGATGATGCTGAGAATCAGCACCACCAGGTGAGGTGTTTCCAAGCTCAATATAAGTATAACAATGGTATCACAGCTATATAAGGGGACAAGAGAAGGAGATGAGGATATGAAGAATGAACACAGGAATATAGGTGGTTCAGCCAATCTGGCCTACGTCCACAGTGGGTGTGAGTAATATCACTGACTGTAGGCGCTAATGGCCATGGATACAATTCACTCTAGCTCTCTCTCTCTCTACTGTATATGTATTTAGACAGAGTTTTGGCTAGGGTTGAATAATCTGGATCCTTTTGCAAGGTAGGGGATGATCCCTTTATATAGTGCCTAGGGGGTGTAATGTACCCCCTATGCATGTAATGTGCATGTGTGTAGTTTCCTCGCCAATGGGGGTGTGCCACCTGTCATGGCCACATGTAGGTAATGATGATGAAATATTCTCCCACATGTGGAGAATAATCTTATTATAACTTATTTGTGCCCAGGTGTCCTTATCCAGATGTCAACAGATGCTCGGCAGTCATGTTGGTGAATGGCCTCGGCCTAGGAGAGGCCGAGCTATAAAGGTTGGATGTCCTCTCAATCCGCGAAGTGTCATGAGGAATCTCGTCCTGATGTCAGCCGAGGTATATGCTAGGGTCGGCCTGAGCCAAGGTTAGGCATGTGGCATGCTGATGTTTACTAATACCTCTGGTAACCTCGGCCCAAGCCGAGGTAGGATCCATGATGAAGGTGAATCGGTGGCTCCTTGTTATCTCGGCCTACTGATGGCCGAGGTTGCTATTCCTGGGCACTTGAGGGTGCTGTTGATATCTGCGACGTGCGTAGTATCCTTGGGGAGGTGCATGTAGTAATGTCGGCCGGGGCCGAGGTAGTCCTGGCCAAGGGATGATACCGATGGTCCTTACCCCTTATTGGGCCTACCAATGTCTCGGACACCATCTCGGCAGAGGTAGGTATCCCTGGCTGAGGTTATACTTGGGCATATCAATCACCCCCCAGCCCTTAGTCATTTGCGAGAGCAGGTGGCTAGGGGATTCTTACCTCCGAGGCCTGTTCACCCCAAGGCCAACACCTGCGTGACACTTGTCCCAAGCCAAGGCGTGCCCACTTGGTTGGCATGTGCTGTCAGTTGTCCCTTGGGCTTCCCAAGGAAATGATGAGCCTTGGGAATCGTGCTCAAGTATTTAAAGGTTAAAATCCTTTCTTCTTCCTCATTTCTCTCCTTCGCGCCCTATTTTCTGCAACTCTCTCTCTCCGAAGCTCCCTCGTTCCAGCGCTTGTTCTGCAGGGGAATACCTCGTTTCTTGCGCGATTTCCTCTATTTCATTCATCAACTCACCCTCAGGTACCTCCCCCTCTCCATCTCCTTCATTTTGGCATTTTAACTTGAATTTTCCGATTAGGGTTTGAATTTTTCGGTGGTCATATGAGTTTTCCAGTGAGGGTTTGAATTTTCTGGTGAGCTAGGTTTTCTGCAAAAGTTCTTTGGTTTGATCTTTGGTCCCCTTAATCTTTCAAGCCAAACTCGTTTGTAGTTTTTAGGATTTTTCCTCAAGTTTAGGGTCTGCCAATGTTTTGAGTCGTCCCCAGATGCTCAGACCCCTGTATCAACTTCTTGAAGACTTCCCATCTCTTAGAGAAAAGACCTTAGAGAAAATTAGGCAAATAGAGAGAGCTCAGGAAGAAGCTCGTAGGTCACAGGAGTTCCCTGCCAGACCTCTCTTTCCTCCACCTCTCAAGGTGGTATACCCTCGTCCACCTGAGAATTTCTATCAGACAGACGCCTCTGCCAATAACTTGCCGATGTCTGAGTCTGAGTCTTCCACCTCCAACCCGATGTCTGTGGACTCTTTCCAAGAGGCCATGGACTTCACTCCTCAGGCTGTTCAGGACCCTGACCAGGCTGAGGTTTCCAGCCGGGCCTCGTCCCAAAATGGCACAAGTACCTCAAGTTCTTCTTTAGAGGTTGAGCTTGTTAGGCCAAGTGTGGTTGTGCCTCCCATTCTAAATGCCATCCCACTGTCGGCCGTTACTGGGGCCGAGTTTGCTCAAAGGTTCCCTGGTCACCCGTCTACGTCTGCTCCAGCCGACGTTGAGTCTGACGACGATGAGGATGCCGAAAGTGATGTTGACACATCTGACGACGATGAAAGCACAGTTACTGAGGTGGATCTATTGCACTTCAGGTACTTATACTCCATCAGTCCCTCTATCCACTTAAGGAGACCTCTGAGGGAAGAGAGGGCCTACCATGGTCAAGATGGAGAGATCTGCTTGTACGAGCAGATGTTCAAGTTAGGTTTTCATCTTCCCTTTCACCCTGTCATCAGGTCCATCCTTTCCTTCATTAACTTGGCCCCCTCACAGCTCTCTCCCAATGCTTGGAGAGTTATCATAGGGGCCATTATCTTGTGGAGGGCGGTCCACAACTCTGACCTCCCAGTTCAGGTCTTTGCTGGCTGTTACGTCCCCACCTCGGCCAAGAATCATCCGAGCTACTATCACTTCGTGGCTCGGAGGCCTGAGAAAAAGATGCTCTTGGTCACTCAGACCTCCAATCATAATTGGAAACTTCGGTACTTTTTTGCCTCAGGGCTGTGGGAATTTGGTCCTTCCATTCCCTCTTCCATTTATGAGCCGAGAATACCCCTTAAATGGGGAAAAGTCACCATGTCTGCTAGGGCCGACCCTGGACTAAGTGTTCAAAATGGCAAAAAGGTGAAGGCCCTGCAAGACCAAAGGGCCCATGGGATGTTTGTCAAGTTCGAGCATCTGTTGACCCCCCAGTACCTCTCGGGGACGAGCTTAGGTGGAAGTCCCCTAGTTGACTTTGGTTAGGATTTTTATTTTTATTTCAAGTCTAACCTCTGATTATACTTACTTTATTTCTGAGTCTTATCTTTTCATTTTTGCAGAGAGACCACCAGGCATTTCAGACGAGTTGTGGGAGATGGCAGCTCCAAGCTTGGCTAGACTTGTCAAGAAGACCGGTTTGAATGCTCCTCTACCTGCTCCCTCAACATCCAAGTCCAAAAAGAGGGCCCCTGAGGTCCATCCCCCTGAGGATCAGAGGCCGAGCTCCAGGCAAAGGAGGACTCCAGACGCTGCAATTCCTATCACAGCCGATACCTTAGCTGCTCGTCTGGACCAGCTGAAGCTTTCCGAGAGCGTGGTCGGCAACAGCAGGCAGGCCATGGACGCCCTTGCCAACGTGATGACTTATGCCGACAAGCGCTTTTACAGGGCCATGGACACTCATATGATGGTTGAGTTCGGCCTCCACAGAGCCGTCCAGGTATGGCTCGTTCATTTTGCCAAGTGCGACCTCTGAATTTATTTCCTTCTAACCTCTTCATTGTATGTGCAGAGTGTGACTGCCATGTACTAGTTATCTAACTGGGCCTTGAGGAAATTGCCTCTGATCCAGAAGGGGCAAGAGGCTGAGCAGGTGGAGAGCACCCTGAAGGCCGAGGTCGACCGTCTGAGGACGGAGTTGCAAAATGCTGAGACCAAGGCCTAAAATTCTGAAAACAAGGCCCAAGGCCTAGAAAAGGACATCTTTGCACTCATCCAGAGCCACACCAAGGCCTTGAAGGACAAGGATGATGCCCTGCAGAGGAAGGTTAGTGCTGCTGTGAAGGCCTCTCTTGCAGATGCCTCGGAGAAAATAATTGTTGATTACAAGGTCTCCGCGGAGTTTGTAGGTTTTGGTCTTGAATACCATGAAAGGGGTATCAAGGCCACCACCAAATGGGACGAGGTCAGGGAGGCCGAGGTTGGCACCATAAAGGCCTCCGACTTTGTGGGCCTCGGCCTTGCCGACGCTCAATTTGCCCAAGCCTTGCAAGAGATAAAGGATGAGGCTGCTGCCCCTGGTCAGACTGTTACTCTGGAAGGGACTGATCTCGGAGGGACTGACCCTACAAATGAAGTGGCTGAGGTGACCAATGCCGAGCAGGCCAATCCAGCCGAGACATCGAATGTTCCTCCCTCAGATGTTTGACTTGGCCTTGTATTTTGCATTTTTTGTTTTGACTTGTAATCTTGCATTTGTAATTTCTCAGACATGTAAATATTATGCAATTTCTTTCATTGAATGCCAATGTCTTCCTTCATATTGATCTCTGAATGTATTTGAATGCCATGCAATCTCTGAAGTCATTATTTAATATGATGCCATAACCATTACTTAAGAGTCTGAGGTCCTCTAACCAAGGTGTCTGAGGTTAGCCTCATAATAAATCACCAAATTAATGGTGTTAAGGGTCTGAGGTCCTCTAACCTAGGTGTCTGAGCTCAGACCTCATCACCACCGAGTGATGTTATGAGGGTTTGAGGTCACCACCTGGGCCGAGGTTAGCCTCATAATAAATCACCAAATTAATGATGTTAAGGATCTGAGGTCCTCTAACCTAGGTGTCTGAGCTCAGACCTCGTCACCACCGAGTGATGTTATGAGGGTCTGAGGTCACCACCTGGGCCGAGGTTAGCCTCATAATAAATCACCAAATTAATGATGTTAAGGGTCCGAGGTCCTCTAACCTAGGTGTCTGAGCTCAGACCTCGTCACCACCGAGTGATGTTATGAGGGTTTGAGGTTACCACCTGGGCCAAGGTTAGCCTCATAATAAATCACCAAATTAATGATGTTAAGGGTTTGAGGTCCTCTAACCAAGGTGTCTGAGCTCAGACCTCGTCACCACCGAGTGATGTTATGAGGGTTTGAGGTTACCACCTGGGCCAAGGTTAGCCTCATAATAAATCACCAAATTAATGATGTTAAGGGTCTGAGGTCCTCTAACCTAGGTGTCTGAGCTCAGACCTCGTCACCACCGAGTGATGTTATGAGGGTCTGAGGTCACCACCTGGGCCGAGGTTAGCCTCATAATAAATCACCAAATTAATGATGTTAAGGGTCTGAGGTCCTCTAACCTAGGTGTCTGAGGTCACCACCTGGGCCAAGCTTAGCCTCATAATAAATCACCAAATTAATGATGTTAAGGGTATGAGGTCCTCTAACCTAGGTGTCTGAGCTCAGACCTCGTCACCACCGAGTGATGTTATGAGGGTCTGAGGTCACCACCTGGGCCGAGGTTAGCCTCATAATAAATCACCAAATTAATGATGTTAAGGGTCTGACGTCCTCTAACCTAGGTGTCTGAGCTCAGACCTCGTCACCACTGAGTGATGTTATGAGGGTCTGAGGTCATCACCTGGGCCGAGGTTAGCCTCATAATAAATCACCAAATTAATGATGTTAAGGGTCTGAGGTCCTCTAACCTAGGTGTCTGAGCTCAGACCTCGTCACCACCGAGTGATGTTATGAGGGTTTGAGGTCATCACCTAAGAGGTTAGCCTCATAATAAGTATCACCAAATTAATGATGTTAAGGGTCTGAGGTGATCTAACCAAGGTGTCTGAGCTCAGACCTCGTCACCACCGAGTGATGTTATGAGGGTCTGAGGTCATCACCTAAGAGGTTAGCCTCATAATAAGTATCACCAAATTAATGATGTTATTTCCCTATAATATCTTTGCTCTAAGAATGGAACAAGAATTTGCCATGGAAACTGATCTTTATTAACAACCTCTTCTCGATAAGACGATACATTTACAAATTACAAATCCTATGCAACATTATATAAAATATCTCTTCAGGTGGTCAGCATTCCACGGGTTGGTGAAAGGTTCTACCTCTAAGTTCTCTAGCCTATATGTGCCAGGCACAACCTCTTCCGTTACTTTGTAGGGGCCATGCCAGTTCGGGTGTAGCTTGTTTGCCTTCTGTAGGGTCTTCTTAAGCACTAGGTCTCCCACCGCAATGGGCCTTGACTTCACCCTTTGATTGTAGAATTTTGCTGCTCTCTGTTGGTATGCTGCTTTCCTGACCTCTGCGTCTTCCCTTCTTTCTTCAATTAGGTCCAGGTCTAACCTCCTCCTTTCCTCGTTGCTGTCAGGATCGTAGCTCTGAACCCGATGAGTTGGTAGGCCTATCTCCGTTGGTATGACGACTTCTGAACCGTGTGCCAGCATGAATGGAGTTTCTCCCGTGGGTGTCCTCGCTGTGGTCCTATAAGCCCATAGCATAGCGTAAACCTCTTCTATCCATCTCCCCTTCGTGTCTTCTAACCTCTTCTTGATTCCGTCTAAGATAGTCCTGTTTGTGACCTCAGTCTGGCCATTAGCCTGAGGTCGACCAGGAGATGAGAAGAACTGTTTAATCCCCACACTTTGGCAATACTTCTCTAGGGAGGAGTTCTTGAACTGGGTCCCATTATTTGAGATGAGCGTGTTTGGGAGGCCATACCTACATATGATGTTCTTCCAGATGAACTGAAAGGTCTTCTGCTCCGTAATCGTTATCATTGGTTCGGCCTCTACCCATTTTGAAAAGTAATCAATGGCAACTATCAAGAATCTATAGTTGTTGACTGCTCTTGGCAAAGGTCCTACTAAGTCAATTCCCCATACCGCGAAAGGCCACGGAGAATAGATTATGTCATAGGCTGATGGGGTTGGTGGGGGATAGTGGCAAACCTCTGACATTTGTCGCACTTCTTCACATAGTCAGCAACGTCCCTAGACAAGGTTGGCCACCAGTATCCTTGAGTGATGATCCTTTTGGCTAAGGGTCTTCCCCCTATGTGGCTAGAGCAAGAGCCTTCATGAACCTCTTGTAAGATCCGAGGTACCTCCACAGGATGCACACATCTGAGGAGGGGCAAGAGAAACCCTTTTTTATACAAGATGTCTCCTATCAATGAGAACTTTGCAGCTCTGTATCTCAACTTTTTTCTTTCCATCTTAGACTCAGGTAGCTCTCCCTCTCTTAGGTATCTGACAATCGGGTCAATCCACGAGTCTCCCAGGTTTACACTGTGACAAGGGTTACATACCTCGTCCTCCTCGATACTTGCCTTTCCTAAGATTTAAATTGGGATGGTTCTTCCCAAGTCTGTCTTCATTGCTGAGGCCAGCCTTGCTAATGCATCAGCGTGATTATTGCTCAATCTAGGCACTCTCTTCAGTTTGGCCTCTTCAAAGTAATCTAGCAACCCTCTTACTTTCTTTAGGTATTTGGCCATCCTTTTATCCTTGGCCTCGTATGCCCCCAGCACTTGATTGACAACCAACCTTGAGTCGCTATGGAGTAGAAGCCGCTTTACTTGAAGAGATGTTGCCAACAAGAAACCTGCTATCATGGCCTCATACTCAGGCTCGTTGTTGGAGGCCTTAAAGTTGAATCTCAAGGCGTACTCAATGTTGGCACCATATGGAGCAGAGAGTACTAGCCCCGCGCCGCTTCCATGGTCATAAGAAGATCCATCAATGAAGAGGCTCCACACGTCCGCATCAGATGAGAAGACCCCGTCACTCATAACTCCCTTCTTGAAGAGGTATCGATCCTCTTCGTTCTCTTCCACTCTGCCCTGGGTTTTTCCTGGTACAACCTCTTCTCGGCCTTGGAAGACATTTGGTTCTGCCTCTTCCGAATTTCAGAAGACACTACGGTTTGTCTCTTCGCCATCATCCAGGCCTTTCTCTGTCTCGGCCTCTTCCGAACCTCTATCTGCCTCTTCCCAGGTGAACTCTGCGATAAAGTCTGCGAGGGCCTGCCCCTTGATGGCTGTCCTGGGCTGGTAGGTGAGGTCATACTCTCCTAGCTCGATGACCCAGGTCATCAGTCTTCCGGACTTCTCAGGCTTGTGCAAGACCTGCCGCAGTGGTGAGTCGGTGAGGACTGTCATGGAGTGAGCTTGAAAGTAAGGCTTCATCTTCCTAGAGGCGTGTATCAGGGCATAAGCCAATTTCTCTATGCGGGGATAGTTTTCTTCAGACCCTTGAAGGGCCTTACTATTGAAATAAACAGGTCTATAAACCCCATCCTCTTCCCGTATGATGGCCGCGCTAATGGCTGACTCAGAGACTGCCAGGTACACAAACAACCTTTCCCCCGCGATAGGCAGGGACAGAAGCAAGGGAGACCCCAAGTAGAAATTCAATTGATCAAAGGCTTTTTCACACTCTTCATCCCATTGGAAGGCCTTTCTCAGAACTTTAAAGAACGAAAGACACTTGTCCGTGGCTCTGGAAATAAACCTGTTAAGGGCTGCCACCCTTCCAGTGAGTCTCTGAACATCCTTGATACTCCTAGGAGTATTCATATCGAGCAATGCCTTGATTTTTTCCAGGTTTGCTTCAATCCCCCTCTGATTAACGATGAACCCCACGAACATCCTGGCTCCTACCCCGAAGACACATTTCGCTGGGTTGAGCATCATCCTGTAGGAGTCCATGACATCAAAGGTCTTCTCAAGGTCCGCTATATGAGTACATGCTTTTAGGCTCTTCGTTAGCATATCGTCCACGTATACCTCCATGGTCTTACCTATCTTCTCCTCTAACATCTTATTGACAAGACGTTGATAGGTCGCGCCTGTATTTTTCAAACCAAAGGGCATCACCTTGTAACAGTACGTCCCCTTGTCAGTGATGAAGGCTGTCTTCTCAGAGTCCTTGGCATCCATGAAGATTTGGTTATAACCTGAATAAGCATCCATGAAACTTATAAGCTCGTGCCCTGCTGTTGCATCCACCATCTGGTCTATCCTAGGCAAGGGATAGCTGTCTTTCGGGCAAGACCTGTTCAGGTCTGTGAAATCTACACACATCCGCCACTTTCCATTAGCCTTAGGAACGATGATTGCATTTGAGAGCCACTCTGGATAAGTAACCTCTCTTATGAACTCGGCCTCTTCCAACTTCTTCACCTCTTCCCGGATGACCTCATACTTCTCTCTGGAGTAGATCCTTCGCCTCTGTTTAATAGGCCTAGCATCTTCATCCACGTTGAGCTTGTGGGTCATGATCCAAGGGTTGATGCCAGGCATGTCTGCATGACTCCACGCGAAGACGCTCTACCTCCTCCTAAGGAAGTTTATCAGCTCTTCCTTGATCCCTTGCTCCAGGGCCTTGCTGACCTGGACGGTTTTTTTTGGCTCGTCCTCATTGAGGACGATGGATTCTACCTCTTTCGCAGCCTCACCCTTCTTTAATTTTGTTTCATCTCTGGGATCAAGTGTGTCAATGCTGTAAGTGACGGTTACTCTCTTATGGGCCTCTCGCCCTTCGACCGAGTTGAAATAACACTCCTGTGCCGTGGTGTGGTCCCCTTGCAGTTCCCCTACCCCATAAGGAGTCGGGAATTTTAGCATCTGGTGGACCGTTGATGGCACGACTTCAAACTCTTTGAGGGCCACTCTTCCGATGATGAGGTTGAAGGCCGAGAAGACATCCTCGTCCATCACAAAAAAGTTTATCTTCTTAGTCAGCCTCTTAGGCCACTCATCTCCCATGCGTACATCCATTTCATACATGCCTAATGGGTGCACCTTCTCACCACTGAAGCCTATCAATGGGTGATGGTAGGGCACTAGCCTTGCCCTGCTAAGATCCAAGCTTTTGAAACAAGGCCAGAACATCACATCTGCTAAGCTTCCCCCATCTATGAGGATTATCCCTACATCGCACCCATGCACCTTTGTCGTAATGACCAATGGGCCATCATGGGGGGCTAAGATGCCCTTGAAGTCAAGTCTGGAGAATCTCACCACTAGGGTGTCCATGTCCACCTTCTTCCTCTTCTGCACTGTGTCAGAAGACGTTAGATTCACAACCTCAGGTTTGACCACTGACTTGGCCTCCTCTACATGAGCTTTCCTGTCGGCTACCTCAGAGCCACCTCCTGCGAAACCCCCACATATGGTGCTAACACCAAAGGATATCATTCCTACCCTCTTAGTGGGGTGTTGTCATCCTTAGGTGGGAGATCCGGGTCATCGCCATCGTCACCCTCTGAATCATCAGGCCTTCTAGTCGGGACATCGCCGCGGCATCTGTCATCTCTTCTCTTTCTAGGGTCTTCTCTTCCACCCTTCGGGGCCTTGCCATCCACATACTTTCTTAGCTTCCCAAATTTCATCATCTTCTCGATCTCGTCCTTCAGAGCAAAGCATCTATCTGTGATATGGCCGTGATCCTGATGGAACTCACACCAGATGTTCTTATTCCTCTTATGTGGTGGGGCCTTCAATTTCTCTGGCCACCTCAGAGCCCGGTCAGTCTTGATCTCATTAAGGATATGCTCACAGCTCATAGTCAGAGGAGTGTAATGAGCAAACTTGTCATCTGCTGACCTCTTCTTCCCATCTTTCTTACCCTGGGATCTCCTAGTGCTACCATGGTTCTCCTCCTCATATTTGGCGGCCATTGCCTCTTCTGCATTCATCACTTTCCGGGCGGTGGATAATAGTTCTGCCATAGACTTGGGGGGGTCTTTCCCCAACTTCCACAATAACTTCCCCTTCTGGAGGCCTCCTATCAGGGCGGTCATGGCTATGCTCTCTTCTTAATCCTCTACCTCCAACTTCTCCTTGTTAAATCTTGCTATATAGTCTCTTAGGCTTTCACCCTTATCCTGTTTGACATACAAGAGGTGGGTGGTCTTCTTCTGAGGTCTTACCCCAAAGCAGAAGTTGCAGAAGAACTGCTCTGCTAGGCCCTTGAAGTTTTCAATCGAGTTCTTTGGAAGAGAGGTGAACCAACTATGAACTGCCCCTGTCAAGGTCCCTGAGAAGGCCCTACACTTCATCTCATCAGGGATTGAGTAAATATCTGTCGTCGACTGATACATCTCGATATGGTGCACCGGGTTAGTGCGGCCATCATACTTAGGCATCACCGTAGGAGGCTTGAACTTAGCTGGGGTTGGGAATCCCACTATCCTAGCTACAAACGGGGAGCCCTCCGAGTAGCCCCTGTGTAGTGGGTCCCTGCTCTTTATGAGATCCCCTATCTTTTCCTCGAGACGTTGGATTGAGTCATTCCAGGGTCTTCTCTCTTCAGCCAGGCCGAGGTTATCCCCTGCCACCTCCCTAGGATGGACAGAGGGTTCCCCAGCCACAACATACCGACTATTGACTTCTTCCTGCTCCCTGGCTCTTCTCTCCACGGGTCGACCTTGATCTGGCCGAGCCTGCCTATTCCCTCTTTGAGAGCCTACCGTGCTCTTTGACCTCGATAGCCGCTGCCTCAGGTCATTGACTGGGCCTAGCCTCTCGAAGGCCGACCCTCTGCTCAATCTGTTAAAGGCCGACCCTCTCTGTTGGGCCTCATCTCTTCCACGACCGACACATCCTTGGCTCTGCCTATCAAAGGCCGACCCCATATGTTGGGCCTCGTCTCTTCTTCGGTCGACACATCCTTGGCTCTGCCTAAGGGGTCGTACGGTGTTATCTGACACCTCATACGGCTCCCAGCAATCTTTCGGGGCCTCCTCAGCTTCTAGGTCATCATACCTGTCCTCTGGGCAAGGGTTTCCCTGCCTCCCCAGGCGCAAGTGCCTAGGGTCAGCAACGTCCCTCCTCCGCTGGGGTGCAGGTTGGTCCTTCATGGGCGCCTGGGGTGGTCCCCTGGCATCAGGATGGGGTTGAACTACCGCCGAACTTATCATGTCCGGGGAGACTCCCGGTGGCCTCATCATCATGGTTTGGCTGAGCTGGGCAAATTGCTCCTTCATGGCTTGTTGTGTTGCAGCTAAAGATTTCAAAGCTGCTGCCACCTCAGCCATTTCAAACTGGGGAGGAGCCTGACTAGAGCTAGCCCCTCCACCTCCGGGCGGTGGAAGAGGTGGTGGTAATTCGGGTGCCATGTGTTGATAATAAAGAGCTTGAACAGCAAGGGAGCTTAATACCTTAAAGGACCTCTTTCAATGGTGAAACAACTCCACACAAGGGGTGGTTCCTGGTTCACCACCAGAGTCTCCGGTGAGGTAAAGCAGAAAAAGAGGAAGAGATAGCCTCTCGATTCCCACAGACGATGCCAAAATGATGATGCTGAGAATCAGCACCACCAGGTGAGGTGTTTCCAAGCTCAATATAAGTATAATAATGGTATCACAGCTATATAAGGGGACAAGATAAGGAGATGAGGATATGAAGAATGAACACAGGAATATAGGTGGTTCAGCCAATCTAGCCTACGTCCACAGCGGGTGTGAGTAATATCACTGACTGTAGGCGCTAATGGCCATGGATAAAATTCACTCCAGCTCTCTCTCTCTCTACTGTATATGTATTTAGACAGAGTTTTGGCTAGGGTTGAATAATCTGGATCCTTTTGCAAGGTAGGGGATGATCCCTTTATATAGTGCCTAGGGGGTGTAATGTACCCCCTATGCATGTAATGTGCATGTGTGTAGTTTCCTCACCAATGGGGGTGTGCCACCTGTCATGGCCACATGTAGGTAATGATGATGAAATATTCTTCCACATGTGGAGAATAATCTTGTTATAACTGATTTGTGCCCAGGTGTCCTTATCCAGATGTCAACAGATGCTCGACAGTCATGTTGGTGAATGGCCTCGACCTAGGAGAGGCCGAGCTATAAAGGTTGGATGTCCGCTCAATCCGCGAAGTGTCATGAGGAATCTCGGCCTGATGTCAGCCAAGGTATATGCTAGGGTCGGCCTGAGCCGAGGTTAGGCATGTGGCATGCTGATGTTTACTAATACCTCTGGTAACCTCGGCCCAAGCCGAGGTAGGATCCATGATGAAGGTGAATCGGTGGCTCCTTGTTATCTCGGCCTACTGATGGCCGAGGTTGCTATTCCTGGGCACTTGAGGGTGCTGTTGATATCTGTGACATGCGTAGTATCCTTAGGGAGGTGCATTTAGTAATGTCGTCCGGGGTCGAGGTAGTCCTGGCCGAGGGATGATACCGGTGGTCCTTACCCCTTATTGGGCCTACCAATGTCTCGGCCACCATCTTGGCCGAGGTAGGTATCCCTGGCTGAGGTTATACTTGGGCATATCAGGAGCAAAAAAGATGTGATTCAAACAAAAGTATATTCCACATAAAGTGTGTGAAACTAAAATACACACACAAAAAAAACCTTCTAGAGTTTTTGAAATTTTTAACCAACCAAACAAAAATATTTAATCAAAAGACAAACATAAGTCATTTGTATTTTTCATTAAGCTTAAATTACTAAAACGATAAAACACAAATGATAAACAAAAATCTTTTCGTATTTTTTATTTAATGCACACAAAATAAATATAATACAAAAGAAAAACAAACATCATAATTCTAGCATGAGATATGTGATAAAGAAATGTCTAGAAAATATTAAACATGCATACACCTAGCAATGATATATAATATGAAGCACAAAAAGCTAGAGTATGCAAACAACTAACACATTCAACCTTTGGATTTAGCAAGGGAGGTATCGTGTGAAAGTAAATGAGAAGAAAAAATCTTATGTTGTAAAGCTGCCAAGTTAGATCTCCTAACCCAACTAATGATGAATGACGATATCAGGGTGTAGGAACTTTGTCTACCTCAGTTTCCTTACGTTGGGATTGTCTAGGACCTAGTTGAAGATCAAAACAAAATTTCTTAAGATGACCTTTTCGACCACAATGTAAGCACCTAAAAACTCAATGAAAAGACTTACCTAAGGAATGATTTATAACATTTTTCCTAGAGGATTCTCCTAAAATATTGGTTTTAGCTTTATTAGTGGAATCGTTATAAGAATCGAAGCCTAAACCACAAGTGTCATTTTTAATTTGGACCGTTCCTAAGATTTTATCTGATTTCTCCGAATGACTCTCCAAATCAAATTTGACTCTACTTTAGTCTCTCACTTTCTTTTCAAGCTCTACAATCCTAGACTCGAGCAAACCATTTCTCTCTTCAAAGTCGAGAAGATCCTTTTTTAAGGACTCCATTAAAACTCTAAGGCTATCTCTCTCACCTTCTACATATTCAAGCTTCTCTCGAAGATCTCTCTCGCATGTCCTAAGGTATTCAACCAACACACTATCCTCAACGACCTTGAAATGCTCTTTGACATTAGCTTCTAACTTCAAATCTTATCTTTTTAATTTAATAGATTCTTCATATAGTTCTTGAAATGAAAATTGTAGTTCACTCACATTAACCTCTTCTTCATTTTCACTCTCTCTTTCTTCTCCACTCTCACTACATCATCTTTTTTAGCTTCACAAATATAGGCCTTGGAAGTGTCATGAATTTGTATATCTTCATTGGAAGAGTCATTATCGGTGCTCACATGACTTTCCATGAACGCGACAAAGTTGCGCTCAATGGGGGAAGCGGAACCCTCTTCCTTATCACTATCACTAAGGGTTGCATTGTAGGAAGTTGGTTGTTTAGACTATTTCCTTAGTCTAGTGGGGCATTCAAAAGCCCTAGGGCCATAACCCTCACAACCGTAACAACTATTAGACTTGCCCCTATTTAAATTTTCATTAAACGTTTTAGGGATTTTGTCGGCTTTGTCATGCTTAGAATTTTCAAATTTCCTAAAATCATTTTTAAATTTGTCTTTGTTAAATTTAAGAAATTTATGAAACTTCCTAGAAAACAAAGCCATGTCCTCCAAGTCACTATCACTTTCACTCTCTACTACTTGTTTTTCCTCCTTTCGGGCTTTCAAAGCAACGCCCTTATCTATTTTCTTTTAAGTTTTGGAGGGAAACATGTCTAGTTCATAGGTTTGTAAATAACCTATGAGCTCTGCTAATTTTGTAGAGGCTAAAGTGGGTAAAGAATTTAACACGATCACCTTAGATATAAATTTACCAGGTAGGGACCTTAAAAAAAATTTACTACTTGGTCTTCGGGTATTTTCTCTCCCAAATTAAAAGATGAATTAACTATATCTAAAAGTATAGCATAAAATTCATCAAATGTTTCCTTTTCTTTCATTTTGATGGTTTCAAATTGAGTGGTGAGGTTTTGGAGTTTAGAAGATTTTGCGACACTAGTTCCCTCGTGAGTGAGTTGTAAAATATCCCAAGCCTCTTTAGCGGTTTCACATGTCATAATGCATCCGAATTCATTCGGTGTGATCACACTAAATAACGCATTTAAACCTCAAGAATTGAAATTTGCAAGTTTAATTCATTCTCAATCCATCTATCTATGGGTTTGGGAACACGTTCATTTTCAACTAAATATGTAGGTGGGGACCACCCATTAACAACTGGAAATCAAACCCTCTCATCTAGAGTCCTAAGTGTCGATTTCATATGCGCTTTCCAATACGCGTAGTTGGAACCATCAAAAACAGGAAATTTTGAAAATGGAGAAAATTCCATTAGACCAAAAATATTTAAAAGGACCTTAATCAACCTTCTTCTTCTTCTTCTTTAGCAGTAGAGACGGACTCTACAAGGGTTTATGCAAGGTGTATGGAAACTAGGGTTTCATAAATCTCATAAATCATGTATGGGGATGAAATATTTATGAAACTAAAAGTTGTTTTGATTAACCAAAAAGGAAATTTTTTCGAACATGTATTGGAAAATCATTTTTTCCAAAGTTCCTTTGAAATTATGACCAAAATAGATTTTTATACCAAAAATATGAATTTCGATGCAAAGAGGTTGTTCGAACGAAAATAATATTTTCGTTCAAATGACTTTTAGTTTCATTATAATGAAACTGTCTTCTCTTTTGAACTACCTTCTAACTCGAACGACAATTATGTGTCAAGGCAGTGGTGACTCATTTGAAGGTCATTTATTAGTGGTTCTAACGAGTCTGTATTTCTCGTTCGATCGAGACTCAATCTCATTTATACGAGACTAAAACAAACTTTTTATTTTAAATCCTTTGTATAAAAGCCTCAATTTTTAAAAGAAATACATCCCAAAATATGATTCATAAAAGTCTATGAAAATTGCAAATTTATACCTCCATAAAGTGTTGGGGATGATTCTAGAAATGGAGCTCGATCACTAACGTGTCTTCGAATGTACATGGAAATATAAAGTTCGGTTTGAGATGCCAGTTTGTAACGAGATATGATAAAACTATAAAATAATATTAAGCTATGAGCATTTATAAAAAATTGCTCTTACATTTCTTTACTTGACACATCTAAGGTTATTGTTTGTAATCCCCAAGTGAGTAATGGTGATGAGAGTGGAGAAGAGAATGAGGATAAAGAAGATGAGCAAAGTGAACTCTAAGTTGCCTTTATATGAGTTGTATGTAAAACTGTTGAGAGTGAAGAAGGATAACTTGACGTTAGAAGCTAAGTTGAAAACACTTGCCATATTTAATGATGATCGTGTTTTGATTGAGGATATTAGGGCACGTGAGAGGACTCTTCGAGAGAAAATAGAGTACGTTGAGGGTGAGAGAGCACTACACCAAATCTATCAAATTATCACGGTCATTGACCTTGACAAGTTCAACTTGTCAAGGTCAATGACTGTGACAATTCTGTGTGAGACAACTTTTTTTGTCACGGACTTGTCACGGTCGTGTCACGGGCCTTGACAGTGACAAGTTTTGTCACTGTCAAGGACAGTGAAAATCCCGTGACAATGATAAAAAAAATTATCAAGGCCATTGACCATGACAAGTTCGTGACAACAATCCTTTGTCACGGACTTATCACAATCAATGATCGTGATAATTCTGGGCAGCATTGAAAAAAAATCTGCTGGGCAGTTTGGCCACTGCCACTGCCCAGTAGTATATTTGTACCTGTTATAGCAACGTTGTACCTATTCAAGCATCATATATCCAAATAAAATAGAGATAATTCCAATATTCATTCAAAATAGAGAAAATATGCATCACGATATAATCCAAATATAATTCAAATGTACCAACTTAAAAATAATTCAATTAAATAATGTCACTACATGTCTTGGATAAGGTTAAATTCGAGGAGGTGAGCAGGCCACATGATATACAAATTGATACACCCACTGATATACATCGTGCCATATTATTCACGTAACCACAACGGGGAGTTCTCCTTCCCCGGTATCACATGCATGACGAGCACCTTAGACTCGATGTCTTAAAGCTCATGTCCATGAACTAGTCCACCCTGGATGATATTCGGGTCCCTCAACCCCCGCCCTATCCGTTGGCCATCAAATATGTCCCGTATAAATATGCTCGTCCAACCAAGTGTCGACATCGGTCTGTTGAAGGGATCCAAATAGGGAAGTGGATCATCAAAGTCCACACGTGTCGGCGATGAAGCATCAAGGTCCACATCCTCATCATCCTGCACCTCGTCCTCTCGCACCTCCTTCCCCACCACCTTCTCCTTCCGTTTCCCCATGAGTTTTTTGTCGTCCAACGAATTCTTCATGAATGAGAACATATCTTGGTATGTCACCTCCAAACAGGATAGCTTCGCGTCATGCGAGTCCACCATTCGAGACAGCCCGGTGTCGCTCGTCTCCAATCCGATGATCTTAGATTTGGCCACCTGCGAGCTCACCCCCTTGTCCTACCCCTACGTTCATAGCCAAGAAGTTGGCTGAGTGCGTCTGTGGACAAAGATGTCTTGTCGGCGTCAGACTGTGACTCATGCATTTCCTTAAGCTTTGCCTGAAATGACAAAAAGCACATGATTAGTAAAATAAGTAAATTAAAAAATTATAACATAATTAAAAAAAAGTAAACTGTCGAAATTACTTACAATCATGGCTGCGATGCTCAGGGACACCTCCTTGTCCTTCCCCTTCTTCATTCGAAGAGCCACATAAGTGTCGGCCCTGCAAAGTAAAATAATGATGAATAAAATATTTCTATAGTTATAGAAAAATTAAATCTTACCATCATCCTATGCTCCACCTCGGCGTAAGACGTCCGAACGGAGTAGTGCACATTCGTCTTTTTCCCGGTTTTCCCTCCCCGATTGGAGAGATTCAAATTGTCGCTCCCCGATCTCATTGTCAATGAACTTTGGCCATTGTGCCAATGAGATCATCTCATTCGACGGACGGATTCACGCCTTTGGATAATGGACTCTCGTGTCTTCCCAAAGTATTGGGTTCTCAAATTTTTCTTCCACGTCTTGTGTTGCTCCCTCAACTGCTCCAAGACGGAATCACGTCGCTTTGGATCTAGGCTGAATTGTTCCTATCCAACAAATACAATGTTAGTTGCAAATAAATATAAATATAAATATAAAATGAAATTAAAATTGAAATTGAAATATTGGTATGAATATAAATATAAATACATTACCTGTAGTGCCACCCAAACAGCTAACTTGAGCTCATATGGCACCTCCTTCCAACTAATGTACCCCAGGACGATGATCGTCTTTACCAGCTCGAGGGATCTCGCTAATAGCCCCGACTTGTTCTCGATGGCCATCCCCAATTTTTCTTTGGGGAGCCTAGGGTCCGAGGAGCCCTCGTCGCCTCCTCTACCACCGAGCCCAGGTGACATCATCATAACAAGCATCATCATCCTCGCCTTAATACCTGAAGGAGACATTTGCTGTAAAAAAATGTTATTAGTACATATAAAAATGAATTAAAAGAAGACATGCAAATATGTACAATTACTACAAATAAAAATGAATTGTTACTATCAAACAACACAGTTTTGAATTCCAAAACAATAACATCTAGCTCATAATATGTACAATTACTAAAAATACGAAACATCCCCACCCCCACCCCTACAGCCCACACACACGCACACAACACAAGAGTGGAAATGATAAAGTGCAAATCAATTAAAATCATTAAAAATGGATGTTTCGGCACAAATTTGAATATTTATTACAAATTGAAAATTGTTTAAAATTTGGGTTATCATAAAAAGTGGATTGATATTCGGTAGGAGCAGCCAAGTCATCCACACTACTATTTAGACGTTTTGGCGCGTGTTGGACAATTGACCATGGCTCGTTGTTGATATACTATGAGTAAAACACTTGGTTAACCTTTTGAAATTCATGAACAAACGGCTCATCGCTCACGTGGTCGTTGCTCTTCAACTTGGACAAGTCAACCATGATCAAATTGGTGATATGATCAACTTTACAAACATTTTTATCCTCAACTCTTACCCAGTCACATTAAAATACAATCTCTTCGAAGCTTATATAATCCAATTCAATTATATTTTGGATGACACCATAGTAAGTCATTTCAGCGTCAATGAGGTTTTTGTCTTTTGCGCTCGCTTGAAAGAAAGTAAGAGCCGTGTATGAAATGTCCGAGTTCTATAAATTTGTACTTTCCACGTACATTTGAGTGTAATGGAACGTTATATAACGACCATTTTCATTATAATTACCTCTTGTGTCAACCACAGCCTAAATTCGTTGTCTGATTGTACCATTGTTTTTCATCTTTTATTATTCTCACAGGCTTCATATTTTCTCCATAGTATAAAATTAATCATGTATAAAATATTCTAATATAATGTTAAACATTATAATAATCGAAACTTACTTTTTCCATTTTTTGATATCTTCATGCGTGTCAAATAGATAACGAGCTACTTGTTCATGTTGCAAACTCGTTAATTTCACTCGTTTTCCCATCACATGACCACCATCATCGACGAACTTATGCAGTCCCAAACTATCCAAATGGGACAATTCGAGAGATCTCATTACAGGGGTAATGACTCTCAAACAGGTCTAAGGGCTATTGAATGCGTACACATAAGAACTATAAGGCTAGTATCTATGCGCACTATATACAATTTCAAGTAAGTTTCATTTAATTATCATATTATATATATATATATATATATATATATATATATATATATATATATATATATATATATATATATATATATATATATTGTTCGATATACAAAGTAATTTTCAAAAAAAGTTAAAAAATCCCACCCCCAAATGGACAATAATCCTGTGGTCATGCCACTTTTAAAATTAACCAACCCAACATTGATCCACTATAATCCAACAACAATGTCAACAACAAATGTGTATCTCGTACTCCTTCTAATTCATCTACTCAATTAATTATTTTCATCAAATAAACTAATAATTAAAGTATACAATTATTAATTTACTAATTTACAGTGAGGGGCAATCCTACTTTCATAATTAATCATATATTAATTTAATAATTTACAATGAGGGGCAATCATATATTAATTTACTAAAAAAATTAATAACCAATCAATTCGTTTACAAGGGACATTACGCACAAACACGCACATACACGCACACTGCACACACATATACTCACCTGCGCACATACACACACACCCCTCCGCACATTCACACACACACGCAGCCCCCTACCCCACCACCCACCCACCCACCCATCCTACCCCCTCCCCCCTTCCCCACCCTACCCCACCCCCTTCACCCACCACACACACGCACACATAACACTACACACACGCACACACACATGCACACAAAGAGCCCCCCATCCCTGCCCCCTCCCCACCCCCACCCACCACCACACACACACATACACACACGCGCATACACACACACACACACACACACACACACACACATATATATATATATATATATATATATATATATATATATATATATATATATATATAAATGGAAGAGAGAGAGAGAAACTAACGTAAAATTAGAGAGAGAGAGAGAGAGAGAGAGAGAGAGAGAAAGGAGGGAAGAAGTCGGTGGGGAAAAAAGGAGGGGAAAGGGTTTTTTGCTGTAACATTTGTCACGGATGTGTCATGGTCCTTGACCGTGACAATATTATAAGGATTGTCACGGTCATTGATCGTGACAAGCCTGTGACAACTGTACTTGTCACGGTCGTGTCACGGTCATTGACCGTGACAAGTCTTTATCACAGACTTGTCACGATCAATGACCGTAATAAAAAACACGTGTTTTTTGTCATGGGCATTGACCGTGACAAGGCTAGCCGCTGGAAGGGTGCCAATTTTCCCATTTTGGTGTAGTGGAGATAGCCTTCGTGGTTTGATGGAGGTTATAGAGTAAAATATTCTAGAGTTTGAAAAGCCTAAGCATTTACTCGAGTCAAGGATAATTTATCTTGAAGAGAGAGTGTCAAACTCGAGTCATGTGAAATTTAATTTAGAATCTAGGTTGAAAAGTTAAACAAGATGTTAGGAACCGTCCAAATCAAAGATGAAAAGTGTGGAATTGGCTTCGATGATTAAAATGTTTCCGTTACCTGAGCCAAAATCATGCATTTGAAAGAGTCAACCGATTGTAGAAACATTCATAAAGGTCAATTCTTTGTTAATACCCCACTCAATGTTTATACTTGCACTCATTGTGGTACGAAAGGTCACCTTAGGAGTCTGTGCTATGATCTTAAAAATGATCATAGAATGTCTAAGAGTAGAGTAAAAAAAAAATCCCAAAACTTGAGAGCATCACATTACACCTATGTTAGTTAGGGAATCGAATTTGGAGGCTTTACATATTATACTTGTTGATTTTCGTTTGCTTACACATTGTACTTTCTATGCTCTATCTAATGGTTGATTGTGTTCGCATGTGTACATACACTAGCTGTTGTGCTTTATTATATATATATATATTTGCTAGTTATATGTTGTTTAAGTCTTTTGCATTTTAAATTTTCATTTATAGAGTGATATTGAAAAATACAAAAAGTTTTTGTTTGTCTTTTGAGTTAATTTGTTTTCAAATTAGTATTTTTTAGAAAAACTCAAAAGGATTTTTTAGTTTGTGTGTATTTTAGTTTTACACATTTGGTGTGGCATATTGGTGTGTTTGAATCCAACTCATTCCCTACTTGCCATGTGACTAGGACATTTGGTTATGACTGTCAACACTTAGATTGTTCTTAATAATAATTGCATAGAGTTATTTAGACGTTTATTCGCTTAATGGATTCGCTCAGTATATTCCTACGCACACACATGCATAAGCTCTTTGATTTTTAACTTTGCGTGTACATTTGAGCTTTATGAGATGTTCTCCAATGAATCTTTTCATCTACATATTTTGTGACTATGGGTAATTTGTGCATGTAAGAACCGTTGCCCGTGAGATTGTTTCATTTTTCTTCAAAAATATAAGGGCGCATGGAAAAATTCTACGAAAGGAGAAAATCTCCTTTATGGGAAAGCCACCGTTGGCAATAGCCTAATGAAAAGATTAAAGGTAATAAAAATAGAAAAATCACTAAGGCCAACTTAGTATGTTTTTTTGAAATTGATAACTGTGAGTGTGCTACAGTGAAATAATGCAGCTTCTCAAATAAATCCAATTTTATTTATGTGACAAAACAACTAGTTTTAATTAAACCCAAATTTTATATAAACCCTAACACAAGCATCTAGGTGATTTAGAATCATAAATCAATAAACATGCAAAGGAAACCAATTTCAGGAAAAATCCCCAAAGGGAAAAAACTTTTATTTCACTATAATTTGTAAATCTCAACTTACACGGATTACAAGGAAATACGGTGACACACGAATACCCGCAGGTGTCTATCGGCGTCATCAGCAATGGAACAATTACAGCATCCCTAGTAGAACATGCAGTTCTATATTCAACAAAGATCCACATGTAGCGAACCTCAATGGCCTCAATCGTAATTATCCCAGTACCATAGAAGGCACCTAAATCAGCAGTACAGATCCTCCCTACGCGAGAAAACTTCAATAAGATGATATGTTGGGTTCCAACACAATTCAAATAAAGATTGGGATGTTTTGTGAATTGGAAAAATAAGGTTTTAAACACTAAAATTGGACAAGACAAAGTGTCTTTCCATTTGCAAATTACTGGTATAAAAAATCATCAGGTCTCCTTATGAAAAACGAGGTTGAAAAAACCTATTTATAAAAACGTTAAGGCAATGGGTCGTTCGAACAAGATCCTCTCTCACTTGAACGATGCCATGTGTCGCTCAAATGAGCTTCGCGCGACATCACCCATCGCTCGAACGATATGCCCCATCATTCGAACGAGAAATTAAATAAATATTTTTTCTTTTTCTTTTTACCAGAAAAATCTGCACCTTAAAACTAAATGAAAAACTTAAAAAGTCTTCTCTAACACTTAGAAAATTTTTGGAAACATTTACAAACCTCTTTAAAAATTATCCCAACACCTTTAAGTGAACCGTGAAGGGACATAAATACTTTCTCATCGAAATTAACCTTACAGAGGCTTGAATGTTGAAGAAGCTTGATATTCCGATCCATCTCGATGAATATGTGATCTTGAACAATTTTTCATCGGTTGTAGCGGTATACAACATACTCAATAGTGACAGATATTTATAAAATCATCTCCTTGCAGATCTCCCCTTATGTCTATGCCGATACAAAATAAAAACATCCGAATTATCAATCCAAATATGACCTATACAAATCAATCCTTCCATTAACCCAAAAGTGAAAAGATAAAATGCTAAGTCTTCCAATTTTGCTTTAAACATCGTCAACTTCAAATATTCAAATCTATAAGCTTTTCTCATCATGGTGTGCAACATAATAATCTTCAATTTTTGCACCTACACACATGAGTCAAAGCAAATACCTCGTGATGCATCGAGTTTGAAATGATATAAAAATACATCAATCATCATAATCAAATCACTCCCATAATGCAAAAAATCCCCCATAATTCGTTCTCCCCCTTTTTATTTGACCAAAATAGACAAGGAAATGAATAACCAAATCAAGCATGGAGTTATCACGACAATTAAGACAAACAACTAAGATCATGAGGATATACTCAAAGATGCCCACAAACTATTTTGATTTTTCAATTATTCACACAAAAATGCAAAAATAGTTTCACAAAAATCACACACCACGAATTTTCACTAAAATTACCCAATCGTGGAGACAGAATGAATGGGTGTGATCATATTCAATAGGTAATAAAACTCAATCAAGCATATGTGCACGATGCATAAGTGTACTCCTATTGAATGAACATAAAAATATCCTTAGGTGTAAAATTGTTGAATTTAGATGATATCGACTAAATCACATAAAAAAAATCAAAGCCTAAGTGATTTTCACAACAATAATGTCCAAAACTATTTAGTGCCATTTTGAGAACTTTTCAAAGGATGTGAAAACCCATTGATACATATCAGCCCATAGCTACCTTATAAATAATAATCTTTTTATTTTTCTAATGAGGTTCTAAATTCTCAACTTATAGAAAACCTATTGGCCCAAATTTTGGCACATTTCATTTGTTTATTGGCTTAATTTTTTGTGCGGGCTCTTTTCAAATGGTGGATTTCACGACGTGATTATTATTCACTCGCACCCCTTTCTCGTGCACTCATTATTTTTTCAAATTTAAACAAATTCCTCATGGGCAATGGTTTTTACATGCACTGCTTTTATTACTTTCTTATTATTGCACTTAATTAATTTTAAGAAGATGATTGAGATGAAAACACTCAACCAACATGTGATAGAAAAATAAAAAAATCAAACAAATCCGTGCATGTGTGCAATAAAAGAAATAATGAGCCATACATGTAGGAAGTATCAACTAATAACATCTCAATGAATCCAAACATTGTAAAGCACATGGATGACATGATCTATTGCTCAAAATATTATCAAATGGTCAGATGATAAATGGAATGAAATTGTGACTTGGTCATCCTAAGTGTCCATTCATACACGGTGTAAAAAATACAAAAACTCTTTTTGTCTTTTTAAAAAAATTATCAAAATAAAATATTTTTGCCTTTTTCAAAACGTTTTATCAAAAAAAAATCTTTCTGGATTTTTCAAAAAGTATATCACAATTGTAGTACAACCAACAATAGGCATATAACATCAATATGAAAGTCATCCTATGCAAGCAATTATTAATCACACAAATGAATCAGTAATCATGGCAGGTGAGATTAAACAAATAATGCAGTATAAGAAAGTAAGCATGAATACTAAGAGCAACTACTTATAAACTATCAAAGGTAACCCATCAGTACCAAATAATATGAAGTTGACCCAGTGTACTGCAAATAAAAGAAACAAAATCTGCAGGGGTCACTCGAACGAAGCACCCTATCACTTGAACGACAAAGGCTTCTCGCGAGAAGAATATTCAACTGACATCATAAGCCGCTCAAACGAGAAAATCAAATTTTCACAAATTTCCCAGAATGTTAAACATTGTTGTCCAGTGAAAAAATTTCTAAAAAATAATACCTGGAAGGTGCTGACAGAAGCAAAACAATGCTAAAACAAAAGTATACTAATAAAACAATATAAATTACAACAAACTAAGTCATAAAACTAGTAATAGTATATCATGGAGAACCACTCGAGTATGACAAATATCAATTGCAATGAACCAAAAGATCTCACATGGGGTGAATCGCGTGTAAGCAAACGAGAATCGTGAACAATTAATCCAAAAGCCTTTAAATCTAATTTCTTAACCAAAATAGATTTGTAACTGCATGTGGTGGTTTTGGGAATCGAATTTATTTTCTTATTAAACTTCCTAGGAGTATTCTAAAGTTTATAAAAGAAACGTCGAGGATACCAAAATGTGTGCAAGTGTAAATCGGGCGGTGAATGTTACCTAAGGCGGCCCTCTCCTAAAGTTTCTAGGTGGCATTATCCTCAAATTCCTAGATGCCTCTCTCACAATGTTCTTAGGTGGCTCTCTTTCTTAACAACCCTAGGAGTCTCTCTCACACATGTGGGATTGGCTTTGTGAATGGGAGCAACACTATCATCAAAGCCTATACCACCCCTATCCTCCTCAATTTGGGCAATGCCTAAAATCTTATTTAGATTTTCTGACCGAGACTCTAAATCAAACTTCACCTTAATTGACTCTCTTAAACTCTTCTCAATCTCACCTATCCTAGACTCAAGTACTCGTCTAGAATCCTCAAACTCTTAAAGCTCATTTTTCATAGTCTCTATCATCCCTCTAAGACTATATCTCTCACCTTCAACATATCCTAAATTTTATCTAAGAATCTTTTCACGTGTCCTAAGATCCTCAATTAATGCATTCATGTTATTTTCATCTAAGAAACATTTTTTTAATTTAGCTTCATGTTTCAAGTTTCTCTTCTTTAATTTTACAAATTCCACATACAGGTTATTGTAGGCAACTTGCAACTCACTCAACTCTTCCTCTTCCTCCTCACTCTCGCCCTTTTCACTATCATCCCTAGTCATAGGGGTGAGGATCTCTCGCTTAGTAGAATAAAAATATTCCATATATGAGTAGGACACTCTTCCATCGAATGACCAATTCCCTCACAACCATGACACCTCTAAGAGTCACTTTTAGCAAAAGATTTAAAACAGGAATTCGAGTGAATTTTCTAAATAGCCCTTTCAAAAAGTTGACATATAAAATCATCAGTACCATCAAAATCCATATTTAATAATAAAAAAATAGGATCAAACATAATAACTTAGTGCAATAGGCTCTGATACCAATTTGTGAGTGTGCTACAGCGGAATAATGCGACTTCTCAAATAAATCTAATATTAATTATGTGACAAACCAACTAGTTTTAATTAAACCTAAATTTTAGATAAACCCCAGCACATGCATCTAGGTGATTTAGAATCATAAATCAATAAACATGCAAAGGAAACCGATTTTAGGAAAAATTCCCGAAGGGAAAACCTTTTATTTCACTATAATTTGTAATCGCAACTTATAAAGATTATAATGAAATATGGTGACACACGAATATCCACAGGCGTCGGTCAGAGTTGTCAGCAATGGAACAACCGTAGCAGCTCCACATGAACACACGGTTTTATATTCAGCAAAGATCCACACACAATGAACCTCAATGATCTCAGTCGTAATCAGTTGTGACACCCTGCCTAATTAAATCCCGGATGATCAGTCCTAAATTAAATTAAAATAAGTTTCTCAGTTGGTTCATTCTTAGCATCACTGTCGAAAAACTTTTTCATTACTAATCACCTAAGTGAAATTAGACCGATGCCAAATTTTATATTTCATTAACCCAAGACAAATTAATCATGCGAAAGTAATATATAAATACTCATAATAAACTATAAATCAAACCATGTAGCAATACAAAGGATAAAATCTTGTCGGGTCAAGATTCGACTAAAAAACAAAACTGCTAAATGAAATCCATATAATCCGAAATTGAAATCTAAAATTAAGACTGTGGACAACATGTCCCAATAGAGAATACTATAATGAGATCCTACACTAGATCTGAATAGATGAAGCGTCTATGCAAAGTCCTACCAGCCTCCACAAAGCTGCAGCTACGAGTCCCTGGGCAGAATCTTCAAGTCTGTCATCCCTGTGTACAGACACCTAAAAGGTTTTGAAAATATTTTAATAGCAAGAGTTAGTACTCAAAACGTTTTGAAAATATTTTGCAAGTGATAATCACAATAAGATGAGTTATTGATTACACATGTTAATATTTCGCGTACATTCTCTTGAGTTACCTCACCCCTCATCTATCGTGCACGCCTGACGTCCCGTACCCAGCCCACCTAGATATACTACTCAAGCTAATTGAACTATGGTATTCAAGTGAACTCATCTATGCTACTAAGTTCCCCATTCCGCCCACTTAGTATGTAATAGTAACCATATCTCATGATTTATATACTTGGATAACTGTTTACGCCTTGTTATCTTTCACCATTTCGTAATTAAGTCTTCTTACTTAATTTGCTTATAGATGTAATCGCGGTGTCTCAATATCTACTAACTCGCACAAGTAGATTATTAATACATCATATATTTCACACACAACATATACTTATAAACTCATTTATTACTAGTATGTCCTCTTATCACACATCCAGGACTCTTGGTTCGGAATGGTCCATCGACACCAAGTAAGAGTTTGGTTTGGAATGTCACCTCAACCCCAAATTCATTTCATGAAGTGGTTCAGAATAATCACCTCGACCCCACTAATGAAATTTGTACATATATTGGTTCGGAACTCTTTTGTCACGACCCCAACTTACCATTTCCATATATTAGATCAGAATCCTACCTCGACCTTAATATAGGCAATTATACATTAAGTATTCTCACCACATAAGTATCTATATAATTCAGTAGGTATACACACAACATAATAATAGTGTTCGTACATAATATTTTCTCTTTAATATTCCCCGTACTTATTTATTT
The DNA here is from genome assembly GCA_949130495.1 of Sambucus nigra. Lineage (NCBI taxonomy): Eukaryota > Viridiplantae > Streptophyta > Magnoliopsida > Dipsacales > Adoxaceae > Sambucus > Sambucus nigra. Next base: position 374,691,650 of record OX422220.1, read on the forward strand.
ACAATTTATCTCACTATCATATTTTAATTGAATATTCACACAACTTTAAGGGCCCTAGTTACCACTATATTCATTTCAGTAGTTAAACTACCTCTAACCTACTGATATACCCCTGGGGATTACGTTTAATCTCTCCATAACTCAAATCTCAAAATTTCGATATACTACTCGATCGGTGTATCCTTGTCGGTCCATCACTTCCAATCTTTCACTCTATGATTATAATGGACCTCCACTATACACCTACTCATACTCTCTAAGTCCTTAGATATGTACCGCATCATCCATAAGGTTCCCCCCAATCATTGGCAAACGATTATAACTCAACCAACAAAAGAACCCAGAATCAACATGGGTTGATCGATTGACCAGGACCATCGATCGATCGACTTCATCGATCGATCGACTTCATCGATCGATCGACATTCAAGGGTTGATCGATCGATCGAGAAGGTGCAGGTGTAGTTCGTCTTCTTCAATCGTTTTCTCACCATTCCCAATTTCCCCACTTATATGATAACACACCAACACATTGAACCAGTGATTTCTAACCATTCCTATATACTCTAGGATGATTTCCAACAATTTAAACATCATAAATTTTCACGAATTTAGCCCAGAAGTCTTCAAATCCTCTAATTATTCAAGAACCTTAAAAATATGTTGTTTCCATTTTTTAAATCATAAACCCAGGTTTTAATTCGTATTAACAATAATGATTCCTCTGATTTAAAATCCTCTACAGATATAAATATAACTACATGTTATTTATACCCAAACATGCAATTAATCAATTCTTTTTCTCCAAGAATATTCATCAAAATCGATTATTCATAAATCCTATGCATGGATATTAGAACTCAGAAAAATTTCTAAATAACCACTTGCCTTATTCGGAGATGATCTGATTTCATGATTATTGGTGGTGATTTGTTGTCTTTTTTCCCTAATCTTCCTTCCCAACTAGTTTGTGGTGCAAGAACCCTTTAAATCCTTCACCAATTCTTCCTTAAGCTTTGAGAACAATCTCTCTTCGCTCTTTAGTGTATTTCCTTTGTGTTACGAGGTTTCTAACCCTAACTCCACTTTTAATCATATGATACAATCCAAAATTCGTAGGTCTCCTCATCCACATATGCCAAAAGACTAAAAAGCCCCCATACGATCCCAATTTAGCCCAAAAATGATCCGATACCCAACTAATACCCCCGGGTATACTATTTTGACTAATTCGACCCATTCGGAATCATCTGTGACCTCTAAATTATCACTTGCATCACCAAAAATATTTTTCCTATCTCATCCTCAATTTAGTCTACACACAATGCTCCGTTGAGGTATAATCAAGTAGGTCCATATATCTCGCTATGTCGTACAAATTAACTATCAACATTTACTATTCACACTTAGTAAATTTGAATCATTATATTAATCAGTATGTATCTCTTGATTAATATTTAATAATCACAATTATTATTTACGCTTACTATCATAATTATTATTAAATCATATTAAATTACTCTACTCACGTTATTTAAATTAAAACATATTTTCTATTTAATTACCCAATTAATTAAATTCTAAATACGCAGAAATACAGGGTATTACATACTTCCCGCCATACAAAGGAATTTTGTCCTCAAAATTAGGATATACCTGCGATAAATAACTCCGAATACTGCTCTCACATATCCTCCTCCCTCTCCCATGTCGACTCATCAACATTGTGGTGTCCCCACTGTACTCGCACTAATGGTACCACTTTGTATCGAAGATTATGCTTTTTATGATCCAGGATAGCCACGAGTCTCTCCTCATATGAGACATCTGGCTACAAATCAATCTCCTCAAGTGGGACATTCCAGAAGGCTCTCTCGCTCCTCTTGTATTTCTTCAGCGATGCCACATTGAACACGTCGTGCATCCGTTGAAGATGCTATGGGAGTCCTAATCTTTATGCTACTGATCCCACCCTCTCAATAATAGGGAATGATCCCACATATCTCGGCACTAACTTCCACTTCTTATCGAACCTTATAATCCCCTTCACTGGAGATACCCGAATCAAATCTGGTTGCCTACCTCTAGCTCTACGTGTCTCCTACCAGCGTCAGCATAACTCTTCTTCCTATCCTGAGCTATTCGAATACGTCCTCAAATCAACTCTATATTGGTACATGTCTCTTGTATCATCTCCGACCCCAATAGCTCTAACACCATTTGTAACAACCCCGGGTCTTTGGGTTTTGGGTCTAGTTTGCATGGTAGATGTGTTTTATTTGGAGATAGAATGTTGTGAAGGCGTGTTAGGCATCAATGGTTGAGATTTGTGATCTTGATGTGGGAACGTGTAGAATTGATTGTGGACTTAATTTGTGATTTTGGGGATATATAATCAAGTAGCAATTTAATTTCGAGTGTTAGGCTACATTGAATTTCGATGGCGAAATTCCTTGTTAGTGGGGAAGTATGTAACAACCCGAATTTTTTTAAATGGGAATTTTTAAATTTATTTTGGAAATTGGAGAAAAATGAAATTTTGGATTTTATAAATTTTGGATTTTATAAATTTTATAATTTAAAATTTTGGTTTTTATATTTGAAAAATAAATTTTCAAACGGAATTGGAATCGCAATTATAAAAATGTTTTTATTTAAGTTTTCCTATGTATATAAGTCTTAGAGGAGTTTTCAAAACATAAAACTCTCTAAGAGTCCTCAAAACATAAAACGCTCTAAAAAATATTTAAAAATATTGGGTGGCTAATCGAGTTGAAATTTTTTGTGCAGTTTCCTCTCGTCTTTAGCTACCACATCGCCGATGTTCATCCAATTCCAACTGTCCGATCGTCCGTAATGATTTTTTTAGTGTTTGTATCTGATTAGAACTCTTTTCTCAATCAAATTATTAATTCTTTATATATCACAACTAATTCGTGGATGGAATTGTCATCAATTTTTCTCAAACTTTTCAACCATAATATCTCTGCAAAATTACTCCCTTTCATTTACAAACCACGCCCCAAACTTATTCAATATTTCAAACTTTGATTAGAAGGCTTATTTGGTGTTTTCTCGAGTTTGGGCTAGAACAAGATTTTATTATTTTTGCGAGAAAAACGTGATGGTGTGAATAGATTTTGAGGCTGAAATTATGTGATGATTCATGTGATGACTTTGAGGTATGGGACATACACAATATGCTCCTAAATTCTCTCGACAGTAATCCTTTTTTATTTCTGTATCGAATGCACTCATATTGAATTGTGATATTCTTTCAACTATGAAATGATTATTGGAATCTAAATTTGATTCATTATGATATTATATTGTGATTTAAACATCGTGTCATGAGATTTTAATATGGCACAGAGAATGGGCATCCGCCAATAGTCCAAAAATCATTTTATGGCGTTGAGATGCCCAGTGGAGGGGAGGGGAGGGGAGGCTTGGTGACCCATTGATGTGTTGTTGAGAAATTAATATTGATATGATGCTTGATTATTGCATTTGATTTGTATATGTGCATTCGCATTGTTGCGCTTTATTCATCGTGCTAATTATTTTTTTGAGCATCTGTTCCTGTCATAATGTGTACTTTCCCATATTTTCTATTAGTGGCAGGGTAGCGTGGATTGAAACGCTATGGACGATTTTGGTGAATTATTTTAGAGCTTGGATTGGAAGATTTATTTTTGATATATAAATTGGTGGTGTAATTATAGTTGGAGAACTTTGTATTTTGAGAGAAACGTTATTGTAATCATTATTGTGGAAGTGTAAGAATTATGGATTTGTTATATCTAAATTGTGAAAATTAGATGCTCTATATTTGTTGTTAATGGATTTAATTTAGTTTTATCATAGTAGCACGCCGCATGTTTTTTCAGGCGTGCGGGGTGTTACATCAGTCTAGTACCATAGAAGGCACCTAAATCAGCAGTATAGATCCTCTCTACATGAGAAAACTTCAATAAGATGGTATGTCTAGTTCCAAAACAATTCACATAAAGATTGGGCTGTTTTGTGAATTGGAAAAATAAGGTTTTAAACCCTAAAATTGAAGAAGACAAAGTGTCTTTCCATTTGCAAATTTCTGGTATTGAAAATCATCAGGTCTCCTTATGAAAAATGGGGTTGAAAAAACCTATTTATAAAAATGTTAAGACGGTGCGTCGTTCGAACGAGATCCTCTGTCGCTTGAACGATGCCACGTGTCACTTGAACGAGCTTTTCGCGACATCACCTATCGCTCGAACGATATGCCCCATCATTCGAACGAGAAATTAAATAAATATTTTTTCTTTTTCTTTTTACCGAAAAAAGCTGCGCCTTAAAACTAAATGAAAAACTTAAAAAGTCCGCTCTAACACTTAGAAAAATTTTGGAAACATTTTCAAACCTCTTTAAAAATTATCCCAACACCTTTAAGTGAACCGTAAAGGGACTGAAATACTTTTTCACCGAAATTAACATTGCAGAGGCTTGAATATTGAAGAATCTTGATATTTGGATCCGTCTCGATGCATATGTGATCTTGAACAATTCTTCGACGGTTGTAGCGGTTTATGACATACTCATTTATGACGGACATTTATAAAATCATATCCTTATAATAGCTTCAAAATAATTTGGTGAAAAAATATGTTATATATTTATCTTTTGAGATTGTTATAGTTGAAAATCAACAGGTTTGTACATTGAATCCTAGTTATGATTATTTTATCGTGATGCTATTGATTTATAGAATCATCAATATTCTATGCTTGTGTGCATTGTTCTTGTTTATTCACAGAGTTCACTTTATCTTGTCACTTGAGGTTAAATCTTAGTTTGATATAGTTTTATGATCAATTAGAACTTCTTTAACATATTTGAGCGTTTGGGTCATAACTCATTTTATTTAGTTAACACCCATTCATTTTATCCTACATGTTTAGACATATTGATACAATGCTAGTGTCTAAATCTCATGTGTTACATGTCGAGTTTTATGGTTGTTTATACCTATATATATGTGACGGATTTAGGAAGAGATTTAGTTATGGGGGACAAATAGTTTGAACATTCTTACTTTGTCTATTCCTAAACAATAAAGGAGAGAAATTATATCTTTTCTTTCATGATTGGGATATCTTTATCTTAGTGGAGACGTCTTACCTAGGTTGATATTGTTAGACATAGTTTGAACTTTATTCTTATGTAGATTTTATACTTGTTATATCCTCTTTGCATTTGAAGGTGTGTTTAAGTGCATGTTTATAACATGCTTCCAAGTCTTCAAGCATGCAAAGCTACTCAACATATGTGTCTGTCGAGGATTCTCATTTTTCTCTTTTGGGGTTGGGGATTGAGTCTTTTTAGAAACATTGATGACCCCATAGGGTTTTTGTTTAGGTTTTGTCTCGGAATGGCCAAAACGGGAGTTTTTCTTGTAATTGACTTAATTCCTATCAAAATATTTGAGTAATATGGTAGGCTTTGTATTATCGAATTTCTAAGCCTATGACATGTTTGATGAAGACCTAGAGGTCAAGCTTCAAAGTGGATATATATAGAATTTGTCTTCATGTCTACTGAGGATCTCATAAGGTAAGGGTGTTGTTTGTTTTTAATCAAAATTATTTGGAAATATTTTTAAAATATTTTTCGGAGAAAAATATTTTTTTTTCTAAGTTTGTTTGAAAGAATTTTTATACCTCGTTAGAACTAAATTGGCATTTTATTGGAATGAAGTTTAAATCTTGTTAGAATGATCATTGGAAACTCGTTAGAACGTGCATCTAACAAACATCTAACAAGGATTATCTATCAAACATAAGGAATCTCATAGGAAGCTCGTTGGAATTCTGTTCGAATAAGAAAGAACTTTGTTCGAATGAACTTGTGCTTCGTTTGAATGAAAATGGCCTTTTGTTCGAACAAAATATGCATTTTCATTCGAATGAGTTTGTTTCCTCAAAAATCATGTTTTACAATTTATAGGCATGTTGGACTCAGTTTTTTGAAATTTTTTTTGGCGAAAATCAATTCTCTACTTGTTTACAAAAAGTTCCAAACCCCTAGTTTCAACCTTTGAGATTAAAGATCCACATTTCCACATTCATATGCTTTGAGATCTTTTGTTTGGACACCAAAATTTGTTTCTCTCCATCTTGAAAAAACTTATCACGTGCCATGGATTCCTTGCTTGCATTTTTCTATGTTGTGGTGAAGAAGCAGTGTTCCGTGTTTCTATTTCATAGACGGTTACTGAGCCTCAATAGTGGATACCGAGGCGTGCATGGATTCATGAATTGTGGCGGTTTTCATGGATGGACTCTTGCGTTGTACTACGAAGGAGAGCTTGAAGATAGAAGAGCGTCAAGGCTTGCGAATGAGATGAGTCATTGAGTAAGTCTATTGTCTAGTCTTTGTATAGTGATATGTTTAGTTGGGTCATCCGAGATTTTTTTCCTCTGTGGTTTTCCTCGTACATTTATGTGTTCTGAATGTTTTACTTATTTTATTTGCTTATCCCCTATTTGCACATTTTAGGTTAAAAAGATAAAATTAGGTAACTTGTTTTTCACAAAAAATGGTTTAATTCAATGAACAAGTTTTATTGGGATTAAGTTTTTAAAAGTTTGAATCTTTAAAATTTAAAAATACAAAAATAGATATTTTTAAGGACCATCCTTGCTTAAGCACACCATATCAGACCTTTTCACCCTTTCTGGTTCGGAAAAAAGTAACGCCCTCTCACTACTACCACATTAATCTCGTAAGAGAATAAGATCCAGACATAATGTGATTATGGTATTATGACATTTGGTGCCTCCTGAAGCATGTTAGATTTCCTCAGGATGCTACCGTGCGACCCTTCACAGGCTGGCTGCTCAGTACATCATCTATGACAAGGATATTTTTAAAAGAAATTTCGATGGAACCTACTTGCATTCCATAGAATGGACTGGGGTCAAATACGTGATGCAAAAAATCCACAGTGGAGAATGTGGATGCTACATGAATGGTCATATGCTTTCTAAGAAGATCATCCATCAAGGATATTAATGGACCACTATGGTTCAAGAATGCACTGCTTATATCCAAAGATGCCTCAAATGCCATTAGTTTGCCAACATTCAACACTTGCCTCCTGAAGAGTTATACAACAGGACTTTTCCTTGACCCTTATCCATTTGAAGCATAGACATTATCAGGAAAGTCACTCCCAAGGCATCAAAAGGGCATGAATTCATCCTGGTCGCCATTGATTACTTTATGAAATGGATTGAAGCCGAGTCATACACAATGCTAAATGCAAAGAAAGTAAGCAAGTTCATCAAGAAGAGAATCATCCGATGCTATAGAATTCCCTATGAATTGGTATCAAACCTTGGGCTCCATTTTGAAGATGAAATCACACAGTTAGTCGTTGATTATGGAATTCAAAGGCAAAAGTCATCTCCATCCTTTTCATAAAGCAACGGGGCTATCGAAGCTGCCAGCAAAAGCCATATGACCATCATCAACAAAATGATCGAAAGTTTTAAAAATTGGGAAGATCGGATCCCACATGCTCTCTAGTTCTATCATACCTCTATTAGAATTCCCACTGGGCTACCCCTACTCCCTAGTATATGGCATGAAGGCAGTCTTACCTGTCAAACTTGATATACCTTCCCTGTGGGTAATACTCAAAGGTTAGGTCAACGAAGAACATTGGTAGGAAATTCACTATGATGAACTCATACTCTTAGATAGCAAGGGTACCTTTTCCTTATTGCACGATCATTCAACAAAAAGTCAAGGACCACGGTGTTTAGGAGGGCTATTTCACCCTCAAAAAAATCATAGAGCTCATATGGGATCCGAGAGGGAAGTTCAATCCCAATAGGAGTGGGCACGACATCGTAAAGAAGATTCTGTCAGGTGGCGCCGCAAGGCTCACAGACCTCAATGGAAAAGAGATGGTGCGTCTAGATAATTTGGATCATCTTAAGAAATTTTGCACCTAGTTTAAAATTTGATCACACTATGACTCTTCACACCTCACTTCTATTCTAAAAAAAGATCTCTCTCATCTCTACTAAGAATTATGTAGGACCGTATCCTCTCAAGAAATCACCTTTTCAAAGAAACACTCATAATTTTCTAAAACCTCATAGAGGTATGTAGATAACCCATAAGAATACTTTGGGCATGGTCCTTTCTCTTTCATAAAATGCTATTCTTTTCTCCCACCAGGGAATATTAGTCTCTTTCATTACTTAAAAGAATAAAAGGATTATATATGCCTTAGTGATCGGTATAGATAGTTCAAACAAAGGAAAATTCTACAAATACATAATGAAATATGTTAAAACTATCATCTTTGATTAAAAATGAAATATGAAAATTACACAGCACATGGGCGATAGGAAAGAAAAATAACAAAACACCTTACAAACTCCCTAAACCTACACACAAACATACATTGCCAAAATTGCCCCATATTCTCATAAGACTCATTTCAATTGCTCGATGGACCCGCATCATCATCATTTTGAGTTCTCGAGGACACAAGAAATCCCAATCCTAATTACACTTCTGTATTCTCTCCATGTGACGGTATGCCTTGATCAGTTTGGATGAAACCATAATGCCCTTCTATAGACCATCAAACATCACAAGCCACCTTTATTAATTATCCTCAATATAGACATTCATAATTACCTTCTTCCATAACCATTTTAAATAATCCCCACTATAAACCCAATATCATTGATAAATTGATATGGACGTGTAGATGGTCAGCGATAGTGCCATAAACGTCCCAGGATCACCCATGGAGATTTAATCAGACTTTCTACAAGAAAAAAGTTTGTTATAGGAGGAGGAATAATATTCTCCTAAAATACTTGACTTAGAAGTCTCCAAGGAAAAAAGAAGGTAGTTTGACAAAGGCCTACCAATCAGACATAACGGTAGTCACATAATTATAGAACTAGATGAAGGTTGCCCCACCATGGCACTGAACATAGAAGATTCCTAGACTTATGACCCGCAAGATAATTCTCCCAGTTCTCTGTAGATGGGACAAAGATAAAATACACCCTGCAAAGAAATTAGGAACACCTGCCAGAGGGTACTCAGGTAGAATTGCCAGACGCAGTCTCATCTACAACCATAAGAACAACATCATGGGACTTCCCTATAAAAAAATTACCCCACCTTCCCTCCAATCATTCAGGCTATTCAAAATCTCTAACAATATGACAACATAAGGATTACAATGATGAGACAACTGCATCACATTCGTGGCCACTTGAGGGTCCGTTGTCATATGACAAATCAACCCCAGGGCTACAACACCACCAAAGCCATTATCGATATAATCTCTTTGACACACCAAATTTAGCACAATCAAAAGGAAAATACTTCATCCATGCATTAGTGGTTAGGCAATCAAAGAAAAATGTGTAGTAAATCGACTAGAAACGTCCAAGGGGAACGACACAAGTCTGACATAGCTGCAGGAGCAATAGGGTTAATGCCCAATATCATAGAAAACTCCTCGTATGTTGGTTGGTCCAAACCAAAGAAAAACATTTCGTCCTCTAGGTACCAGAACTGTAGAACTTCTTCTAATATATTACAATCTATCAAACGATTACACCATAAGGTGACCATATGCAAGTTAAAAGCTTCATAGTTGATGTTGTGAAGGCACATGGCCTTCAAAATCTCAAGGCAAGTTGTGAATGCTTTGGTCATGGGAACCACCATTCCAAGAAGGGAAGAAGATTTAGAAAATACTAAGAAAGGAAATTGAAGTGTGGTGATAAAAATCCTTCCAATCCTTTTTTTAATACCCAAAATCACTCATAAAACACAAAGTGCTCGACCTGCTATTTCAATCCCCTTTTTGGACCTGACCAGTATACTAATAGGCATGCCAAGGTGTCCGTCGATCGATATCCCCCTATTTTTGGAAAATTTTCACCTTCCCCTCTTACATTAATATTTACAATAAAGACCCTTATTTATCAAAGACATCATATTTGTAAGAATTTTACGAGTGTTTCTTTCTAGAAAGAAATATAAATGCATGTTCTTTTTACCTACCTTTGCAACAAATAAAACCTAAGCGTAAAATTAAAGTTCATGTAGACTAGGTCATTTAACTCATGATAAACCAAGATAATTAAAAATGAATATTGTATATATTCATCATTATGCTTACATTTTTTAAGTACAAAAGAAAAAAGGAAAAAAGATAAAAAGATAAAAACATTTGCCCAGGTGCAACCCAAACTTTCCCAAAACCCTGTCTCAAGTATCTCAAGAAATGTGCTTCCCTTGATGGTGAGAGGTAGATGCCTCACTCCGAGAATTATAGCTCTCCTCAGAAGCGGCCAGTGGCACCATACTAGACCTGATCACTTTCCCTATATGATCAAAAACTGAAGCCATCTAGTCTCTAATGTCCCACAACAACGATGTCGATACTGAAACTGTCTGTGAAAAAATTTGTTCAATAAAAACAAGCAAGTAAGTAATAGAGGAAGAAAATCAGAAGCAAAATGCAAAGTAGAAAAGTAAATACATACCTCTCTCTAAAGAACCTCCTCAGGAAGGGGAATGAAACCATATATCATTACCTAAGGGTGCTAAGGCATCGAAATGACATGCCTACCACCTAGCCAAATGTGGTGAGAAGGAGTGGAAAGGTGTTGAACATGAATATCCCCTACCACCATCAATGTTCCACCCCCAAGCTATGAGCTGAGGATAACGACGTACTTTTACCCCGCTTGATTCTTCCACTGGTGGAGGCATACCCTCCACATCATAAATAGATGATGGCATCAACCAACTAGTCGCAAAGTCTAGATAATCATATCTTGCCATGATATCTATGTAGAGTGTATAGGGTTCTCCCTCCATCACCATAACTTTCGCCTTATCCAACATCTCCTTCACTCTCCTCATGAACTCAAGAGGCAACAACAGTGGGAGATCCATCTCAACTTTCATCATATGCCTCACCACCCTTTCCCCCATGTACTAGACATACCCGAACTCGTGTCTTAGCAACATTCGCACGTAAATATGAATACCCGTAACCCCTGCAACAGCCCTTAAGAACATATGCTAAGGTAGAACATCACCTGTACTCAAATAAAATCCCATATTTAAAAATCTAGAATGTGAAAACAAAACATAAAATCCAAAAGAAAGAACAAAATCAAAGCTTAACTTGATCGCTCGTTAAGGCATTCAACCCCACATTCACATCCTTGTAGACCAAAAATCAATTTGACTTCCTATTCGACTTCCTCCATCAGTACATTCTTAGAAAGTTCCCCCTCACTTGCATTCAAGGACACCGATCAAACATTGTGCCCAATAACCTCATAGAACCACGTCTGCAGAAAGAGATACAAATGTCAAGAAAAAAAAAAGACAACAAGAAAATAAAGAAAGTTTTATCTGAAGTTTACTTCCAGAAGGTATATGGGCCCCGTAAAATTATGTTGATGACAATGAATGAAGACGTCCAGAGAACTATACAGGGATTCCTGCATGAAGCTCCCCTAATCGTACAAGTGAATCTCTGAGATGATCCTCAAGAAGAGGAGAAACCACAAATGGATGACATTGCTACTCATCGCTGCCATAAATCCCCCCGACAAGAGAAAAATAAACAAATGAACTGCCTACTTCACCTTCCACCCATTGGTCACATAGATTTGTTTGGACAATAAGGTGTCCTTTAACACCTATATCCTAACCAAATCTCCATAAAAGTTCCGAACGATATCCTCTAGGGAAACCTGAACTACAACCTCCGATATGCACAATGATGATGTAAAAAAATGGATTGGTAAGGAATAACCATGCCATCAAAGCTATTTTTAATCATCATACAGTGTAAAATCGTAACAAATTAAGAAAAGAGCAATAAGACACAAGATATAGAGTGGTTGGGATATAAAATAAGCCCATGTCCACTTTGGTGTCTTGTTCTCAATATAGAGAATCATTAGTACAAGATTTATTTTCCACTATAGGAATACAAGAGAGAGAGAGAGAGAGAGAGACATACCTGAATACATGAGTATAAAGGCCCTATCCAGAGCAGGATGCAGACTACCAAGAAATGCCGTAGAGGGGCTACAGACTGCAATGGCTCAGGTTGACTAGGGCTGACCTGAGTGAGTTCTTAGCTGAAGAGAGAGAAAGTGGGTGGAGAGTTTGACAGGTCTTCGCTACTAAAACCTCTCCTCCTAAATGAGGGGTGAGAACTTTTATTTATAGAAGTCAAGGAAAGGGCCACATGCAGACATAGGGATAAGTAATTCAAGTGTGGAATCCTTCCAGAAGTTGGATAACTAGCAAGTGCATGCTCATTTGGCTAAATCTGTGATAGGGTATGCACTGCTAGTGCAGTAGGTGGCCGTGGACTTTTAGAGACGATCGTGGCCTTATAAGCTGTTGATATAAGGTGGTTACTACGGCTGTTTGAGCCGCCAATCAGTGGATCTATACAAGTACACTCTGCAGCCATAGAAACAGTATTAATCATATCAATAAGCCCCCAAGCTCTAACGCTAAGAGGTAACAAGTTGGTTCTATGGCTATTTATGCCCAACTATCGTGGTGTCAAGTTAAGTCGGTCAATTATTCTTTTGTTGGGGACGCGATTAGGTGTTGCAGCTATTAGGTTGTGATGCTTCAACTTCCAGTTCCCTCTTATATAAATGGTCTCAGTTCATGGCCTCATTACCTTTGCAATTCCTCTGAGAGCTCAAGCCCTAGGTGTCGCGCCCCGACTTAATTTTGTTAAACTCATACTTTTAATTAGAGATAAATTGGCTTAAACAATGCTTTAATTTTAATCTCTAAGGAAAATAACATAAGATTTTTTTTTTCCAAAGGTATGTGTAAATGAAAACATAACTACCTTTACTTATAAATAATAAGTACTACATAACTTTACATAACCAAGATCCTTACTTTAATAATTACACAAAAGGAATCATGATATTCAAACCATACTAAATATCCGTCACTCCCCCGTTTTAAGGTCCTTACTTGGCAGTGAACTCCAAACGGTAGGCGTACTTGAAACATAACATTATAGGAGTGTAAGCAATATAAGCTTAGTGAATGACCATATACCACCTCTATAACCAAATTGAATAACCATTTTTATTTTATTTTAATGCTATAACCCAACAGGAATTGTGAAACTCTCGCAAGCCTGGACCCGCCACAGTCAAATTAATCCGCCACAGTTATCGGGGACCACCACATCCCTTTATTAGGCCCGAGTACACAAACCTTTAAGTTGGGTTGACAGGACCGCCACATCCTGTAGGACCCACCACAGTCCTTAACATTAAATAACATCACTTAACATTTCAATCATATGCATATGTTTCCTAGATACAACATCACTCCCATAAGCATTTTAACACATGTATTGAACTACACATTTCCATATGAACATATGATCATGTATATTTCATAGGACAGGTCACTCACCTTGGATTTGGTGCTAAGATTAATACCAAACTACTTCCTTGGTATGGTGGTATTAGTTTCTTCCCCACCTAACAAGTCAACGTCATTAGTATCTTAATACACCAATTAACATTAAACCTAGTAATACATCACATCATTTGGTCAATCAGAAATAACTAAGGAGGAAATAAATATGATACTTCACATTTCTATACAACCCAAGTAATTAGGGTTCTAACACAATTTACAGAATTAAATTACGAATTTTCTAGACAAAGTTATGCCCATTTCATTACAGCCTTTTCCAAATCGGTTCTCAAGAAAAACAACAACACAATTTCAACTTCCTAGAATTCTCATAATTTTTGTACAATATAACTTTCTATGATATTCCACCCAATATCAGTAAACACATTGAATAATACAAACTTAATGTTTCATAATTTTTTGGGCTCATTTTCTATGTCGAGCAAAACGTCAAACACCTAGTATGCATTCTTGCTCCTTTAGGGCAGATTTTAAACCAAGACTTCAAACTATCACCAAGGGTTCATTCCTTGGTATTTTTACACAATTTTTGGATATCTTGTATGAGTTTATTTTACTCTCCAACTTGAATCACTCAATTCCAATAAGTATTCCATGATTTATGCCATTTTTAGCACAACTAGGTCAAAATACAACATTAAGGCATAACTTAACATTTTTAAGCATACATAACCTTGACCTTGAGTATAATTCATGGAAACATATAATAAACATGTTTTAGCAGAAATATACATCATAATCATGAATTTTCTAAATCAAAATGCTTTACGAAAAGATGATGTAAATTTAGGACTTTAAAGTATGCATTTACAATCCTAGCTCTGGTTCAAACATATGTTCTTAACCCATCCTTGTTCCAACACAATTCAGCAATATGGGTATAATTAAAATATATATCCAAATCAGGAATAAAAACATGCCAAGTATAGAACTCATCCATGTGACAAACTTTAATAAAGATGTAATTACCTTACGAGAATTCCTCGATTTATGGTGAATTTTCAAAGAAATTCTTCCTTAACTTTGTTTTTCTCTCTCCATAAGCATATTTTTTTCTCAAGATTGTAATAGGAAATGAAAAAGATGATAATTTATGCCTTATGAGCTAAAAAACGTGGCTATGGGACCACTTTAAGGTGGTATTATGCGATTCGTTGGGGAAGGGGTCCAATAGGACAATTCCGTTAATGACAGATTTGTCCGGCCTCGTAAAATCACCATAACTCACTATTTCGGGCCCCGATTTACTCTCACTTTGTGTCTATGAGTATATAACTTAAACATATACAACGTTCATGTTTTTGTGTTTTCCCAAAATCATAAAACTAGTACACCTCATTTGGGCTCGAACATAAGAGTAATTATTTACTCAAAATTTCATAACTTTCACATTTGGCGACCAAACATCGCCACTTTCGCACCAACACTCTAGCTTACTTTTTATAAACATAATGATGCATTTAGAAACATATTTTCATGATGCATTTAACCACATAACCAATTTATAACTTATAACTCATAACTTATACTTAATCGTATAATTAACCTTACTAATCGTGTTTTAGGGCCTTACAATTCTACCCCTCTTATAAAAATTTCGTCCTCAAAATTTAACGCATAAGAAACTTACCAAACAAATGAGGATATTGCTTCTTCATGTTATCCTCCCCTTCCCAGGCGGCATACTCCACATTTTGACTTCTCCACATCACCTTAACTACTGAAATGGTTTTACTACGTAACACTTGCTCCTTTCGATCTACAATAGCAATTCGTTCCTCCATGTAGGTTAAGTCATCTTGAAGCTCTATCGGTTGTGAAATAAACACATGTGAAGGATCGGGCACATACTTACGTAACATGGATATATGAAAAACATCGTGTATCCGAGAGAATTCTTGTGGTAATGCCAACTTAAAAGCTACAGATCCAACCCGTTTCACTATCTCATAAGGGCCAATGTACCTGGGACTTAACTTTCCCTTCTTCCCAAATGTCATAACCCCTCTCCAAGGAGAAACACGTAGGAATACTCGATCACCTTCCTCAAATTTCAATTCTTTCCTTCGGTTGTCTGCATAACTTTTCTGTCTACTTTGCGCCACCTTTAAGTGATTATGGATGAGATTGATCTTTTTAGTAGTCTACTGTACAATTTCTGGCCCAAGAAGTTTTTGTTCTCCTACTTCAGTCCAACACACTGGAGTTCTGCATTTTCTCCCATACAAAGCTTCATAAGGAGCCATCTCAATACTCGAATGATAGCTATTATTATAAGCAAACTCTATTAGTGGCAAGTGTTCATCCCAAGTTCCCTTGAACTCCAATACACAAATTCGTAACATATCTTTGAGTGTCTGGATCGTTCTTTCTGACTGCCCATCAGTCTGAGGATGAAAAGCTGTACTAAATTTCAATTTAGTCCCCAAAGGTTCTTGTAAACTAGGCCAAAAGTGAGAAGTAAACTTAGGATCTCGATCAGAAATAATAGAAACAGGTGCACCGTGCAATCTAATAATCTCATCCACATATAATTTGGCATATCTATCCATGGAGTAAGTAGTTTTAACAGGAAGAAAATGTGCAGACTTAGTCAACCTACCAGCGACAACCCAAATAGAATCAAACATTCGTGATGATTTTGGTAAACCTACAACCAAATCTGTAGTAACATGCTCCCATTTCCACTCAGGGATAGGTAAGGGTTGTAGTAAACCACCTTGCTTCTGATGCTCCACCTTCACCTGTTGGCAAACTAGATATCTAGCAACAAAATCTGCAATGCCGTGTTTCATTCCCGACCACCAATAACATTGTTTCAAATCTCTATACAGTTTCGTGCTCCCTGGATGCATAGCATATAAAGAACAGTGGAATTCCTCTAAAATTGTTCTTCTCAAATCAGGCACATTAGGTACACACAAAGGGTTCCCATACATAACAATGTCATCATCCCGAATAGAAAATTCATTTGCTTTACCCTTTTTCATATTATCTTTAACTTTCTCCAATTCTGTATCTCCTCCTTGTGCTTGTTTTATCCAGTCTATCAATGTGGGTCTAACATTTAAATGTGCTACTATTTCGTAAGACTCATTCAAAGTTAATTCCACCCCCATTAAAGCTAACTCTCTCAGCAGATCAACTTGAATACAATAAATACAAGATACTATGCCTAGAGATTTTCTACTCAAAGCATCAACAACAACATTAGCTTTACCTGGATGGTTATGTATCGTACAATGATAATCTTTTATAAGTTCCATCCACCTTCTTTGCCTCAAGTTCAAGTCTTTTTTACTAAACAAGTATTTTAAGCTTTGATGGTCAGTAAAAATTTCACAACTAACACCATATAAGTAGTGTCTCCAGATCTTTAATGCAAAAACTACTACAGCTAACTCAAGATCATGAGTAGGGTAGTTGCGCTCATGTATCTTTAACTGTCGAGAAGCAAAAGCAATTACCTTTCCATGCTGCATTAATACACATCCAAGTCCTTGATACGAGCATCACTATAAATAACTAGACCTTCTGTACCTGTTGGGATAGTCAATACTAGAGCTGATGTCAACTTACCCTTTAAATTTTCAAAGCTTTTATCACAATCACCACTCCACACAAACTTGTTCTCCTTTCTGGTAAGCTTAGTCAATGGCAATGCAATAGAAGAAAACCCCGGTATAAACCTCCTGTAATAGCCCGCCAATCACAAAAAGCTACGTACCTCTGTCACACTAGTTGGTCTTTCCCAATTCATTACTGCTTCTACCTTCTTGGGATCTACACAAATACCATCAGCAGAAATAACATGCCCCAAAAATACTACCCTGTCTAGCCAAAATTCACATTTAGAAAATTTAGCATACAACTGCTTCTCTCGCAAGGTCTGTAAAATAATACGCAGGTGGCATTCATGCTCATCCCTACTACGAGAATATATCAAAATATCATCAATGAATACAATATCAAAAGAATCCACGTATGGGTGAAATATACGGTTCATCAAATCCATGAATAAGGCCGGTGCATTTGTTAACCCAAATGGCATGACAAGAAATTCATAATGTCCATACCTGGAATGAAAAGCAGTTTTAAAAATGTCACAATCTCTTACTTTCAATTGATGATATCCGGATCTGAGATCGATCTTGGAAAACACTTTGGCTCCTTGCAATTGATCGAACAAGTCATCAATGCGGGTTAGTGGGTATTTATTACGGATAGTCACCTTGTTCAATTGACGATAATCGATGCACAGCCTCATGGTTCCATCTTTCTTCTTCACAAACAATACTGGGGCTCCCCACGGTGATACACTAGGCCTTATAAAACCACGGTCTAACAAATCTTGCAACTGTATTTTTAGCTCCTTTAATTCTGCAGGTGCCATGCGATATGGTGCAATAGATATTGGTGCGGTGCCTGATACCAACTCAATCGTAAATTCTACCTCACGGTCTGGTGCTAACCCTGGGAGTTCTTCCGGGAAGACATCTCCAAACTCATTAACTACTGGTATATCTGATAATTTTCCAGCCTCTTGTCGTATGTCCACCACATGGGCAAGATAACCCTCACATCCTTTCCTTAGCAGTTCATAACATTTTGTAGAAGAAATCAAACAAGTTGGAGTGACATTTCGTTCCCCAATAAATTTAAATTCAGGTTCACCCGGTAACTGAAACACTACCTCCTTTTTAAAGCAATCCAAACATACATGATATGAAGCTAACCAATCCATACCTAGTATTACATCAAAGTCGCGCATATTGAGAGGTAATAAGTCAACTAGTAACTCTTTTTCACCCACTCGCACCACACACTCCCTATATAACCTCTCAATAAAAACCAACCCCCCTACTGGAGTAGCAATAGCTAAACCAGAATCTAATGATGATAATGGTTTATTAAGATGCAACAGATAAAGCAAAGACACAAAAGAATGTGTAGAACTAGGATCTATCAACACATAAGCATCTTTATCACCAATAGGAAGTGTACCTGTCACTATATTAGGCATAGCTTGTGCATCTTGTTGCGTCAGTGCAAACACTCTGCCTTGGCCTTGGCTTTGCGATATACCTCCTCTACCTCCCCTGGGTACATTCTGTGTAGAACTCCTACCTCCTACTGCCACACTCCCAACCGATGTTGTAGCTCCCATCGCTGGACAATTCTTTCGTAAGTGCCCCGGTTGATGACAATGGAAACACAAAGGTGTCGTCTCAGCTATTTTACACTCTCGAGACATGTGCCCTTGACCACCACATCTATAACAAAATATAGCCCTCGGCACCAACACAGATGCATTTTTGGACCGATTCATCCCAGTCCTTCCACCTCGAGCCTGAAATCTTCCACGTGCACTTCTATTATTTTTAAATTCTTGTCCCTTAGGTACTCCTCGTGCTACACTCTGAGTTGAGGTTCCCGCCTCCCATCCATATGACCTTATGCCATCATGTCTAGCTTTCTTCGAGTGTTCAACTTGCATTTCTTTTATTGACTTTTCTGAAACCATGGCCCTATCCACCAAGTCCACATAATCTGTTATCTTCATATTAGCAACCATGCTTTTTATATCTACACTTAGCTCGATTTGAAACCGATCACATTTACTTTCTTCCGTCCTCACCAAGTCAGGTGCAAATCTAGATAAGGATATAAATAAAGCTTCATACTCTGCCACTGTTCGATTCCCCTATTTCAACGTGATAAATTCTTCCTCCTTCTCCTTCCTATAAAGCCTTGGGAAATATTTTTCAAAGAACACCTTCACAAACCCCTCCCATGTAATTTGTGGAGGATTTATTGGAACCACTCCCCCCATTGTAGTAAGTAAACTTTCTGTTGCATCCCACCATAACTTTGCATCAGCCTCTAACCTAAAGGTTGCTAACAAAACCTTTTGTTAACCTCGCACTTCCATCACCTTAAATATTGTTTCCATCTTTCTAACCCACCCCTCTTCCACTAAAGGATCCATAGTCCCAGTAAATTCAAGCGGATTTAACTTCATGAACCTCTCATGTAATTTGTCCCTATCCCTACCATGTTCTCCACCTCTTTCTTGTTCCATAAGTTGTGCCACAGCATGTAATATTCTTCCCACATCATCAATAGGTTGTTGTTGCACCTCTGGTTCCTCCACTTGAATATGTCTATGTCCTTGCTGACTATTAGGAACATAAGATGCCTCACCCTCCACTCCATCATGTGGCTCATGTGGATCCATCATTTACTGCAATATAATTCACTTAATAAAAATACAATAGTAGCAATTTAATATTAACATTGTTAGTCAAAATCCAGGTACATAACAAACTCACTTTCTAGTGTCCACTGCCAATCTAAACCCTCACACCCTATCCAGAACCTAATAACCACGCTCTGATACCAAGTTGTCGCGCCCCGACTTAATTTTGTTAAACTCATACTTTTAATTAGAGATAAATTGGCTTAAACAATGCTTTAATTTAAATCTCTAAGGAAAATAACATAAGATTTTTTTTCCAAAGGTATGTGTAGATGAAAACATAACTGCCTTTACTTATAAATAATAAGTACTACATAACTTTACATAACCAAGATCCTTAGTTTAATAATTACACAAAAGGAATCATGATATTCAAACCATACTAAATATCCGTCACTCCCCCGTTTTAAGGTCCTAACTTGGCAGTGAACTCCAAACGGTAGGCGTACCTTAAACATAACATTACAGGAGTGTAAGCAATATAAGCTTAGTGAATGACCATATACCACCTCTATAACCAAATTGAATAACCATTTTTATTTTATTTTAATGCTATAACCCAACAGGAATTGTGAAACTCTCGCAAGCCTGGACCCGCCACAGTCCAATTAATCCACCACAGTTATCGGGGACCACCACATCCCTTTATTAGGCCCGAGTACACAAACCTTTAAGTTGGATTAACAGAACCGCCACATCCTGTAGGACCCACCCCAGTCCTTAACATTAAATAACATCACTTAACATTTCAATCATATGCATATGTTTCCTAGATACAACATCACTCCCATAAGAATTTTAACACATGTATTGAACTACACATTTCCATATGAACATTTGATCATGTATATTTCATAGGATAGGTCACTCACCTTGGATTTGGTGCTAAGATTAATTCCAAACTACTTCCTTGGTATGGTGGTATTAGTTGCTTCCCCACCTAACAAGTCAACGTCATTAGTATCTGAATACACCAATTAACATTAAACCTAGTAATACATCACATCATTTGGTCAATCAGAAATAACTAAGGAGGAAATAAATATGATACTTCACATTTCTAGAAAACCCAAGTAATTAGGGTTCTAACACAATTTACAGAATTAAATTACAAATTTTCTAGACAAAGTTATGTCCATTTCATTACAGCCTTTTCCAAATCGGTTCTCAAGAAAAACAACAACACAACTTCAACTTCCTAGAATTCTCATAATTTTTGTACAGTATAACTTTCTATGATATTCCACCCAATATCAGTAAACACATTGAATAATACAAATTTAATGTTTCATAATTTTTAGGGCTCATTTTCTATGTCGAACAAAACGTCAAACACCTAGTATGCATTCTTGCTCCTTTAGGGCAGATTTTAAACCAAGACTTCAAACTATCACCAAGGGTTCATTCCTTGGTATTTTTACACAATTTTCGGATATGTTGTATGAGTGTATTTTACTCTCCAACTTGAATCACTCAATTCCAATAAGTATTCCATGATTTATGCCATTTTTAGCACAACTAGGTCAAAATACAACATTAAGGCATAACTTAACATTTTTAAGCATACATAACCTTGACCTTGAGTATAATTCATGGAAACATATAATAAACATGTTTTAGCAGAAATATACATCATAATCATGAATTTTCTAAATCAAAATGCTTTACGAAAAGATGATGTAAATTTAGGACTTTAAAGTATGCATTTACAATCCTAGCTCTGGTTCAAACATATGTTCTTAACCCATCCTTGTTCCAACACAATTCAGCAATATGGGTATCATTAAAATATATATCCAAATCAGGAATAAAAACATGCCAAGTATAGAACTCATCCATGTGACAAACTTTAATAAAGATGTAATTACCTTACGAGAATTCCTCGATTTATGGTGAATTTTCAAAGAAATTCTTCCTTAACTTTGTTTTTCTCTCTCCGTAAGCATATTTTTTCTCAAGATTGTAATAGGAAATGAAAAAGATGATAATTTTTCCTTATGAGCTAAAAAACGTGGCTATGGGACCACTTTAAGGTGGTATTATGCGATTCGTTGGGGAAGGGGTCCAATAGGACAATTCCGTTAATGACAGATTTGTCCGGCCTCGTAAAATCACCATAACTCACTATTTCGGGCCCCGATTTACTCTCACTTTGTGTCTATGAGTATATAACCTAAACATCTACAACTTTCATGTTTTTGTGTTTTCCCAAAATCATAAAACTAGTACACCTCATTTGGGCTCGAACAGAAGAGTAATTATTTACTCAAAATTTCATAACTTTCACATTTGATTAATCATGCATTAAAAATAGACAAAGAACTAGATTTAAATATTAAACCTAGGCTTTTAAGAATACAATACCTCGGTGAATCATATTGTTATTCATATGAGAAGACAAAGGTTGAAGATGATCTTCAATCCTTACTTCCCTCTAAGGTCTCCAAAAACATTTATTAGCCTTTTATAAGTAACAAATCGTCTAGTGTATGATCCTCACCAAAGATAGGTAAGTATGTGGGCACCTTTTGAGATAAAAATTACTTCTTATGAGTGAGATTTGGTGCTTTCCCTCTGGGTCTCTTTACAAAAATATAAATAGTTTTTTATCTCATCCCACTCAAACCCTAATGATGAATCATTACCATAAAAACTTCTTCCCAAACCCTACAATTAAAAAGGTAGGTTTGGGCCAAACTCGGATTCATGAGAATTTGGTCCTAACTACATAGGAATGTGGACTATACTAGGGACCCAAGACAAATTATTAAATCAGATCCAAATAAATACTCGAAAATGCAAATTAAGGTTATAGTAATATATTTCCTTTCTTTATTTAATCATAATGAATTCTAATATATAATTATAACTGCACTCAAATTTAATTATCTCATAAATCACTCGGATATCACGAGGTCTTATTTGCAAAGCTGACTGTGGTACATAATATGATTCCCCGTGTTATGTTTATGACCCCCAAAGGTAAAATAAATTTACTTTTAATCAATTTTAACCGACTTTTAATTAATTTCCTTAATTCTCAAACTTAACGTATTTGCAATTCCAATATGAGTATAACATTATCCATTTTTTGGGTTTTACTTGGTGGAAATAAAGCATATAAGTCTATCAAGGGGGTATCATAATCCATAGTATCCTTTGGACATGGATTACTCCTAATTATGATCTCAGACCTATTCACACAACTGTTACCTAATATGCGGGGATCAATTGACCTAATATAAAATCATATCGCACCCATAGAAATCAAAGTGACATTTGTGAAAGCATTCCAATCCTCATAATTCTCGAGATTAAGAATTTATGCACTCTTTGCAAATGGTGTGAGATTGTTTGGGTGTAATCAAGACAAACCTTAGACTCAAATCTCACAGGTGGCCAAGTTCAATACATTCTTAGGAAAAACCAATCACATTCCATTGTTGAACTAGCAAACAAGTTTTCGAACCATCAAATAGGTGAACTCTCTTGTTGTCTTTTTGGGTTTTATTAAAATATTCTTTGTGTTTACTAATAATAAAAAAGAGATTATTTGAGGTGAGGAAGTGAAATAAAGCAAAAATATATCAAAAGTGAAGGAAAAATTAAATGAGTAACAATTATTAAATGCGATGTAAAAGGGTATAAGTAGAGCTCCTATAGAACTTTTCTACTGACTTTAAAGTACTATAGACTGATTTTTATGGTGGTTGAATGGTGGTGGAGTGAGGGTACAATGGGTCAAAAAAAGTGGGGGAGAAAGTGATGTAAGAAGAGTGAAGAGAATGTTTGAAAAATACAATTTTTTGAATGACAATGCACTGAATTCGAGGCAAAGAATGTTCTAATTATTAAAAAGGTGGGTTTTGGTAATGAGGGCAAGACCTCCTTAAATAGGTAAAATTAGGGTTAGGGGGTCTATCAATTGGCATAGGCCCTAGCCTTCCTATTAGCATACCACTGGCTTGCTGGCGAAGAAAAGTACACCCCTACCTATAGGCAAAGGTCATGGGGTGCTTATAGTCAGTTTAAAAAGGAATTTTTCCAAAAAATAGGGATAAAATGCAAACCGAAAGTCCTAATTACCATTTGTTGGATACTTTCTTAAAAAAATTTGCATTGCTTAATCTTCTATGGCCTTTTATCTCGTTTTCCTTGTATATCTTACTATTTGCAATGTTTAGCATTAATCAATAGATTGTAGAGCCTCCACAGCCTTTAGGAATAAGATAGGTAGTAGATTGCCTACCGCATCCTTCCCATTAATAATTGGACTCTAGAACAAAAGGTGTCTATGACATGTTTGCCACAATTATCTATGTCAATCTGTAATTTGTACTTGGGTTTTGAATGTCCCTATCGCGGACATTAAAAGAAAATATAAATTTCCTTCTACAGGAATGCCTTTCACAGGCTATAGGCTTAAAATGAACTTATAACTATTAAATTTTTGCTGCAGTGTTGTTGGATTGTGGTGGTTCTTGGAGTGATTCCTTTGCTACAAAAACCATGTCCATATACCTTTCCCTATAAGAGTGCTTCCTTTTAAGTAGAGTTGAAGCTTTTACAGTACTTAGATTTCTTGCTTTGGGGTATTTTTAAGCCACCCTTGACTAGGTGTATTATTAATCCACCCACGTCTATAAGGTATTTTCACACCACCTATTCGAGGGTATTTATTAAGCCTCCTACGGCTGTCCCGAGACATTTGGGGAATTATAGGCCACCCAAGGCTAAGAAATGGTATTATTAAGCCAACCCTTGAGTAAATTAGGGTATTATAAACAAAACCGTGGCTAAATAAGGGTATTATAAGCTAACCCACAACTAAATAAGGGTATTATAAACAAACTCACGGCTAAAAATTGGTATTATGATCCCCAAGGCTAAAAACGGGTATTATGAGTTCCTAAGGTTAAGAACGGGTATTATGAGTTCGGTCCATCATTAGTATCCCACCACCTCTCATCTTAAGGGAGAAACACCACCGAAGAACATGGCATCTTGTCCAAAGCCCCAGCCAAAGGGCCAAATCCAACAACCTCCACTATTTACAGCATTGCCCTAGGGATTTTTTTTACCACACCTTCTTGATGCCCGTCGAGCATGAGAACGGATACTCAACAAAGTGATATCCACTTGCACATGAGCCGAAAACCCTTTAGCATCCCAAGGATAAAAGAGAGATAAAAAAAGTAGAAAAAAAATAAAAGATCACTAAAAGTAAAAAGCAAGCACTCACATAACCATTTGGGTTCTTTATCCTCGCAGAACGATGGTTCCTTGATTCTTGCAGCAGAATCCCCTCATCAAGAACAGGCTCAAAACTATCATAAGTGTTCTCACTCCCTAGTACGAACGCCTCAGCATCACGCCATACCCATCCAAGAGTTGTTTATTTCACCTTTTATGATTTATTTTAAACAAAAACATTTGAAACAAATTTATAGAGAGAGAAAGAAGTTCACGCGAGTGAAGATGTGAAAATTAAAGGAAGCTTCCCCTTTTTATAAGGATCTAAGGGGTATGCCTATCGATAGTTTCCTGGTCATGCCTATCGACGGTGACTCTTCACCTTCTTCAAGAAACCTAGGAGTTCTTGCCCTATGCTTATAGACACACCTCTGCCTGTCGATTGTACCCTCAAATTTCATCATAAAAATTCTAGAAATTTTTTGGAAATTACCCCCCAAAAAAATTCTAAAAAATTCTCAAAAAATCTCCAAAGGATCAATATATATATGATCTTTTAAAAATTCTCTAAATAGATCATGCTATCGATGGATGATCCCTCACCACTAGTTTACTCCCTAGTGTAATCAAAATGGAAGAACATCACTTATCGTAACCATTGGCCATCAAAACTCTTTAGTTCTGTAGACTTGACCTATGCCCTCAGAATCAACCTCAACCTTTTGAATTGGTCGCTTTCACTCTTTAGGTCCACAAAATTAACCTGGGCCCACAGAATTGACCGGACTCTCAGAATCCGTTGGTTTCACTCTTTAGGTCCAAAAAATTGACCTAGGCCCACAAAATTGTCCTGACCCTCTGAATCGATCATTTTCTCTTTTTAAATCCATAGAATTAACTTAGGCAAAAAAAATCATCCTTAACCCTTTGAATAGGTCGGCTCAACCCTTTAGGTTCGCAAAATTGACCTAGGCTTTCTGAATTGACCTCAACCCTCTTAATTTCTTGCTTTTAATCTTTAGGTTCATAGAATTAACCAAGGCACATAGAATCAACCTCGACCCTTTGAATCATTCACTTTCACTATTTAGGTCCATATAATTGACTTAGGTTCGCAGAATCGGCTTCGATCCACTGAATCGGTCTCCTAAAATCTTTAAGTCCACAGAATCGACCTCGAGCCTCTAAATTTTTCACCTTAACTCTTTAGGTTTGCATAAATGGCTTTAACCCTCCAAATTTGGTTGCTACCTCCCATAAGACCCAGAAAAGGCCCCGACCTTGTGTCTTATTTGTCAAGCCTCTATCCTCAAAACTTTTTAACCTTCCATGAAGTGTCTATTTTTCAAATACCTCCGCTTATTCCAAGCTCTCCCATTGAGATAATTTGTAGACACCCCATCTATGTAATATCCAAATGCCTCTTAAGGTCCTTAACAACCTAAGACTCCAAATCCTACTACAAGCCCTGATCCAGTGGCCATTGGGAACATTTGTGCCCCGTTTGTCTTTTTTCAACCCTCTAACATGATAATAACTCATTTTACTCTCATAAGGCTTCAAATCCCCTTTCCAACAGCCCATACGGTTTGGGCTTACTCACCTTTTTACTCTAAACCCTGATTCGAAGGCCATCGGGTGCTCTCGAGACCCATTTGACTTTGATCAACCCTCTAATATTATCATAGATCATTTCACTTTCATAGGGCTCTGAATCACCTTTATAATGGTCCATACCATGATAAAATTAGCCTTACGATTCTCACGTACTAACCTTTTTACTCTAAACTCTTATCTATAGGTCTTCGGGTGCTCTTAAGCCTCATTTCACTTGGTCAATCCTCTAACTAGAGCATATCTCATTTAACACTCATAGGGATCCGAATACCATTTACAACGATCCATACCGTGTATAAATCGACTTTACGATTCGGGAGTACTAGAATTTTTACTCTATAAACCCCTGTCTAGAGGCCATTGGGCGCTTTGAAGTCCCGTTTGACTATAATTAGATCATTAAGATGAGATTGGCCCCAAATAATGTCATAGGGATCTGAATCCCCTTTCCAATAGTCCTGGCCTGTTGTGCACTTAGAAACCCTAGTTTTTGCTTGTATGATAATACATCTTTTGTACAAAATTGTACTAATATGGTTTTGTAGAGATTCTATGTTTATATCTCTTGTATGATGGTCACATTTGTCTATTTTGTGTGATTCAATCCATGAAGATTTATCCATAAATATTTTTCTCTCCTAGATTTGATATTTCTTTACTTTTAGAATAATCTATTTACATGGGTTTGGGTGTTGATAAAAGTTTAATGTAGTTTGATGAAGTTTTGACCCGTTTATGGAGGTTTTTGCATGAGTTTTGCGAAGTTAGGGCGAGGCTACACCCAACAGGGTTGATCAATCGAAATGTCCTTGATCCATTGACCTCCCCCTGGGCATATTTGATTTTTGAAGAATTTTGATGCATATTAACGATTCTTTCTCTGATTCTTTGTTTTGATCATTCCTAAAATGTGCCAAGGAGTTTTCCCATAAGGAAAGATTAATAAGAACTCATATTTGTGATGAAGTCTAGTTGAAGTTGGACTCTAAGTCAAAGTTAAGCCCTCCATAACAAGGATTCTCAGGCTTGAAGAAATCTATTTCAATATGGAAAGGGGAAATTTTCTCCTTTTATTTATGTTTTCTTTTATTTAATTATTTCAATGCTTGTCTCTTTATTATTATGTTGCATAATTTTGAGTGCTAATTATTTGAATAATTAGGAACACCCATTTTTATGGACAAAATGAATCTTAATTTTGAGATCGGCCTAGATAATTTTTTCTAAAAATCTATTTTATTTATTCTTTTTTTAAATTGAATTAAATTAGGGTAATTAATTTAAAGCTTTAAATTAAAATTTAATATACGTGTTTTATTTCAATTAAAACTGGTTCTATTTTTTAGAATATAAAATCTTGAGATTACATAATTTAATTTATACAAGTAAATTGAAAATTACCAAAAATTTAAATTTTGTAGTTTAGAATCGAATGAATTGGTTTTCAAAACCCTTACTATTTTAAATACTAAGTGGGTGAGGGGTTTCAAAATAAACCCCACGGTCTCCATTGATATTTTAAAGTTCTGATGCAATTAATTCCTCAGGTTAGCTTGATATGTCCCCCATCGAATGGCTTTAATCGTGGTATCATGATAGTTTATTATCATTAAACGTAGGTGAGTTGGATCCTCCCATCTAAGAAGTTTTACATGTGCTGGGCTGATTTTAATAAACGAACCGATGGCATACACTTAGACACAACTTTTGATCTCATCTCCATCGGAGTCACTATCATTAGGACTGGGATAAAAAATCATCAGCTATCCCTTATCTTGGACAAAAGGGTCTTAAACTTTCCGAATAGCATAATAAAATATGAAAATCTGTCTAATTCAAGGTATTATGATTTAAGCTCCCATCGATAAATCTTATATCATAAAGGAACTAGGATGTGCAAGGAATTAATTTTAAATATTGGTAGTTGAGGAATGTCACTTTAAAATTTAAACGAACTAAGTCCCTTATGTTAATTGGAAATTAATTTTTTCAATTTGACGATTCTAAGACTTCAAACATGAATTCAAAATTTCTCACTGTTTTAGTCTTAAAGTTTCAAATAGAACAAGTTTTAAGGACTGAAATGTTATGTACATTGTTGTAATTTAGCAGAATATTAAACTTATTTAACTCGTAATTCCCATAAATATTTTAAACTTATGATGCAATTGATTCGTCGTTTAAGCTCAATCTGCCCCCATCATATGGATTCAATCGCGGAATCACGACATGTTATAACACATGATAATTCTTATAAAGTAAGTGTTACAAGTGTTCGGTCCCGCCATTGGGAAGTTCAATATGTAATAATATGATTTTAAGGAATTGATAGATTGGAATTTCTAGACACCTATGATTGGTTGATGTTGTTCAAGTGTGAATCGTGTCCTAAGAATGATTTTATCATTAGTTTAACCAAGGATTCCTTGGATTAGATATGATGGTGAACCCAAATCTATTTCGTAATCTAGTATTGAGTGTCATCGGTAGCCAAGGGATGGTGATTATTATTGAGAAGAGATTTACTTCTTTCCTAGAAGGTAAGAAAGGGGTTAAGTCTATGTTTCAAGTGGAACGGTCTAGGTTAAAGAAGTTCATACTTTTCGATATTAATGAAAATAATCGAAAGGAAAGTATTCTCACTACAAATAGTTAAAACTTATAAGCAATGTGTTTAGTTCTTTCATGCTTTGTAAGAAAAATAACAGGGGAATGATTTGTTTCTTAAAAGTAACTGCATGATTTTTAGTCCGATCTACAATAACCTGGTATGTAGACTCGGGAACCATAAATCAGGATTGCAACTCGTTGCAAAGGTTCTAGGTAAGCCGACAATTACTTTAAAGACAAATGTTCCTAAGTAATGGGCAACTCGATTAACATATAAATATTATCAGTGGAATATTATTATGAATATTGGTGTAGACATAAGGTTAATATAGGTGAATAACTTAACATACCTAGTTTTAAAAATGTTGGGTTCGGTTTTGTAAATTGGTTTTGAATAGATATTCAATTGAGTAAACAAAATTGTTTTATCAATATTGGATATCTTTTATCTATTCTGTACATTGCAAAAGTATTTATAGATTATAAGATTTGTCTCACCAATATTGTTGAACACTAAATTGAATAATTAACGAACATCCACTAAATAGAAAGTTTCCATCTAGAACCACACACAATTTTGGCTGTTGAAATTAGGTTGTTTTATTCTGAATGGAATTCGAAGACTTCTTTAAAATGGACAATTTATTTAATTAAAATTAGAGTTAGTTCTAGTCTTGAATCCCGTTTAAAGGGTAAAATGAAGAAGGGGTCCTTCACAACCCAAATTTAAAGATCCAAAGATTTTATGGAAATGGTTCACTTCGATAAGTGTGTTTCGATAACTATTCAGTGAAAATGTGGTTTTAAGTGCTTTATTGATTTCATTGATGTTCCCTCGAAGATATGGATATATTTACCTTATGCACCACATATGTGAAGCCTTTGATTAGTTCAAATCATGAAAGGATAAGGTGGAGTATGGGTGAGCTAAATTAATTCAATTGCGATTTGATCATAGGGAGTATACCTCTTGGGAGCGTTAAGGAATTATTTATCAAAGGATGGGATTTTATCCCAGTTGTCTACACCGGGAATTCCACTTCAGAATGGTGTATAGGAAAGTAAATAGTAAGACACTTTTGGTTATGATAATGTTCATGGTTGGTTATTCAGAACTGCAACATTCTTATTGGGATTTTACATAAAGGACGAGTATTTACATTCTGAATTTTATTTTTTCTGAACTGGTCTCTTTAATTCCCATTGAACATTGGAGTGGTAGCAAGATCATTCTAAGGGATGCTCGAATCTGGGGTTTCCCAACACTCATGCTGTGGTGGGAGATAAGAAAGTTTAAATAAAGGGGAGAAGCATGTCTTTTTGTTAGTTATCCCAAAGATAACAAATGTAGTTTACATCATACTCCTAAGTACAAGAAGGAATTTGATTGCATCAATGACCAATTATTCTAGGAGGATTATGTAAAAAATCTTGTGCCCAAGTGTGAGTTAGACTTGTAAGATAAAATATAACATCATATAACCAATATAGCTAAACCACCCGTACATGATAAAATAAAACCTACTTTTGATAATACCCCACTTCATTATAGTGGGACATTATCGATTTCACTTATATTAGATAGCAAGTGATTCCATGTGATAGTAGGAGCATGAGGCATCATCCAGAATGGTCCCAGGTAAATAAAAATCAGGTCCCGGGAACTACAACAAGGCATTCCAAGATAAGAACTTTTTCTTTAACTTATGATTATGGATATAAAAAGGATTCGATATATTTGAATCGAGTTTTGGGATTTGTAGGCTTGTTGATGAGGTAAAACGCATCTGCCACAAGTGGACCTATAAGAAGTTAAGAGATAGATGGATGGGAAGGTGCAAACCTTAAAGATAAGGCTTGCAAAAGGGTTTACTAAAAAAGAAATGGATTGACTATGAGCATATCTTCTCACGGTGGCCTTTCTAAAGTCTGTCAATATTTTTTTAATGTCAAAACCGCATCAAGACTGCATTCGTGAATGATCGTCTTTACACGTACGTAATAAGAAGTAGAGAAAAGCAAAGTGATGTAAGCTTATGACATCCATTTATTGATTTAAGTTAACATTTGGGTCTCGAATCATTCATCTTGATCAGTTTATCATGTTTTGTTTTTAATGAAAGAATGGATAAAACTTGTTATTATAAGAAGCATGACAGAATCGTGGTGATATTTCTAAGTGAAATTTGTGGATATTACTTGCTTAATCGAGAACAAGGGGAGTATTATCTTACATAAGAAAGTGGTTGCCCTAATATTTATTATAAAGTACTTAGGACAATCTAGGCACATCCTTATAAAGGATTTTGAGTTTATCCCAAGTTAATTATATCAATATTTTATTCACGATATTAGCATTTGGATTCCATAAAAATAGTTTCTTTTAAAGTGTGGAATTGTTATGTATGGGAATCACTATCTTAGGAAACTTGATTGGATGGAATGAATAAGGAATATACCTAATGCTTCGACGGTGGGAAGCCTCATAAATGTTATATATTGTGTACGAAAACCAATTTTTTTATTCATTAGACATAGTCAATAGATTTCTATCTAATAGTCTTGTACCTTTTAGGCACAAAGACTAAGGTTTTTAGTCATACAAAGATTCCAAGTCTAACTCGAAATATGACTTTACCAAAGGAGGTTGAGCTATAATTTAAAGGGGTGTGAAGCAATCTTGGATTGCTGACTCCAGCAAGGAGGCCAAAGTTATTATCACTTAAAGACAACTAAAGAGACTATGTGGCTCGATTAATTCTTAAGTAACCTAGGTAAGGTTCATTCAAGTGCAATTGACTATTACACTTCTAGTGTTCGTAGTGGTACGATTGAAAGTTTGAGAGAACCTGTAACCCATAGAAGGTTTAAGCACATTAAGCGTAGATGTGACCTTATTCGACAAATCAAACAGGAGGGTGATATGTTTATGACCAAGGTTGCACGGATAACACTCAATTAATCCTCTATCGATAGGTAGTAAATTGCCATGTGAATGGGTTGGGAGTTGAATACATGCCTTTAAGACCAAGTAGGAGATTGTTGGGATTTTATTTTTAAAACTATATATGACGGTTACCTCTCTTTAAAGGTATGTTGGTACATTTTCAAATAAGAATCATGGTTATGAGAATGCTTTATATTTGGTTTAAATACATTGTAAACAAGTAGATTAATAGAGCTTAGTAAGAATTCCAGTGAGTCAGATTCTGGTTGATCACTAGGAGATCGAGATTTCATTTCTAGCACTATTGAAACATTCATAACCTACATAGGGAGTTGACATCCAAGCGAAACAGTTGCGATGCAATCCAAGTAGTTTATTTGAAATTATGGGAACTTGTTTAATGGTTCTAGAACTTGTTCGGCATTATAACGGATTATTGTGATCGGTACATCCCAGAAATGTATTGAAGAGGGTCACCCATGATATTTGAGTAAAAGGGTTGTCTTAATTAGACTCGGGAAATCTCACACTATTTTCCAAGGGTTAATAAATTCTTAATTCTGAGAATTATGAGGATTGAAATGCTTGCACAAATGTCACTTTAATTGCTATGGATATGATCTGATTTATATTGGGTCAAATGATCCCCGCATATTGGGTGATAGTTGTGTCAACAAATCTACGATCATAAATTGGAGGAATCCGCATCCTGACGATACTTTTGAATTGTGATACCCCCTTAATAGACTTATATGTTTTGTTTCCACCAGATAATACCCGTCCGGTGGATTATTTTATAATCTTGGTGGATTATCAAATAAGTTAAGTCTAAGAATCAAGGAAATTGATTAGATGTTGGTTAAAATATTATGTAATAGACACGAAATTGTAAGGAATACTATTATGTACCACAATTGTCTTTGCAAATAAGACCTCATTATATTAGAGTGTTTCTAATATAATTAAATTGAAGTGCATCATAATTATTGAGTGAAATTAATTATGGATAAATAAAGAAAGGAAATAGATTACGGTAATTGGAATTGGAATTTTTGAGTATTTACTTGGAGATAATTTAATTATTTGTTTTGGGTCCCTTGTATATTCCACATAACCAAGTAGTTAGGACTAGATTCTTATAAAATCTAGTTTTGTACCAAGTCCACCTTTTGTACTTGGATATAAGGGTGCGGGAAGGATTTTTATGATAATGAGTCATCATTAGGGTTTAAGAGGGGCGAGAGAAAATAATATTAACATTTTTGTGAATAGATGTAGAGAGACCACCATATCTCACTCGAAAGGAAGGACTTTCATCTCAAAATCTACCCACACACTTACTTAGATTTTTTTAGGGGATGGGGTGGGGTGGGGAGGTCATACACTAGAAGACTTGAGATTTACTGAAGGTTAATCAAGGGTTTCAAAGACTTTGGAGGGAAGTAATGATTTCATCATCTTGAACCCGTGCGTTGTCATACAAATCACAACATGATTGGTAAAGGTATTGTATTCTAGAAACCCTATGTTTAATCTTCAAACCCGTTCAATGCATGATTAATCAAAGATCTTTAGGGATGGAATTTTTTTGCATTTAAAGTCAATCCCAACTTATTTTTCCTTACAACATGCACCAAGACACAAGTTAATTACCTTTTAGGGATTTGAGCAATAGAATCTACACTATAAGATGAGGACCACAAATATCCCACTCAAGTCCTTGTCAAGTAAGTTTCAGTCATCAAGGATTTCCTAAACCTCTATATAGGGTCCACATATGAGGGAAATGATTAAAGAGGTAAAAGTAAGACTCATAAATACATAATCTACTTCAGTCATCCTCCCTCGTGTAAGGATAAATTTCCATTCGAGCCAATTATATGTGTTTTGTCTTCATTCCATTTGGACAAAATAGTTTCAGTCATCGGTTAGGATTCGAGTATATTAATCATTCAAGCTTGTGATGTTTCATTGAAGACCATAGAGGCCAAGTAAAGAAACTTCATCAAGGTATCGTGTATCGTGTCGAGTTTTTATCTTCAAAACCCATGGGGTTTCAAGAGTATGAATGCACATTTATGTTTGATCCTTGAATTTAGATTTGGATGTTTTTTTTCAAAAACATTTTAAGGAATTTTTGTGAAAGGATTTTTATAGAAAAAATATTTTTTTAAAGTTGTTCTCATTCAAACGAGTTTAAAAATCTCATTCGAATGAGTATCAAACGAGATTCGAACAAATAAGGATTTGTGAAATAGAGAATTATCATTCAAATCTCATTCAAATGAGTTTAATATCTCATTCGAAAGAGATTTATTTAGTTAAAATGAAACTGCACAACTTGTTCGAATGATTTTATGTTTTTCATTCAAAAAAAAATTTCCTCGATTTTTGTGTCGTCTTATTTTTCATGTTTTCTATAATACAGGGCCCACAAAGTGTTTTTGTTTTTAAGGCTTTTGAAATCTGTTTTCTAAAAGTTATAAAAAGCCTTCAAAATCCTAGTTTAAAACTAATTGCTTGAAATCTGAGACTCATCTTTTGTCTGAGATCTCGTGTTTGAGTACCAAGTTTATATTCTCTTTATCTTTGCTAAGTATTATTTTATGCGGTGTATTCCATGCCTTTTGAGGTTTGACTTAGATAATTTCGTGTTGCTATGACAACTTGTGTTGCTAGGATCATTAGATACCGAGATGTGTGAGGAGCACACATTTTGGCAGTTCGTGGGGGGGATTCTAGCATGTCATAATGAAGAAGGTTCAAGGAGCGAAGCTAGCATCAAGGCTTGATTGAGTAAGTTACTTGTGATGTTTTTATAATTACTATATCATTGTAAATTGTGCATGGATAGGTCGTTCGAGGTTTTTTCATTTGGATTTTCCTTGTACACCGGCATACTGTGGTTGATTTATTTTAGTCTATCTTACATCACCTAGATGCATGTTGTAGGGAAATATAAAATTAGGCTAATTGTTTTCATAGAACTTTTATTTAAATTGATTATTTATTAAAATTGGGTTAATTATTGAATTAATTTGAAAAACAATTGGTGTGTGTTTGAAAATCCATATAATCCCTTAGCTCTATAGAGAAATTTCAAATTGGTATTAGAGTCGGTGTCTATAAATTATATAGACATGAATTCGGGATGTTTTTATATGACAGGTCA
Source organism: Sambucus nigra (assembly GCA_949130495.1). Taxonomy (NCBI): domain Eukaryota; kingdom Viridiplantae; phylum Streptophyta; class Magnoliopsida; order Dipsacales; family Adoxaceae; genus Sambucus; species Sambucus nigra. The sequence goes on from OX422220.1 coordinate 374,726,990, forward strand.
GTCATTTTTCTAGGTCACCTGTGTTTGATGGGTAGAATTACGCATACTGAAAAGTGCATATGAATTTTGCACTTAAGTCACTCCAGGAGTGCGTATGGTTAGTTACAATAAGGGGTGGACTCCACACATAAAACTAGTAGGTGAACTTAGAGTCCCTAAAACCGTTTAGAGATGGAGTGTGGATTAACATAAGTTCTGTAACTTTAATTCTTATGGACTGAATGATTTATTCTGTGTAGTTACACCGGAGGAGTTCCACCGCATTATGACATGTGAAACATCCAAGTTACGTGGTATTATGACGTGTGAAATATATAAAAATCCATGGGACATACTCTAACTCACTCATGAGGGAACTAATGCTACTAAAGATTCAAAATTCTAAAACCTCACCACTAAGATTACAAACATCAGGATGGATGAAGATGAAACATTCGATGAATTCTATGCGAGACTTTTTGATATTGCAAACTCATCTTTTAACTTAGGAGAGAGATTTATCGAAACCAAAGTTGTGAAGAAAATTTTAAGGTCCTTACCTGAAAGATTGAATCCCTAAGTCACTATTTTGAACTCATCGGGAACTATTGTGTCAATGATACTCGAAGAGCTTGTATGTGATCTTCAAACCTATAAACTTGACATGTTTCCTCTTTATAAGAACAAGAATGATAAAGGCATTTGTTAAAAGCCTGATAGGAGAAAACACACATTTTTTATGATGAGTATGACATTGATTCCAATGATATGGGCTTATTAACTAAGAGATTCAAACTTTTTTTTAAGTTTGACGAAAAGACTCAAAATTTGATGATAAGAAATTTAATAAGACTGGAAAATTTCATAAGGATTGTGACTTTAAAAAAAATCAAAATGAAAATTTAAAAGGAATACCATAGGGCAATTGAGTGTCCCACTAAACTAAGGAAGGAAGGAAAGAAGCCTAATGTATATAAAGTTACGCTTTGTTATAGTGAATCGGAAGAGGAACTTGATTCTCTTGTGGAGTGTAACTACACCATTTTCATGACTAGTCATGTGTGCCTTGATGAAAAGTCTTCCAATGAAGATAATCATATATATGATGATTTTGAGGCCAAGTCATGTGAGTCCCAAGTTAGTGGTGACGATGAAGAAGAAGAGGAGAGTGAGCTTCATGTTAACTTCTGTGAGTTATATACGAATTAATTAAAAATTAAAAAAAGTCAAACTTAAAGTTGAAAGAAAGTGTCGTAGGGAATGAAGATGCAAAATTGATTGAGAATTTGAGTACACGTGATAAAATCTTATGGATAATCTCATTTTTACTGGGGGAAGAAAGATAACCTTCGTGGATTTTTTGAAAATATGTAGAAGGAATCCCTAAAATTTGATGAGTCTCATTTTTTTCTTGAGTCTAGGACTATGGAGTTAGAAGAGAGTTTAATAAACTCAAGTTGTGCCATATTTTATTTAGAATCTAAATTTAAAAAGTTAAATAAGATATTAAGCACCGTCCAAATAAAAAATTACAAGGTTGGAATTGACTTCGATAATCCCATTATTTTCACTGATAAATCTAAGACAAATATTTTGACAAAGTCAACCATTGCTAGGGATGTTAGAAAAGGTCATCACTAACATTCCTCATTTCTACACATGTTCACTTTGTGGTAAGAAAGGCCAACATCGTTGATTTTTTTATGATATTAGAAAATCTCCTAAGAATTCTAAGTCTAGAGTCACCATGGTTCCCAAAACCCAAGTTCGTCATGTTACACTCATGTGGGTTAGGAAATGCATTTTGGCGGCTTTGAATATTTTGCTTGATGACTCTCACATACTTGTACATAATTATTCACATGCTATTTCATACAAGGGATTGTGTTTTCATAGCTTTCATACACTAGATTTTATGCTTCATGTTATATGTTATTGTTAGTTGTACGATGTTTGAGTCTTTTTTTATTTTGTTTTTCATTTATTAGGTCTTATTGAGAAAAAATCAAAAAGATATTTGATCTGTTTGTGTAGTTTAATTTTACATATTTTTTGTGGCATACCAGTGCATTTGACTCCCATTCATTCCATGCTTTCCATGTGGATAGGACATTAGAGTACAATTTAAAATGCTTTGTACTATTTCTTAATCATACTTGTATAGAGTTGTTCGATTTTAATTTACTTAATGGGTTCGCTTTGTATATGCCTCCGCACACACTTTGCAAGAGCTCTTTTGGATTTTAACTACTTATGTTGCATGAGATAATTGAGGTATTCTCTTATTAATATTTTTGTATACATATCTATTTTTATTTGGGGATTTGTGCATGTAAGAACCGTTGCCTGAGAGATTTTAATTGTTTGAAAAATATGAGTGTGTAATGGGATAGGGATATGAAGATATTAATTCTACTTTAGTAGTCTAGTTTGAGATCTTGTCTTTGAGGACTAAGATTTATATACTCTTTATCTTTGTTGAGTATTACTCCATAGGGATTCTACGTGTTTTGCAATTTGACGTAGTGGACTCCATGTTGTTGTAACCGTTTGCTGAGCAGGATTGGTGGATATTGAAATAAGTGAGGATCACATGTTGTGGAAGTTTGTGGGTGTCTCCTATGTGTCGTTGTGAATAAGGTTCAAGGAATGAGGATAGCATCAAGGCTTGAAGGAGTCGGGTCAGTTGAGTGAGTCATCTTTCATCTTTCGTAACTTTTATATCATATGGAATTTCATAGCTAGGGTGCTAGAAATTTTTCCTAATTGGGTTCTCCTTTTACATCAACGTGTTGTGGTTGCTTTATTTTACTCTTGCTAATATAACCTAGATTTATTTTTTAGGGAAAGATAAAATTAGGCTAATTATTTTCACAACACTTTGATTTAAATTAGTACTCGATAAAATTGGGCTAATCGTTTAATTAATTTGAAAAATCAAAAATTATTTTGTTTTTGACAATCCATATAATCCCTTAGCGCTGTAGAGTACTTTCACCCAGACCATGATAGGGTGTGAGCGCTATTTCCTAAACTAATACATCCTTAGTACCTTATACCAACAACCTTAAGATCATAAATCCTCATGAACGGTTGAGAAACACTTTCGAGACCAATTTGATGGTTTAACAGAAAGTAAACTCACAGTTCTATAAAACCCCACTCACTCATAATGGCTTGTCCTATAGCATGAAATTACATTTAATTATCATAACAACCATCACTACCAACTTGCAACTCCTTCCACTAACACTCCACCCTTCCACCATAGTAGCATAGCTCTTCCATGAGTTAGCCATATTATAAACATCACTTCTTACTAGTTCACAATAGCTGGATGTATAAGGGATGTCTGGGGAGTGCTTATAAGGGTTTGAATTTAAGTTATCTTGGTGTATTTTGAGTCAAGCATTGATACTTAGCATTTTTAAATAATTATGAATATTTTTCGCTGATATATTATACCCTGAGCCCCACACATGGGGGATTTAACTTTATTTAAGTGTTATAAGTCCTAAGAAAGTGAGAAGTACTTAAAGAAGTCATTAAATTTTAAATTACCTTATAAAGCATATATGTTGTTATAAAGGCCTCAAACTCTTTTGCCTAACCTTAGACTAATCCTAAGGTTGGCTAAACTTGTATTATTCACTATTACACTGAATATACAAAAGTGAAACACCTTAAAAGTGGATGTAGGTACTTTAGAAGTGATACTAAAAAATCCACATATTTATTTAATAATTTTAACTTAAACACCCACCCTCATACTGTAAGAGGCATATTTGGTGAGCCTAAGGTCTTAACTAATTTTAGTACCATTAGTTTGGTGTCCTCTGTGGGAACATTTTAGTCTTTAAATTCAACTCTATTAAGAAGATGTATTCACCACCACTACCAACACCGAGATGTCCAAGATAATAGTGGCGATGCAGGTCTAGAAAAAGAAACTCCAAGATAATCTTACACTCATAGTGGTAAGATTCCCTTATATTTATCCATCACCAGTTGGACATGTACCCTAACCCGTACAAGAATACAACCAAGGCTATAATATTTAAAAGGAATATGGGGAAATCCATATCAAAGGGAACCTAGAATCTCTCATGCATATACAAAAGTCCCAACTTGACATCACAGCCAAGGAAATGTTATCTCTTTAAGGTGGTCAGTTTAATGGGGTCTTAGGGTAGTTAACCCCGAGCTGATGTGATAAAGAAGATGTAAGATCATGAAGTAACTTTATGACCAATATAAACCACAAACACCTAACACCATTAAGTTGTCATTCTAAAGAAAAACTCCCCCTTACTCTAAATAAGTACAGCATTATGATCCCCCTCCAAAGTGTAAAATGCACACACTAAAAACCTTTTGATGGGACCAACGGTCCCAGCGTCATGTTAAAACATAAATGTTTCCCATACACTACAAGATACTGCATTGGGGTGTTCTTAAGGTATTTACAACTACTTTAAGGGTTACAAAGAGGCATTGATTTGAAAAGTTTAATCCTAAAACCATCAAAGGGTTCACTGATCTAGTACCATCATTTGTAATCCACTTCATTAGGGATCAAAAGATACACAATACTTTCACATTTTTACTCACTTTTGGAAAAAGATAAAAGATTTCATGAGTATTAAAAAGGCTTAATCTTGAGGCATTGTAGATAGATAATCTAAACGAAACCATGTGTGTTGTAACTTTTATTATAAGACTCACTTTTGAGGTATTACAAAGATCTTTCAGCAAGAGGCCACCTTTGACCGTGACTAAACTTCTGAAAGAGATAAAAAAATACATGAACATGGATGATGCAATCTCAACAAGGGTAAATGACCTCCACCTTCTTCCCAACCTCGGTAAGGGAAAATAAAACATATATTGTTTTCATCATAAGGAGACTTCAAATGCAAGAAAAGTAAATAAAATAAGGTTCTGTAAGTCAAGATTTTCACTCCCCTCACCGCTATACTAAAAGAGGTCTATTCAATAATGGAATTTCAAAACATTTTAACACTACTTATGAGAAAGTTAGAGTTCATGAGTGATAAGTTAAAATACTGTCGATTCCATAAAGATCATGGTCACAACACCAATGACTACTTATACCTCAAGAAGGCCATAAAATAGGTCGTCAAGAGGGGAAATCTAAAACAATTCATGTCCAAGACAGGAAACATCACAGTAAAAGTCAATGAAGAAAACTTTGTTTAATATTAACACCATTTCATGTAGATTTGTTGGAGGAGTAACCTGGTCCTCAGCACAAAAGGCTCATTTAAGAGAAGTCAACCACGTATACCTTATGCGCAATCCTTCGGTTGAAGTACCAATGATGATTTTCCCAAAATACAATCCCATTAGGATCCCTTACCATGTGATGAACTTATTGTCATCATCATTGTAATGAGAAATACTATCTATTAATCAGATTGATGCAATCATATCAATGTGACAACCCACCTACTAAAATAATAGGTGGCCATCCCAATACTCTAATAATCACAGAAATCATAGATGGTCCATTCTCAGCATCACTGTCGATTAAAATAATAGTACGAGATAATCACCAATCATTTTAGAAAACGGATTGTCAATTTGAAAGAATTTGCAAGTAAAAGAAAAACACTTAGACAATCCCATTTGTAAAAATGGTGGATATCAAAAAAATGATGAATAAAGAATGATAATATAATAAACAATCATCGAATAAGTTGTCGGTGAATAGACCAATAAAAATAATTACACCGAGTATTACATTTCAATATTTACAATATAATAAATGAGTGCAACACTTGGGCAACACGCCCGAATAATTAAACTGAACATAACTCGAGTGCAATAGATAGAGACGTCTAAAACAAATAACCTAAAACATTCGTAATGTGCTGTAGCTCCATGACAACCGGAATGGGAATGTAAATACGGGTGTCCATGCGGTAGAGCACCTGTACGGAAAAGAGTATATGCAGAAACAAAGAAATATAAGCGGGTCAGGGACCTGTTTGATATGATTACCATGTGACTAAAAAGCATGACAGTTAAGTTCGTAATTCTCTAGCAATATAAATATAAAGGTCCTCACCTCTCTTTCTAAAAGAACAACCTAGCACAATATAAATGATGATCTAGTTAACCCAAGTACCAAGGGATAACTTCTCCCCATTCTCAACACTATGCCCTATTCGTGCGTGGGGTGTCTCGCGAAGCGAAATCCAAACAATGAACCCGCCCGATACACTACTACTTAGTCAAGGTTGATCGTTGAGATCCATTAGAACCTCAGCATGAAATCAGTATATATATATATATATATATATATATGCATGGGAGATTTCATCTACAACTATTCAAGGATACATAATTAAATCCATTCACCATCGGAATCATCATTCCCATTTCTTTCTTTAGGAATATATATAAATGGTACAAAATTTTATCAAATGTTTACCAACTCAATCTCATAACTCTATATGTACCATTCCTATTTCTTTCTTAGGAATATACATAAATGGTACAACATTTTATCAAATGTTTACCAATTAATTTCATTTATACAACTTCTTTACCAATTTTATTTCCTTTCTTTCATCCAGGAAAAATTACATTTTTTTAAAGCAAGTTTTATCAACATAAAAATGCTTTAACCTTTTCCATAAAATCCCACTTCCCTTCTTCCATCTAGGAAGTGTAAATCAAAAGTCATTTTTATTAGCATAAAAATACTTTTGTACCATATATCCCATTTCCCTTCTTCCATCCAGGAAATGTAATTAAAGCCAATTCATTATCATGAATTGCTTTAATAATCTAAGACCGTCCCTCCGGGTTTCCCCACTGGACGCGCCCCTAAATGGCAATCATCTTCCAGGGCCTATCTATACAAGACAACCTGGGAACCTACCAACATCGGGAAGCGGCCATATTGCCTACGGGAAAGTCAAGACCACACCTAGAATCTCCTAACCAGCGCAGTAATATAAATGCCCATATGGACTAGGGACTATATCCACCCTGCATTCATTAGCCAAGGGGCTTCACCACACGTACGCAACTTCCCTTATGATAGAGATTTAGGGAGGTGTGTAATCATAAATTAACATTTATGAAAACCATTACTTTTCCTTTCGAAAACATCCAAATTTTACGTTCTCAAAATCATTTTTACTTATTAAGTTAATATCACATATTAGCATATGCTTTTCTTATTCTTAGTGTCGTATTTTATTAATGATTTAAGACCCGAAGTGCCATAAACCTCAAACTAGTTTCCAAGAGTTCATAGCATTTCATAAACCCTCAAAGTGAGTCTCCCTCAAGGAGTATCTCCCAAAAGCTTCACCACAAATATTATATCTCCAATTTATCTTTTTAGGTTAACTTCCTATATCATTCGGGCTTTAACCTATACAAACTAACCCTCGGGTAAGCCCAATTATCCTATTTTAGCCTAGGACATTAGTCTACCCAAAACAATCCTCTAGGACTCTTAATTACTTCCCAAAGGAAGGTTCCTAAACCTTGAACCTAAAAGAAAAGGGCAAAAACAAACTAGGAAAAATCTCACCTTTTCAGAAGGAGTCGATCGATCGACCCTTGGTCGTCGATCGATCGAAGGCTTCGGTCGATCGATCCCCCGGGCTCGATCGATCGATCCTAGCGGACAGCTTCTTCCCCGAGAAGCTGTTTCGGCCATTAACGAGCTCCCAAGATTTTATCCGGTATTTTATCTAACAACAACAACAATAAATGATACCAAATCATCTCTACACAATTTATAACCAATATTATCTCCTCAAATCAAATTAAAACTAAGATTAAGGGATTAAACACCAAAAATACCCAAAACCCATAAATGGTTTATATCTCCCAAATACTAACTATAAATGTAATTTATCACATTAAATCAATATCTAGCAAGTAAAAAACTTGCCTCGAGGTTCGTAGTCTCTGATCCTCCTCCGATAGCAACGGATTTCAGCCCAAATCTCCATTTTCTCTCTCTTTTCTCCATTTCTCCCAACTCTCTCTTCTCTCCCTCTCTCCTTTGGATTTTCTCACAAATGAAGAAAGAAAAAGGGGTGGGGGGACTTATATGATAATTCCCCTCTTTTAATTACTAATACACCACTAAAATGACTCGTAACCACATAATTGAGTCATAACACCCCAAAAGTGTCCGAAACTAAAAAATACAACGTGGTACTTATTTCGACTATCTGGACTATTCTAAAAACAACCGCACCCCCTATTTTGGCATTCGGGATAACGTGAAATTTTTTTATGTTCTATATTCATTTTATTTCATTAATTATACTCCAAATTAAATATGAGTGATAACCGTCATTTTACATTTAGCGACGCAATAATACACAATATGATGCTATTTACCTTCTCATACGGTAAATAGACAAAACATAGTAAATATTATCCCTTAATATTACGGGAAACAATCTTTACTCCAACATCCCCTATTTTATAAAATTGGCCCATCGGGCAAAATAATATAAAATAGTCGTTCAAAAATCTAAGTTATTACATACTCCCCCCTTAGAAGGGAATTTTTCCCTCAAAATTCAGGTATACAGTATAACCTTAATCCTATAAAAGGTATACTATACCAACTATCGTTCTACTATTCCTAACAAACCCCTCGGTAGTGCAGCGTCCCCATTTGGACTTGGACTAAGGTCATCACTATTCGATCTCAGTCTACATTCTACGTGCTTGAACATAGCACCAAATAATTCCTCATAAAGTATCGATCCTACCGTTCCACTACGGAAGGAGATACTTACACCGCTTGGCACACTTTGCCTTTCTTCCCGAATTATGTTTCACCCTTACTAGGGAATAACTATACTTACTTACAATCGCTCACTCTAATTCTACTTACTTCTATTCGCATTGGCATAGCGCTTAAAAGTAAGCGTCTCAATGAGCCCATTCGTAGAAATATGTTCTCGGACCACTCCAAGTCTATGAAATATACTATCCGCTGGTTCCATTCCAACGAATAGGCAAGGCACACAGCCAACTGCACTAGGCCACACACACACGACACCATACTTATAAGAAATGATCCAACTACTGTACGGAAATTCAATCCAAAAAAACTACTACTCCAGTCCTTCCTTGTTCCACTACTAGTCTCTTCACACTAGCAGGTGAATCGGTCAACCACAGACCTGAACGCTCTTACTATAGCGTCACCTCGATTAAGCTCGTTCCACCTGGCATTCTATGCCTTAACTAATCTCTCCGACAGTTTTCTACTCGATGCATCTACTACCCCATCCGCATTTCCTTAGCAAAAGTGAATATCCAATTGATAGTCCTTCATGAACTCCAATATGTTGCTCGTGAAAAGACTAGTTTTCTGCCCAGGAAGTAGTGCCTCTATTCCTTTATGGCGAATACTACCTCTACGAACTCTAAATCAAGCGGGGGATAATACTTCTCATAGAATTTAAATCTGTGAGACGCATAAACAATGGATTCATGCTCTAGCATTAATACTTCCCGTTCTTGTAAAAGACTCGTTCGTTAAAATACACTTTCGATCGTAACACATGAGTGCAGGAGTAAAAGTCAACTTATACTTCAACTCCTCGAAAGATAGGTTATCGACGTAACGCTCTATCTAGAAAAGGCCCCACCATCTATGGCCTATAGTTTCGAGTCACTTAAGATCCTATACTCCTTCGTTCTAGGGACCGAATCCCACTTAAAATTAACCCACAACCTATTGTGGTCAACTCCCTGCCACCTTCCTAAAACAATGCTACATGCCTTAAAGGTCTAGCGTCCTAAGAATCCTAAAGTCAATATAGATTCTATCTAAGTCGTATAGGTATTATCCTAATTATATACCTAGTGTCCAGGGCCTTTCTCAACTTTCGACATTCGCTCGGGTTCATGCGTGGGACGTCTCGCCGAAGCGAAATCCAAACAAGGAACCCTCCCGTTACACTACTACCTCGCATCGTCGGTCGTCAAGAAGTAACGGTCTAAGACACATGATCGGGATTGCTAAGACTCTAACTAGTAACCCTACTAATACACTTCTACTTCTAATTCCTACCTTATCAATTGACTGAAAATTTTAACTAACCTGGCATTTACTTTCTCTAAAATGCCACCAATGCTCTACCTCAATATATATACATACATATTTTTGAATGGCCTTCTCATTATGGCATAACCATAAGTCTCAATTCGACTTTCATATCTTAGTCTTCCCCATATCGATCAGAGGAAAAACTATCACAGTGTTCATATATCGCACATCAACTTAGCCTTCTAATCACTCATTTACGTGATTCTTGGCTACCTTCCAACCCATCATTAACCAAAAAAAAGAAAGACAAGAAAGAAAAGAAAATGCACATCTCTCCAGTTCCAACGCCGTTATGGTTCATGCGCGGAGTGTCTCGCAGAGCGAAATTCAAATAAGGAACCCCTCCGTCACAATCCCCTTAACTTGCTGGTCATGGAGATAAGGCAATAGCATACACAAGCAAAATAAGCAAGCAAATAATAAAACAAGACAAGCAAAGCAAAACAAAATAAAAATAAAAATAAAGGAAACTATCTACATACGGTAAACCACCTCTATAAAGTCTCAACCTGTATCTAGGAGAGATATTGTAGAACAACTAGTCCTTCTCTAGAACTAGGAATAGGATAGCCTCACGATTTATTCGCTTTCCATCGCACCAACCCAAACCAAGAATATCTCTACTCGTATATTACATATAATACAAGTAGCACATACCACACATATCCTCACTCACCCCATAACGAGTGAAAGAAAAACACAAAACTTCCCTATCCTGGAAGCTATATAAATACATTCACTATATTAACATCCATAATACCACAAGCTCGATACACACACTCGAATCTAGGGTAAATATATACTACTCCATCTTATCATAAGAAAACACTCCACCCTCAACTACGGTGGAAATTCCTGCCACATACTAGCCAATCCCATGGCCACCACTATTGGTTCCTAGACACATATTCTAGTCTCACCCAAACCAATCTACCTCCATCTCTATCTATTCTAGCAATTACTCGCATATTTCCCTTAACTTCTTTAGTAAAGAGAACATTCTACCAGCCTCCCCGGCCTTAGTTCAATGAGTCTCCCCGGGTGGAGGTCCACCGATGGGGTCCCATGAACACTACTTCTCCAAAAATTTTAGCAACACTTACTCGTCAGCCTTTCACTATCCGTTGAAGGGATCTCTCTCTTCTTTGTAACATCCTTATTTCGGTGCATAGTTTCCTTAACCGTAAAACCTTTTACTCACTGTCGGACTCAAACCGAACCTTGCGTGAATACTTGAGAATCTACTTTCTCATCATTCCTAACCTCCTAGAGAAACTCACTGTTGAAAATATCTAACGGGTTTATCTATGGGCAAAACCTCCCGTTCCACCCAAAATGAGGCGACTACTGTAACCGCCACTTCAATCTCACCCAAATAGGTGAAAGATTTTCCTTCAATCTTCACACCTGGGCACTTCTATACCTCACTCTAGGCCAAAACTCTCGGGCCTTATACTTCCACCGAATGAGGTTACACCTCCTCTATCCAATCGGACTTCAACATGTGGTCCTCGTCAAGGACTTCTCATCTTCAAATTAATGTCGCTTGGAGTCCCAAGTTTAGCACCACTCTCTACTTGCAGCGGTACTTGAAATCTATACCTACTGTATTTAGTAGTCACACAGCAATATAAGATAATGCTACAAAGGGAGCGACCTCTAAAGTGGCCCACATTCCCGACTATCACTTACACCTCTTAGCAATCCCATCTCCTGACATCTTCACAACAGCCTCCCTTGATGCCCATCATCTGACGACTTACTAGTCTCACACGAAAGCGCAAAAGATTTTCGGGGTCCTCTTATTATAGCAGGAGAACGGATTCTCATAAGAGAATTCAATGATCTTAATCTTAGGGCTCCATATCAAATCAAAAGTAATGCTGAAGACGCAATACATCAGCATAGATTCCCAAGGACTCTAGAACCTAATGCTCTGATACCATCTACGACAACCCGCCTACTAAAATAATAGGTGGCCAGCCCAATACTCTAATAATCACAGGAATCATATATGGTCCATTCTCAGCATCACTGTCGATTAAAATAATAGTACGAGATAACCACCAATCATTTTAGAAAATGGACTCTTAATTTAAAATAATTTGCAAGTAAAAGAAAAACACTTAGACAATCCCATTTGTAAAAATGGTGGATATCAAAAAAACGATGAATAAAGAATGATAATATAATAATCAATCACCAAATAAGTTGTCGGTGAACAAACCAATACAAATAATTACACCGAGTATTACATTTCAATATTAACAATATAATAAATGAGTGCAACACTTGGGCAACACGCCCGAATAATTAAACTGAACATAACTAGAGTGCAATAGATAGAGGCGTCTAAAACAATTAACCTACAACATCCTCAATGTGTTGTAGCTCCATGACAATCGGAATGGGAATGTAAATACGGCTGTCCATACGGTAGAGCACCTGTACGACAAAGAGTATATGCAGAAACAAATAAATTTAAACAGGTCAACACCCGGTTTGATATGATTACCATGTGACTAAAATGCACGACAGTTAAGTGCGTAATTCTCTCGCAATATAAATATAAAGGTCCTCACCTCTCTTTCTAAAAACACGACCTAGCGCAATATAAATGATAATCGAGTTAACCCAAGTACTAAGGGCTAACTTCTCCCCATTCTTAACACTTTGCCCTATTCGTGCGTGGGGTGTCTCGCGAAGCGAAATCCAAACAAGGAACCCCCCGATACACTACTACTTAGGCAAGGTTGATCGTTGAGAACCATTAGACCCTTTGCATCAAATCAGTATATATATATATATATATATATATATATGTATGCATGGGAGATTTCATCTACAGCTATTCAAGGAAACATAATTAAATCCATTCACCATCTAAATCACCATTCCCATTTCTTTCTTTAGGAATATATTTAAATGGTACAACATTTTATCAAATGTTTACCAACTCAATCTCATCACTCTATATGTACCATTCCTATTTCTTTCTTAGGAATATACATAAATGGTACAACATTTTATCAAATGTTTACCAATTAATCTCATTTATACAACTTCTTTACCAATTTTATTTCCTTTCTTTCATCCAGGAAAAATTACATTTTTTTAAAAGCAAGTTTTATTAACATAAAAATGCTTTAACCTTTTCTATGAAATCCCACTTCCCTTCTTCCATCCAGGAAGTGTAAATCAAAAGTCATTTTTATTATCATAAAAATACTTTTGTACCATATATCCCATTTCCCTTCTTCCATCCAGGAAATGTAATTAAAGCCAATTCATTATCATGAATTACTTTAATAATCTAAGACCGTCCCGCCGGGTTTCCCCACAGGATGCGCCCCTAAATGGCTATCATCTTCCAGGGCCTATCTATACAAGACAACCTGGGAACCTACCAACGTCGGGAAGTGGCCATATTGCCTGCGGTAAGGTCAAGGTCACACCCAGAATATCCTAACCAGCGCAGTAATATAAATGCCCATATGGCTTAGGGACTATATCCACCCTGCATTCATTAGCCAGCGGGCTTCACCACACGTACTCAACTTCCCTTATGATAGAGATTTAGGGAGGTGTGTAATCATAAATTAACATTTATGAAAACCATTACTTTTCCTTTCGAAAACATCCAAATTTTACGTTCTCAAAATCATTTGTACTTATTCATTTAATACCACATATTAAAATATGCTTTTCTTATTCTTAGTGTCGTGTTTTATTAATGATTTAAGACCCGAAGTGCCATAAACCTCAAACTAGTCTTCAAGAGTTCATAGCATTTCATAAACCCTCAAAGTGAGTCCCCCTCAAGGAGTATCTCCCAAAAGTTTCTACATAAATATTATATCTCCAATTTATCTTTTTAGGTTAACTTCCTATATCATTCGGGCATTAACATATACAAACTAACCCTCGGGTAAGCCCAATTATCCTATTTTAGCCTAGGACATTAGTCTACCGAAAACAACCCTCTAGGAATCTTAATTACTTCCCAAAGGAAGGTTCCTAAACCTTGAACCTAAAAGAAAAGGGCAAAAACAAACTAGGAAAAATCTCACCTTTTCAGAAGGAGTCGATCGATCGACCCTTGGCCGTCGATCGATCGATCGATCCTAGCGGACAGCTTCTTTCCCGAGAAGCTGTTTCGACCATTAATGAGATCCCAAGCTTTTATCCGGTATTTTATCCAACAACAACATCAATAAATGATGCCAAATCATCTTTACACCATTTATAACCAATATTATCTCCTCAAATCAAATTAAAACTAAGATTAAGGGATTGAACACAAAAAATATCCAAAACCCATAAATGGTTTATATCTCCCAAAAACTAACTATACATGCAATTTATCACATTAATTCAATATCTAGCAAGTAAGAAACTTGCCTCGAGGTTCGTAGTCTCTGATCCTCCTCCGATAGCAACGGATTTCAGCCCAAATCTCCATTTTCTCTCTCTTTTTTCCATTTCTCCCAACTCTCTCTTCTCTCACTCTCTCCTTTGGCTTTTCTCACAAATGAAGAAAGAAAAAGGGGTGGGGGACTTATACGACAATTCCCCTCTTTTAATTACTAATACACCATTAAAATAACTCGTAACCACATAATTGAGTCATAACACCCCAAAAGTGCCCGAAACTAAAAAATACAACGTGGCACTTATTTCGACTATCTCGACTATTCTAAAAACAACCGCACCCCCTATTTGGCATTCGGGATAACGTGAACAAATTTTATGTTCTATATTCATTTTATTTCATTAATTATACTCCAAATTAAATATGAGTCATAACCGTCGTTTTACATATAACGATGCAATAATACACAATATGATGCTATTTACCTTCTCATATGGTAAATAGACAAAACATAGTAAATATTATCCCTTAATATTACGGGAAACAATATTTACTCCAACATCCCCTATTTTATAAAATTGGCCCATCGGGGAAAATAATATAAAATAGTCGTTCAAAAATCTGGGTTGTTACAATCAACACGAAGGATTTATAAGATTCCCTAAACCCTTTTTGGTAGTTGAACTCCATGTTGATAAATAAAAAATATCGAGAATGCTATAATGTCACTGCGTGTGATAATAAAAGGTCTATAGAGGCACCACAGAGCCCTATCGTCTCTAAATGGTACTCAATCTATACCTCATACCAATAAACAAATATTCATGAAGCCCTCACCAAGCCATAATGATCCTCAACATGGGTCCTGTAAGAACATAATTCTTATCATGTACTTTTGTTTTAATTGGCTTAATTCCGTACAAAATATATTAAGTCTAGGCTAGTTTTAATTATGGAGTTTAATGAGTTTTGTTGAGCCTACGACAAAGTTCAAGTCCAAGAATGTGCAATCTAAAGCGTTGAAGAAGATTTCATGTCAAGAGGTGTTGCATTTGTTTAAGATCACTCAGGTATGAATACTTATGAGCATTTGAGTAATTGTGTATATTGATTAAATGTTGGGTGACTTAAATAATTGGGAATTAAATCTTTTTATGTTATAAAAATATTTCTGAGTTGCAAAAAGTTTAAAGAAAATTCGGGGATTAATTTAAAAGAAAAATATTAATTTAAAATACTGTAGCTCGCTCGAATGAGATAGTAAGTCATTCAAACGAGATTCACATGTCACGCGAATGAGATCTCATTTCGTTCAAATGACCTGTCCCCTCGATTTTTGTGTTTTCATTTTCTTAGACACTGTGATGCTCAGTTATATAATAAAACGTTTCTACAAAAGTTTCATAAGGTAGAACAGTTTCGAAAACTTATCCCCATACAGTTTTTCATCTTTCGGTGTTTATTTATGACCGTATTACTCAATTCCAAAGTTAAGTGATCTTGAACGCGTTTATAAGAAGATAATTCATTCACTACACCATTCTGAACTTTGTGAGGAGAACTCTATAACCGAAGAGTTGTGCGCTAGTAAGCGTGAACTTCCCACCTTTGTGGCTAGTCATGTAAGTGATAAAGACTTACCTTTGCATGATTCTTCGCAACCACAGACGTTGATACTCATGAGAGTGAGGAGGAGGTGAGTGAGGAGGAGAGCGAAGATGAGAGAGATTTGCAAACTGCTTTCAAAGAATTGTATGGATAAAATTTAAAAGCAAAGAATGCAAACGTGAAAGTAGGAGCTATGTTGAAAGAATGTGCCATAGAAATAAATAATTCCAATGCTTTAATTGAGGATCTTAGGGCACAAGAAAATAAAATTCTAGAGAAGTTAGAATATGTCGAGGGTGAGAGAGATAGTCTTCTGGGGTTGATGGAGACTATGAAAAAGGAAATTCTGGAGTTTGAAAATTCTACGCGTTTACACGAGTCAAGGATAGGTGAGATTGAGGAAAATCTGAGAGATTCGAGTAAAGTTAAGTTTGATTTGGAGGCTAGGTCTGTAAACTTAGACAAGATCTTAGGCACCGTCAAAATCAAAGATAATTGGCATGGTATTGGCTTCGATAATCATGTCTCACCTGTTCCCAAAGCCAAAAACGGGTAAACTAGAGAGATGCCTAGGAACTTTAAGATAGAGCCACCTAGGAACGTGAGGTATAATCGTCCTATAAGACACGCTCATCACCGTATCGACACTTGCATTCATTGCGGTAGGAGAGCTCATCTTAGACAATTTTTCTATGATCTTAAGAACGCTCCTAGAAAGTCTAATGCCATTTGGTTTCCCAATGCCCCTACTTGGGTTAGGAAATCGGATTTATAAGCGTTACGTATTAGTCTTTGTGATTCTCGCATCATTGCTCGTGGTTCTCCTCATCTTTCATCTTTCGATTGAGGTTGTTGGTTGGTTTGTCATACACTAGTATATACATCATGCGTTATATTTTTCTAGTGTTATGGCATGTTTCTAGTCCTTGTTATTTATTTGAGTTTTTTCGAAAACTACAAAAAGATTTTGCTTTTTATAAAAACTTTTGAAAATACAAAAAGATTTTTGGTTTTTGAGTCATGAGGTTACATGGTTGATATGGGATACTGATGTGCTTAATTCCCGCCTTCTTTCATCATTCATGTGGCTAGGATATTTGGTCATTATTACAAATACTTAGAATGATCTTAACCTGTGCACTATGGGGTTCTTTCAAAGTTGATATGATTTTTTATTCGACTTTGCTTTTATGTCATCCTTGCACTCATGCACGAGTTTATATGAATGTTTGACTTCTCTTACATATTTGAGTTTGGTGAGATGTTCTTATCTCAATTTTGTCATCTATGCGTAAGTAAACTTAAGGAGGAGGTCGTGAGAATTAATATTGAAAAAATGATGAGTGTTAACGGGAAAGGGATGCGAGAGTATAAAATTAACTCGTTGTGAAAGCCATCCTTTAAAAGAGCCCAAAAGAAAATAAAGGCAACAAAAATTCATATGCCAATAATTGGGGCCAATACGACTTTCTCTAAGTTTAGATTGATAGATATTTCTAAAGATCTTGATAAATTTATATGAGGGAGTTTGGTTGGAAATTAATTAAAACGGGTTTGCACCACGGATCTTATGTTGAAACATCGTATCATGACGTTATTGTTTGTAGAATCGTAAAAAATCCGAACTTGCATGCATGTGGATTAAGTTTAGTTCATCAAACTCACACTTATTTTATCGCACATGGCTTTGATGAAGTTTGATGATTCCTTGCTATTAATTAGAACTCTTTGATCGATTCGACGTATTGAAATGATGACTCATTTGTTGAAGTTCACTCCTAATCAATCCACTTTCATAATTGAGCACATTATTACCATGTTAACATGTAATTTCCATTTCTCGCTTTCTACACTGTTTTCTATTTTGCAGTCTGTTTTTATGTTCCAGGTATTGTTTTGGGATAATTTTTTCACTGGGCAAATACTGAATGTTTTTGGGGTGTTTTTGGAATTTTTAATTTCTCGTTCGAACGACGTCAATTGTAACGCGAAGCTGTCATTCAAGCAATGACCTCAAATCGTTCAAGCGACTTATACAAGTTATTCGAGAGATATCTAACGAGATATGGGTTTCTTTTAACATCAGTCGTTCTCTCTTCTCGTTACCTCAAATCTCATTCCCTATTCAAAAAATGACGCCTGTATCATTTTTTATTTTAACAAACCGCCATTGACAATGTTTTTAAAGCTTCATATTTCTAGGATTTCATCTCTTCTTGGGTGCATTATTCTGAAATAACGTTATTAAAGTCGTTTAATATAAAATTAAACTATTTAAGTGACTCCGAGCTATTTTTTGAAGAAACTCTTTTCTTAAAACCAAATCAAATAAATCACAAGATGTGTTTAACAAAAATATGTACGAGATCTGTTCAAAATTTGTTAACAAGTTTGATAAAACGATTTAAAAAACTTTAAACTCAGCACAACCAAGAATTAGATGAGGAGATGTAGAAAGATTAAGAACAAGGGATTTTTTACATGGTAAAACCACACCCAACTGAGGAAACATCCACGATTCCCTCTACGGAGTAACCAAAAATTCAACTAAAACAAATTATAACAGTTACAAACTATATAACACACATGCACACAAATCAGACCTATATAAGTTTAGGAATGTACCCACTGGTGTCCTTATAACTTCTCTGCAGTTCTGATTGTTGACGTTGTTCTCCTGGTTTGCTAACTTCCAATTTGTCCAAGTTATTTACGTCGACTCTTGTTCTTGAGATCTTATTACCAACACTTTAAGTGTGGTAGGGTGATAGTGTTTGTGAAGGTGCTTTCTAACACATGCATGCAAACACACACACACACTTATTTTATACAAATAGTCCTATCAAATTACATATAAGATCTATATGTTGTGATTTTTTATTTCTCTCTTCTTAGAAAACATAACCTTATTTGACCTTTACAATAATCCCAGAATCCACGGCTATCTTACTCAGAAGATGTATCAAGATCTTAATCAATCTCACGTTTTGAAAATATTTTTGAGATTGAAAATCACCAAGTACGATTCCAAACTAGGTCAAAGTTCTTATTTCAAAAGAACTAGAAATATAAAAGGATTCTGTTGATTTCGAAGTCAAAAAAATTTACAGAACCAAATAAACAAATATTTTCTCAAGATGAGAAACTAAAAATGTAGATCTATGTGTAATATAACATGCAAATACTTAGATCTAAGGTTTCTATAAAAGTAGAAACAGAGATCTAAATATATGTTTAAGTTGATAACAAGATCTAGAAACGAAGAGGTTACATCAACAAAACTCAGAAACCAATCACTCAAAATCTCTCAAACACTCAAGGTTGTAATTGGTATATAGTGGATTTGAAAGAGGTTAAGGTTTGAAAATAGTTTTGGACGAATTAGGGTTAGGGTTTCCTAACTCTAGTTTCTCTCTCTCTTCTCTCGCTTCTCTCTTCTCTCTCTTCTCTCTTTCTCACTCGAATGAACAAAGTGACAAAAGTCAAATGGCTAAGGATAGGGGTCATTTTATAGGAGGCTGAGAAGATTCGGGAACACAGACTAAGATTAAGGGCTAGGATCTGGTCTTGAATGATTGACTTTGATCCAATGGTTTAAACAGAGGCGGTGATTATAACACTCCTAATTGGCTCAAAATTGGTTCACATGGATTATGTAAGAGCGCATGCAGATCATTAATAAAAATGATCCAAGGGCTATTAACATTCGCTGGTTTACTCCCTTTGAAGAAACACAAATTTAACCAATCAGAATGTAACAGATGTTGGGCAAAACGAGGTTAATAAACGCGCATCCAAAAGTAAGTACAAACACACCCTGAAGTCTCTGCCTCTTTCAGATTATAACCAAGGGAACTTTTAGCCAATATAACCAACAATACATATTTGCAGAATGACCCCAAAACTTTTAAAACCAAATTTTAATTAAAAAAAGCCTTATTTCAAAAGTTTATAAAATTCCCAAAAAATGTTAAAAATCAATTTTAGTGATTTAAACACAGTCAAGATATATACACACAATTATATGAAATATGAATTATATGAAAGCAATTCTAATATGTGTGAGTGTTGGTAAAGGTATATAGATCAATCAAGCAAGTACAATAGCAATCCAAGCTCTGAGGTTCTTTGGTTTCTAGGATAGACACAATTTTGTCACAATTTCCAAACTAGATGAACACTTATACAATACAGACTCAAGTGAGTCAAAATTCTAAGGTGCTTCAATCTCCCCCTTTGTAAATATGAGACGAAATCTCCTTTGAGTCATCTAGAACTCGTAGGGTAATAAAAAATAAGGAAAACGTTTTCCTATAAGAATTCTATCTACTCATTTCCTATAAAACAAAAGTACATAACACAACTATTTACAATTGAATACCCTATTACAAATGTTGAGAATAACTGTATAGAATCCTACAATGAATCACTAAGATCAAGCGGTTTAGAATATGTAAAAAGATTCATTAGACTCAAATTTCTCCCCCATTTTATCTCAAATAGACAAAGGGAAAAAATGTATAGAGAACCAAAGAGATTAATCAGCACACGCCATACCTATTGATTTACGCAAAGAAATAAATCTGTTATAATTTAAAGGTTTGGTAAACATATTTGCGAGTTGCAAATCAGTTGGAAGATAATTTAATTCTAATTCCTTAGTTTCAACCAATTCGCGTATAAAGTGATGTCTTATTTTTATGTGTTTTGTTCGCGAGTGTTGAACAGGATTTTTAGATATATTGACCACACTTTGATTATCGCAATAGAGATTTAATTGTTTTTCTTGAATACCATAATCACTTAGAATTTATTTAAGCCAAAGTAATTGAGCACAGTAGCTTCCAGCGACTATGTATTCAGATTCAGCTGTCGAGAGCGATGTGCAGTTTTGTTTCTTACTACTCCATCCTACCAAATTATTATCTATATAATAACATGCTCCTGATGTAATTTTACTATCATCAGTACACCCAGCCCATCCAGCATCAGTGTATCCAATTATAGTGCTAGGTGTATCACTAGTGTACCAAAGTCCTAGGTTTAGAGTGCCTTTTACATATTTAATAATTCTTTTAATAGAAGAAATATGGCTCTCTTTAGGGTTGTTTTGATAACTAGAGCATACACAAACAACATACATTATATCAGGACGCGAGGCAGTAAGGTATAGCAAGGTTTCTATCATACTACGATATAGAGTTGGATCTATAGATTTTCCAGTTTCATCTTTAGATAGTTTAACCGTAGTACTCATGGGAGTTTTAGCATCTTTAGCACTCTCAAGGTCGAATTTTTTGACTATCTGGCAAAGAGAAGCCGAGCAGATTCTAAATGAGTAACAGGGGCAAAAGTTTCATTAAAATCTACTCCTTCAATTTGAGAATATCCTTGAGCAATTAATCTAGCTTTATTTCTAATGATTATCCCACTTTCATCAGATTTATTTTTAAAAATCCAATGCGTGGCAATAACCTTTTTGTGATTAGGCCAAGGTACAAGATACCAAACATCATGAATGACAAATCAAAGAAGTTCTTCCTGCATAGCAGAAATCCAGTGAGAGTCATTCAATGCCTCATTTCCATTATTTGGTTCCACAAGGGAAACAAAACATGCATAATGAGTATAATTTCTTAATTGAGATCTTGTACGCACAGGTTCACTAGGATTACCGCCAACATTATTTATGGGATGGTCTTTTGAAACCCAGTTAGGTACTTCAGGTGTCTCAATTGGTAATGAATCATCTATTTCTGAAGAGTCATTTTCTAAAACATATGTACGATCTTCCACAATATTTGATTCACCAGTATTACTCTCTACAGTAGTGTCACTTAAAATTACATTTATGGATTCCATCAAGGTTTTAGTGCGAAGATTATAAACACGGTAGGCTCTACTGTTAGGCGAGTATCCTAGAAAAATAGATTTCTCTCCCCGACTCTCAAATTTGGACAAGTATTCTCTGTCTTTGCAGACATAACAAGTACTACCAAAGGTTCTAAGGTACTTAAGATTGGGATTTTTCTTATACCAAAGCTCGTAAGGAGTTTGTTTAGAATTATTTCTAAGATAGACCCTATTGATAATGTGACACGCAGTACGAATAGATTCTACCCAAAAATATTTAGGTAAACTCTTAGCATGTAACATAACACGTGCCATCTCTTGAAGTGGACGATTCTTTCTCTCATCGATACCATTTTGTTGAGGAGCCTTAGGAGGACTAAACTCATGTTTGTAACCATTATAGTCACAGTATTCTATCATACCGGTGTCTTTGAATTCTCCACCTCTATCACTACGAATTCTATTTACTTGAGTGTCCTTCTCATTTTCAATTTGAAGAAGTATTTTCAAAAAAGTTTGAAAAGTGTCAGACTTTTGCTTTAAGAAGGCTACCCAAGTAAATATAGTGAAGTCATCAACCATAACAAGAATGTAACTGTGACCACAGAGACTAACAGTTTGGAAGGGACCCATTAGATCCATATGGATGAGCTCTAAGGGGTTACATGTAAGAATATCTTTTACTTTCTTATGAGGCGCCTTAACAATTTTTCCTTCCTGACAGGAACCACAGACAATGTTAGAAATGGGTTTGATTTTTGGAACTCCTCTAACTATTTCTTGAGAAGTCAATCTACTAAGATTATCGTAATTTATGTGACCCATCCTGTTATACCATATCTCATTGTCATCCATTCTGGCAACATTACAGATTTCAGAATTATTCATGATAGTATAACAATTGTTAGATTCTTGAATCCTGTAATTATGTATTCTCCCTTTTCATTTAAAATTTTGCAATTGTTCTTTGAAAAGGTAACAATATGATCCGAGTCACAAAATTGCGAGATACTAAGTAGGTTGGCCTTAAGACCTTTGACTAGAAGAACATTTTCAAGAACAGGAAGTCCTTCTTCTTGGAGAGTTCCTTTACCTATGATCTGAGATGATAAGCCATCACTAAAAATAACTTTTCCTCCAGCAAAGCTGGTTTTGTTTAAGAGTTTTGTATCATCATCGGTCATGTGTTTTGAACATCCAGAATTTAAATACTAACCAGAAGATGTGTGTTCAACTTTTAAAGAAGTAATAATAATATTACACTTCATTTGGGGTAATAAATCCTATTTTCTAACCCAAATTGCTTTTGTTTTCATTTTGCGCTTATTTGCTCTCAATTAATAAAATTTGCGCGCATTCGATTTTTGTTGAAAAATGTTTTGCGCATGATTTTGGATCTTATAATAGACATGAGCATTTGTTTTAGGAAAGTGTTTAGGAATCCTTCTAGGGAATGTTCTTTTAGGTTTGGTCTTTCTCTTCTTATATTTAGAGTTTTTGTCTAGTTGTCTAGGAAAAACATAATTGTTACAGCTTCTCCTAGAAGAGTTAAAGTTTTGATAGATAGGAGGATTACAAACAGGTTTAACTAGTCTTCTAGCATAGTAGCCATAAAAAGAATGATCGTATAAATCGCATTAAGAACAATAAAGATTGCTCAAAGTTGGGATCTCCTTAGGAAAGTCTCTAAACATAGGTTTTAAGGAATTATGAGGTTGAAACTTATTCCTAGATAGAGAAGTTTTGAATGTAAATTCACTTCTCATAATTGAGGGGCAGACATATTTGGCCTTAGGTGAACTTTCATGTTTAGAGTAACTTGATTCCCCAATATCAAAACTTTGAAATTTTGAATCAAACTCAGTTTTTAGAGAATGAAAGTCTGGGTAAGTTTCAATAGGTCTTTTACCTCCTAATACAAACTTGATAGGTTCAAAAGATTTTGTATGTGTCTTTAAATTGGGGCAAAACCCTATTCCCATTCGATCATAAGAATTGGTTTTTGATTCAGCAACAAATCCATCAAAACAGTTTGAATTATTTTTAAATTTTGTAATTTTTTTGAAAACAGTTGTTGTCTTTTCTTTAGTTTGTTCCAATTCTAACAATGTCCCTTTATATTTTTTCTCTAGAGTTTCATTTGTTTCAGTTAAATTCTTCAGTTTTTAATCAAATATTTTGATTTCAGTTTCATGCGTAAGACATTGGGTAATATATTATTCACATTAAGCTTGACCATCAGACTTAAATCTTCTTGTTTCTTAGTGATATCTTTCCCAATCTTCTCTAGTCTAGTGCTTTTCTTGAGAGTTTTCGCATAAAGTGTGTGAATATCAGGAAGGTCTTCATTGTCTGAGTCACTAAGTGTAGTGGGTGAAGTGACCCCTAAGGCTTCAGTTTTTGGACTCACACTCCCATTAACATCGTCATTATCGCTTTCCCTTTGACTCACACACCCCATGGTATAAATAGCAATGTTCTCAGTAATTAAAGCATCTAAACCATTAATAACATGATTCAGCATAACAGGAGTAGAATTACTATATTCATCCTCACTAACAAGCACATGCATATCATCATTATAGATAATCTTGGCAAAAAAGGACATGCAAGGATCAAAAACATCAGATGACTCAGGTTCCTCATTTTCAGAGTCACTTAAATCATCCCATGTTTTACAAATGTTGACCCTAGTGTGTTTATTTTGAGTGTTCAAGTTAACTCTACAATCTTATGCAATGTGTCCTAGTTTTCCACATCTAAAGCATTCAGTCTTCTTAAGGTCTCTATTAGGTCTAGTGTGAATTTCCTTATGATGTTGGTCTTGTCCTTTCTCATGAGGTTTGTGATTAGAGTGAGTTGGATAACTGGACTTGCCTTGTTTATTTGCCATGTTGTTTCTAAACTTGATAATTTTCTTAAACTGTTTAGACATTAAGGCAATCTTATTGTCTAAACTCTCTAGGTCACATTCCTCATCAGAGTCATCATTGGGAATAGTAAACTCAGGCTTAATCAACTTAGAAGAAAAATTGAGATTGGAACTAGTCTGTTTCATATGGGACTGGGTCAATTATTTCTTAAATTCTAATTCCATTTCCAAAGTTCTTAATTTACTACTGAGTATTCAGGAGTGAGATTTATGTCACACATTTCCTCAATAGCATATCTTTTGTTGTCAAATTTCTATGGTAATGATCTCATAATTTTATATACAATTTCATGTCTGTCATATGTTATCCCATTAGCATGCAGTTTGGTCACAATATCAGTCAAGTTCATATAGAAGTCATCAAATGACTCAGATTCAGACATAACTAAAGAGTTATACTGTTGAATGATCATTTATGTTTTTGCAGCCTTAACTCTAGTGTCACCTTCGTGAGCAGTAACCAAAGTGTCCCAATCTTCCTTAGAAGTGGTACAGGATGAGATTCTTTTGAACTCATGTTCATTTATGGACATAAATATGGCATTATTTCCTTTGTTATTGTTGCGAGAAGCTTGTTTCTCTTTTTGTATGAACTCACTTAATACTTTCTTAATCCTCTCATTACTTCCTTCAGTGGATGGTTTAGTAGGATAAATGTATCCATTTTCAACAATGTCCCAGACATCATCTCCCAAAGTTCCTTGAATGAAAGCAATCATTCTTACTTTCCAGTAAGAAAAATTGGTTTCATCAAAGATACGAGGTCTGGTCAGGTTACCAAATCTTTCATTTTTCTCATCCATCTTTGATTTTCAGAAACACAGAATATTTTTTTAAAAGAAGTTTACAAAGCTCTGATACCAATTGAAATAACGTTACTAAAGTCGTTTAATATAAAATTAAACTATTTAAGTAACTCCGAACTGTTTTTTGAAGAAACTATTTTCTTAAAACCAAATCAAATTAATCACAAGATGTGTTAAACAAAAATATATGTACGAGATTTCTTCAAGATTTATTAACAGGTTTGATATAACAGTTTAAAAAACTTTAAACTCAGCACAACCAAGAATTAGATGAGGAGATGTACAAAGATTAAGAGCAAGGGATTTTTTACGTGGTAAAACCTCACCCAACTGAGGAAACATCCACGACTCCCTCTACGGAGTAACAAAAAATTCCATTAAAACAAATTATAACAGTTACAAACTATATAACACACATGAACACAAATCAAACCTATACAAGTTTAGGAATGTACCCACTGGTGTCCTTATAACTTCTCTGCAGTTCTGATTGTTGATGTTGTTCTCCCAGTTTGCTAACTTCCAATTTGTTCAAGTTCTTTACGTCGACTCTTGTTCTTGAGATCTTATTACCAACACTTTCAGTGTGGTAGGGTGATAGTGTTTGTGAAGGTGCTTTCTAACACATGCATGCATGCACACACTTATTTTATACAAACAGTCCTATCAAATTACATATAATATCTATATGTGATTTTCTATTTCTCTCTTCTTAGAAAACTTAACCTTATTTGACCTTTACAATAATCCCTGAATCCACGGCTATCTTTCTCAGAAGATGTATCAAGATCTTAATCAATCTCAGGTTTTGAAAATATTTTTGAGATTGAAAATCACCAAGTGAGATTCCAAACTAGGTCAAAGGTCTTGTTACAAAAGAACTAGAAACATAAAAGGATTTTTTTGATTTCGAGGTTAAAAACATTTACAGAACCAAATCCACAAATATTTTCTCAAGATGAGAAACTAAAAATGTAGATCTATGTGTAATATAACATGCAAAGACTTAGATCTAAGGTTTCTATAAAAGTAGAAACACGGATCTAAATATATGTTTAAGTTGATAACAAGATCTAGGAACAAAGAGGTTACAGCAACAAAACTAACAAACCAATCACTCAAAATCTCTCAAACACTCAAGGTTGTGTTTGGTATATACTGGATTTGAAAGAGGTTAATGTTTGAAAATAGTTTTGGATGAATTAGGGTTAGGGTTTCCTAACTCTGGTTCTCTCTCCCTTCTCTCTCTTCTCTCTCTTCTCTCTTTCTCTCTCAAATGAACAAAGTGGCAAAAGTCTCAGATGACTGAGTGTAGGGGTCCTTTTATAGGAGGCTGAGAAGATTCGAGAACACAGACCAAGATGAAGGGATATGATCTGGTCTTGAATGATTGACTTTGATCCAATGGTTTAAACAAAGGCGGTGATTATAACACTCCTGATTGGCTCAAAATTGGTTCACATGGATTATGTAAGAGCGCATGCATATCGTAGATAAAATGATCCAAGGGCTGTTAACATTCGATGGTTTACTCTCTTTGAAGAAACATAAATTCAACCAATCAGAATGTAACATATGTTGGGCAAAACGAGGTTAACAAACGCGCATCCAAAAGTAATTACAAACGCACCCTAAAGTCTCTGCTGCTTTCGAATTCTAACCCAGGGAAATTTCAGCTAATATAACCAACAATCCATAATTGCAGAATGACTCCAAAACTTTTAAAATCAAATTTTAATTAATAAAAGCCTTATTTTAAAAGTTTATAAAATTCCCAAAAAATGTTAAAAATCAATTTTAGGGATTTAAACACACTCAACATATATACACACAATTATATGCAATATGAATTATATGAAAGCAATTCTAATATGTGTGAATGTTGTTAAAGGTATATACATCAATCAAGCAAGTGGAATAGCAATCCAAGCTCTGAGGTTATTTGGTTTCTAGGATAGACACAATTTTGTCACAATTTGCAAACTAGATGAACACTTATACAATACAGACTCAAGTGAGTCAAAATTATAAGGTGGTTTATGTTCTATCCCTATCATCCCTTATCTTCGGTGGTGTTCTGAGTTGTCTCTCTAGCGTGTGATTCTCCGGTGATTCGTTCTCCGACGTTTTTCCATTATATTAGTTTTATGGAGTGTGTTCCCCCTGAAATCTGTTCTAAGGTGATTTATCTTTCACAGTGGTTCAGCCATTCTTGTATTCTCCGATGACTGGCCCAGTTGGTTCTCTCAAGTTCAACCCAATTCTCCAGACTTAGTTCTCTGGGGATCAGTTCCCATTTTCTAGTGATTTCGGGGTAACACTGTTCATGATTTTTTTAAAATAGTCATCTGTTTGCGAAAAAAAATTGGTTGCTATTTTTAGAATTGTATTATTGATTTTTGGATGTTGTTGTGGTTAGTGTTCACGGTGGTTCGGTTGGACTATTGTACGAAGATAGGTTCTTAGGGGGGTGTGTGTTCCTCAGCGATGGTACCCTTTTACACTTCACACATTACACTTTTTTAGTCATGCCTCCTAGACGCCGTGGTGCCCCTTCTGGGTGACTCGATGAGGCTCCTCCCTCTGATCGAGCTTAGAGATCTCAGGAAAATAGGCCCCCGTATTCCCCAGTGAGATGGTCCACTCATGATGAGTATGATCACTACTGTTTATTGGGTCTACACATTCGGTTTGTTGTTCCGGAGAGGGTGTTTCATTATGCTGAGTTTCCTGAGTCAGGTATTCCTCATTGGTTATCTGATAGATGTTGGGATTATTTGTTTGAGGCTCATGGGGTTGTTTATCCGAACATTGTTTGAGAGTTTTTCTTTCGCGCTCTTCCCCACGCTGAGGGGATATTTTCTACTTTTCGTGGCATTCATGTTCTCATCACATCTGACCTCATAGCTTCCTGTTTTTACCTTCCTCGTGTCCCTGATGCTATGTTTCCTTGTTATACCGACGATAGAGCCACATATGATGATATTCTTTATTATTGATTCTAAGATATTCCCTAGGCAGGTACTACTATGTACCATCGCCAGCTTTTCCTGCCTTCCGTGTACTTCATAGGTTTGTGTCAGCATCCATTTATCCTCGAATAAATCATACTCAAATTGGATCTAACATTGTCTATTTTATGTATCACATCTGTCAGAGGTGGGATATTGATCTACCGACAGTCATGCTTCAATTTATATCATCTATTACAGTCAGTGGTATCATTCTAGCCCGCCCTGCTCTTCCGTATGGGATTCTCATCTTCATTATTTGCACTACTGCTGGAGTCCCTATTTTAGAGGGTGATCAGCGTCTCCCTTCGCCTTTCGCTACTAATCATAATACTTTCACTCATTTCGAGAGTCATTTTCCATTGCCAGCGAGAGATTGTGCTCCATCCCCTGAGGGAGCCTTCCCCAATGTTGATCCCTATCAGCCTGGTGATCACACTGTCTCTAGCACCTTCAAGTTTTCTCAGCCGCCACCCCCCACTCCTGCACCCACTCATCCTATTGAGGAGGAGGTTTCATCTTTATAGGCACAGGTAGCTGCTCAGTCCAGGATGTATAACTCTATCATGGCCAGATTTGATGCTGAGACCGAAGCCCGTGTTTTTGCAGAGTCCAGGATGACAACATTTTTTAATGAGATGAGGCAGAGAGAGCAGATAAGAGGTGCAGGTTCTTCTGGATTAGGTCATATTTCATCTACATATTCTGATGATGATGATGATGCTCTTGTCGATGCTTAGTTGTATTTGTTTTATTGTATCTTAGACATTGTGATTTTTGATGTATTTATTTATTCTCATATATGATGTACTCTTCTTGACCGTTGTATCACTCTTGGCTTATCTTATGACATGGATGTACAGTCTATTTTATAGTTTTAGTGATTCTCCCATTATTGTTCTATTACTTCTATCTTTTGCTATTAATTGTCATATTAATATTGTTTCTCTAGCCATGTTGTTCATTATCATATATTCGTGCTAAACTTTGTGTATTTGTCCAACCTTTTGTCTATTTCAGGCAAAAAGGGGGAGAGATATGTGATGTAGGGGGAGTATTTATTATGATATTATATTTGTTTTATTCCTCCATACTTCACTTGGGTATTTGTTTGTGTCTCGTGTATGTAGGTATTTGTGGGTACCCAAAATTTAGAACTATTCGCCTGGACGAGTAGCCCAGTCCTGGTGGCCCAAAGTCTAGGCCCCTCATCTCTCATATTGATCTGATCTCCTCCACGTTCTCATTAAGGGAAGTTATAAGGGAGATGGAAAATGTGGAGGAACCCATCACCTCCACTTACCTACATGTACATGTATATATTAAACCCTAGTTCCGGGGCAAAAGGACAAGTTGTATTCTTTGTGATTACTCACCGGAGTATATAGAAATAATATCGACTGCACCACCATGGACGTAGGCACATTTTTGCTGAACCATGTACATCCTTTATTGTGTGATTGACATTTTATGTTCCTTATTCTTCCTTAGTAATTGTTTCCCTCGTATTTATTTGTGTTGCATAGTAATTGTCACCACAATTGGTGCCATCTGTGGGAATCGTTCATCTTTCCTTGAGAAGAGCCCAAGACAAGAAAGAAGTTTAAAATGTCTGGTCACAGTAGCAATGGCCCTCAAGCAGGAGATATTCAAGAGACACCTGCTCCTCGCAAGATCAGGTCTGAAGTCCGACGTTCAGATAAGAGAGCTCGCTTGGAAAGGCCGACCTCAGAAGAAAGTCAGGGACGGCGAGGTCCACGCAGATATCCAGGTTAATTGATGCGTATGAGGTAAGGCTCCACGAGCAGAAGGAGTCTTCTCACAGATACGAGGCTTGAAAAGAAGATTGGAAATATTAGAGAGGGAGCTTCGTCCTGATACCCGGAGATTCCCATATCGCACTCCTAGCCCTCAGGCGAGCAAGTCTCGTAGCCGAGGAAGGAGCCCTAGGCGAAAATCTCAAAAGGTCAAGGGTGGAGAATCAGACGACGACCTTCACGAACAGCAGGGAAGAGCTCGCCGCTACCAGAGCCCTGCTCGCAGCAACGAGAACATACGAACCTTGGTCCGCCGAGAGATGGACCAACATCCCGCTCACCATGGAACAAGATCAACCATAGAACTCGCGAGGCGAGCTCTAAAAACCTAGATGAAGTCACCCTTCACGAGGGAAATCTAAAAGGAAGAGGCCCTTAAGAAATTTGCCATTTCGAGGTTCAAGATTTACGACGGAAAAATTGATCCCATTGATCACGTCAGGCAATATCGACAGGCCATGACCCTCTAGAATCACCGAGATGCCCGGATGTGTCGTATTTTCCCCTCGAGCCTGCATGATGTGGCACAGAAGTGGTTCGAAAGGCTCCCCCACCGGTCGATCAAGAATTTCAAATCCCTAACCGAACTTGTTACGGCCCAATTCATTACCAGTAGCTCCCATCCCAAAAGGATGGATGCTCTGCTAACAATGAATAAAATGCCTCAAGAGACCCTACGAGACTACGCAAAAAGATATTGGGAGTTATTTATTGTGATCGAGGACTACGCGGGGGAAGTGGTAGTGGCCTCCTTCAAAATTGGGCTCCCTAGTTCTTCCCTCCTCTACCAGTCCCTGACGAAGAAGGAAGCTATGACTATTGATGACCTAATGGCCCGAATCAAAAAATATGCAAAGGTGGAAGATGTCACCCACCTTAATATAGGAGAAAACGGTCGAGCTAAACTCACTACCAAAGGAAGTGAGAAAACTGAGAACCAGAATAAAGGAGGAAAGAATGGGGGTCAAAACGGCTCCAAGAACGGAGGAAACCATGACATGTCAAAAGCATTCCAGGCGGTCAACACCATCTTCAAAGAACCGATTTACAAAATTCTCGCGAAGATCAAAGATGAGCCATTCATCAAATGGCCCCGGAAAATGGGAGGAGATCCCTCGAAGAGGAATAATGCATTAAGATGCGCTTTTCACAAAGAGGGAGGACATAAGACCGAGCACTGCAAAGCTCTTAAGTATCACCTCGAGGAGTTGGCCCAGTCTGGGCACTTGAACGACTTTGTGGAAAAGAGGGAAGAGAAAGTGGCTGCCAACAGAGAAGCGAGACCCGACAATGTGCTGGAGGATGATGCTGGACATGAATTCGCAGTAATCCACGGAGCATCTGACATCAAGCAGGTACAAGGGAACTCGTCTCGAATGGAAGTGAAAAAACTTACGGCGGTAATGCAGGCCTTTCAAATCGATCCACCAAAGTCCCAGTCAGGAAAGCGTCGACGAGCGGAGGACGTCAACTATAACAAGCATATTGTTTTCTCGGATGAAGATCTGGTGGGGGTAAGGACCCCACATCATGATGCCCTGGTCATTACACTCAGGATAGCCAACTTTGACACTGACAAGTTGCTCGTCTATCAAGGAAGCTCATCCGAAGTAATGTACCTCAACCTGTTCAGGAAGTTGAAGTTGAGCGTCGCCGACCTGAAGAAAGCTATTGTTCCTTTGGTCGGCTTCGCTGGAAAATTAACCATGCCCCTGGGCAAGATAGTACTGCCAGTTCGTGATGGAAACATCTTCAAAATGATTGAGTTTTTGGTAGTTAATATCGACTCACCATACCAGGCCATCCTTGGCTAGGGATGGCTTCATGTGATGAAGGCAGTCTCCTCGACCTACCATCAGAAGCTCAAGTATGTAAAGGAGAAAGGAGTAATGGAGATCCACGACGACCAACCGATGGCGAGGAGGTGCTTCATAGTAGCCATCCGACCAAAGCCAGAGAAGAAGGTCGGTCAACCCAGCGAGAAAGATGAAGAAGGTGAGACACCTTCCAAATGACAATTAAAGTACGGAAGACCTGGAGTAGAGGAGACCAGGCTCCTCCCCTCCGAGCGCGTCGTCGAGGACCTAGTAGAAGTTATGGCTGAAGATGGTGACAATAGCAGAGTCTTCTTGATGGGAGCATCTCTCACCGACGAAGAGCAGAAGGAGCTGACAACCTTGCTGAGGCACAACGTAGATGTTTTCGCATGGGAACCATACGAGCTACCTGGAATCGATCCTAGTATGGTCTGTTATCAGCTGCACGTCGACCCCACATTCAAGCCAATCAAGTAGAAGGCACGGCGATATGCACCCGAGAAGGCTAAAGCGATAGAAAAGGAAGTCAAAAAACTGCTGGATGCAGGATCCATACGGGATGTGAAATTCCCCAAGTGGTTGTCCAACCCAGTAGTAGTTCCTAAGAATAATGGGAAGTGGAGAGTTTGCATCGACTTCACTGACCTTAACAAAGCATGCCCTAAGGATAGTTTCCCTCTCCCAAAGATAGACCAACTAGTAGACGCCACCGCAGCTCATGAGCGAATGAGTTTCCTGGATGCGTACTCGGGATATCACCAGATCCCCTTGTATGCCCCAGATTATGAGAAAATGGCGTTCATCACAACAGTCGGGTTATACTGCTACAAGGTCATGCCCTTTGGGCTCAAGAATGCAGGGGCAACCTATCAGCGGCTGGTCACTAAAATGTTCAAGGATCAAATGGGAGATACAATGGAGGTCTACATTGAGGACATGCTCGTTAAGAGCAAAAAGAAGGAAAATCACCTCTCGGACCTGTCATAAACCATCGAAATCCTCACGAAATACCGGATGAAACTTAATGCGAGCAAGTGTTCCTTCGGTGTCCAGTCAGGAAAATTTCTTGGGTACTTGGTCAGTAAGCGAGGCATAGAAGCTAATCTAGACCAGATCGATGCAATCAACAGGGTGCAACCCCCCCCCCCCTCGGACAATCCGGGACATGAAGAAGCTCACTGGAATGCTCGCTGCCTTAAATCGCTTCATCTCCAAATCCTCCGAGAAGTGCAAGCCTTTTTTCCAGCTTCTAAAGGGGAGTAAACCGATGGAATGGAGCCCAGATTGCTCGCAATCATTGGACGATCTCAAATCCTACCTAAGCACTCCACCGCTGCTTGTCATACCATAGAAAACGGATTCCTTATACCTGTACCTCTCTGTATCCAATCACACTGTCAGCTCTGCGCTAATATGCGAGGTTGCAGGGATCCAATACCCCGTTTATTACGCGAGCAAAACCTTAGTAGACGTCGAGCAAAGGTACCTACCATTGGAGAAGCTCGCATTTTCCCTAGTAATAGCCTCGAGGAAGCTGAACCATTATTTTGAAGCTCATACTATCATCGTCATTATATCGCACCCACTTAAGGCGGTCCTAAGGAGAGCGGATTTGTCGGGCAGATTGTCCAAATGGTCAGTCGAGATCGGCCAATTTGACATCCAATTTCAACCAAGGACAGCTATCAAGGGCCAGATCCTTGATGATTTCATAGCCGAATCCACGGGTGAAGAACTCTCCGACCAACCTCAACCAACAAGGCAAAAGAAGAACCAAGCAACAGTGGAAACCTGGAAACTATTCGTTGATGGAGCCTCCAACTCAAAGGGGGAAGGGGTAGGCATTGTTCTCATCACTCTTGAATAAGGAATCAGGCTTGGATTTACAGCCTCCAACAACGAAGCAGAGTACGAAGCCCTAATAGCCGGTCTCCAAAAGGCACAAGCTCTGGGAGCAAAACGTTTATAGGTGTTCGGCGATTCTCAACTAGTCTCCAATCAGATAAGTGGAGATTACAATGTGAAGGATGAAAGAATGGCAGCCTACCTTGCCTTGGTGAGAAAATTAATTATGAGCTTTGAAGAGATCAACATCCAACAGTTTCCTAGGGGGCAAAATAGTCATGTTGACGCCTTAGCAGCCCTGAGTTCGGTAGTTGATTCTAGCCTTAAAAGGGTCATCCCCATCGATTTCCTCATTTGTCCGAGCACTATCCACAACAGCGAGCTGCCAAATATGGAACAAATACTCCAGGTGGGATCAACCCCCAGCTGGATGGACCCCTTGAAGGACTATTTAGAGGAGGGCACGCTCCCAGAGGACAAGAAAACTAACCACCAGATAAGATTAAAAGCTTCTCGCTTTCACTTATCCACAGGAGGCGACTTGTATAAGAAATCCTTCTTCGGTCCCTACCTTAGATGCGTCCACCCAGGCGATGTCGAGCAAGTGCTGCGCGAGCTTCACGAAGGAATCCGAGGAAGTCATGTCGGAGGAAGGTCTCTAGCCTTTTGAGCAATGAAGGAAGGCTATTGGTGGCCATATATGCAAAAGGACTCTGCAGTATATGTTTGCAAATGCCTGAAATGTCAACTTCACGCTCCTATGGTCCACTAACTCGCCAGCGACCTAAAATCCCTGACCAGCCCATGGCCCTTCGCCCAATGGGGAATAGACATCGTGGGACCACTGCCCACCGCTGCCGGCAATCGTAAATACCTGTTGATTGCAACTGACTACTTCACCAAATGGATCGAGGCAGAACCACTGGCGAACATCCGAGATGCTGATATGATAAGGTTCATATGGAGGAATATAATCAATCGATTTGGAATCCCTAGAACCATCATCACTGATAATGGGACATAATTCTAAAGTGGCCCCTTTTAGGACTTCTGTAACGAACACGGGATCACGCACCACTTCAGTTCGGTGGCCTACCCTCAGAGCAACGGACAAACATAAGCTTCCAATAAAACTGTGATCGATGGATTTAAGAAGCGATTAGAGCGATCCAAAGGAGCATGGGCAACCGAGCTACCCCATATCCTATGGGCATACCGAATAACCCCTCGGCGAGCAACAGGAGAAACCCCATTTTCATTAACATATGGCATGGAAGCAGTCATCCCACTAGAAGCGGGATTACCAACAATGAGATCCGACCTTGTCGACCAAGGCCAGAATGATGAGGCATTGCTCGCTGAACTCGACCTCGCCGACGAGCTTAGAGAACTTACCCTAGTGAAGCGTGCGAGCTATCAGCAATAGCTCGCAAAGCACTACCACAAAAGGGTTAACCCGAGAAGATTCCAAGTTGGGGACTATGTTCTAAGGAAAGTCCTGGGCAACATGGTGAAGTCATCAGACGGCAAGCTAGGCCCAAACTGGGAAGGACCCTTTAAAATAACTAAAGACGACCTGCAAGATGCCTATCATTTGGAAACGATGGAGGGCAGAGAGATACCACGATCATGGAACGCAACTAATCTCAAGAAATTCTATTTTTAGATTCTCAAGGAATTTTATTTTTTAATCTTTTTCTTGTATTTGTTATGTGGAAGGGCAATTCATTTCCCTTATTACTAATGAAAGTTACTTAATTGATTACACTCTGATCAGTAACAGTTGCATTTTATCGCGCATCTTTTCCAAATCACAGGCACAATGGTCGATATAGCAGGGGAATACCCCTCCTCATGTCATCGTCAAGAAACACGAGAGACCTCTTAGCATTGCCCCTGGAAATATATAAAGCCCTACAGAGGATTCTTATGCAATGCGACCAGATTTTATACTGGTCATCAAACCTACTTCGGTTGAGCAAAATCTTGATCGGATGAAGACATCCAATATCAGGTGTGTCCTCGCCAATTTCCCTACTTAGGCCTAAGGGAGTGTGATGACACAACCTAAAAGGTAAAGTAGGGCACAATGGTACTTTGGTATTATACTGGACTGGGGGGACACTTGCATGACAAAACAAAAAAGATTATGAAGCAGCAAGAATATAAAAAGTTGGATGTACACGTTTAGTCGGCAAAATTGCCCAAAACATGAACTTTTCATTAATCCATTATATTTACAACAATGATAATACATGTTTAGTCGATGAAGCTCGCCCAAAGCATTTACATTATCAAAAATACAAAAGAATAACAACTGGAAAAATCTCAAGAAGGTGGAAGCCTCCGAGAAAGATAATCAGCCACTCTAGCTCTTCGTCCGTCATCAGGAGCAGGGGCTAACTCTTCCACCACCTCATTTGCGTCCGACTCCAATAATTGTCGAGGAATAGCATCGATGGGGATCCATCGATCATCCCTCCTGAATGGGTTGGGCATCAGAGTGGAGGAAGATATCTCGTGACGATACCATAACACCGAGTTCCTCGGGACCTGCAGCTCCTTCAAGGCACTTAACCACCCTCTGATGAAAGAAAGTTCCTCGAACTTAGATAATCTTGTTGGAGCATCCATCTAACCTTGATCATAACCATCAGCCCACGCTTGTCGAGGACCTTTATTGAACAAGTGCCGCAATCGGGTAACATCCCTTTGAAGCCCAGCAGCAGTTACATATGCTCGATGGACATTATCGCGGAGTTCTTCCATCTCCTTGTCACGAAGTTCTTCTGCTTCCCTGTTTCTGCCCCTGGTGCTCCTACCAGC
Organism: Sambucus nigra; assembly: GCA_949130495.1. Taxonomy (NCBI): domain Eukaryota; kingdom Viridiplantae; phylum Streptophyta; class Magnoliopsida; order Dipsacales; family Adoxaceae; genus Sambucus; species Sambucus nigra. The sequence continues at coordinate 374,763,982 of OX422220.1, forward strand.
TCGCGGAAGGGGAGGACGAGTGGAACCTCATGACATAGGAGGAGTAAATCTAGCTCGCGACGACGAGGATCCTTGAAGAACTACTGGAACAGTGCTCGGTGCATGCTCCCTAAGTTGTAAGACTTCCCTCCTCAGGTCTTCATTCTCCTGCTGAAGGAATTCCCCAACTTGGTTGATCTCGGTGGCCTCCAGTAATCTTGTTCTCAGCGCATTGACTTCATCTTGCATTGAGGCACCAATGTCTTCCATCTCCTGGAGCCTGTCCTTCAGCTTAGCCACTAGCTCGGATTGCTCCTTATACTTCTGATTTCTAGACCTAAGGGACTTGCAAAGTTTAACAAAGGCCTAGCGAACTTCAGGGCTCGCGTTGGGACCGACGGTCCTGCCCAATTGGGAAGTAGCATGAATATAATCATCCACATCAACTAACTACAAGTAAAAGAAAGATAGAGGAGAGAAAGAGATCAGCACAAGCAAAAATGAAGCCTTTTCATTAATAAGGATTGAGGTTACATCAGAATGAAGAAAGAAAATTTATAAAAAAAAGCAAAAATACAAAGCAGCCATATTAATTAGCAACCTTAGGTGGCCCAGCAGGAGCACTGTCCTTATCAGCATCAGTAGGAGTGCTGTCCTCGGCAGGGGTGACCTCTGTCCCCTCAACAAGTGAAACGCCAACTGGAGTCGCCTGAGAGACAGGATCAGAGCCTTCAACTTCTCGGGCAGGGTCCTCGTCCACAACTGGCCTCGGCTTTGGGTCATGATCGTCGAAGAGTGGGGATGTAACATCCACCCCAGCAGCTATGAGAGCCTTATTCCATCCTTTCTTGAAGTTCAGATGGCTAATATAGCCTATCTGAACTTCAACGTCTTCATATGCTGCAGCCCAGCCGAAAGTATAGGACTCTTCCTTGGCAGTGACAGCCTTGGACTCCTTTTTCTTCAGCTCTTTGGAGAGCACCCTTCTCTCCTCTACAACGGCGAGTTTGCTCGAGAAAACCAGGTCGTAGGCTTGCCTCAGCTCCTTCAGATCATTGATCGCCGAATCTTTCTCCTTATTCGTTGTGGCAAGAGCCAAGTCGAATGAAATCCGAGGAGCGTCGATAACCTTAAAATTGTCCTCAAGATCCTTTCCCTTCAGCCTCAGGGAAGAATTCTCTCGCTCTAGCTCGCTGTTCTTCTTCACCAGCTCATCGCGTGAACGATACAGCACAGCGAAGTCAATAACGAACTGCAAAAAAGAGAAAGCATTAGAAGAGGAAAATGAAGGAAATCAGAGAATGCATTAGAAGAGGATATAAAGGAAGTCACAGAAGCATAAGAGAAAATGTTACCAGAGCAAGCCTCTGACTAGCCTGAAGGGCCAAGTGCTCTGAACTAACTGCCTTTTGGCGATCAGCAGGGAGGATAGCTCTCTCGAGCAGGGCCGGGGCCAACTGAGGAGAAATAGACACAGAGGCCCCCTCGAGTAGAGGAGACCACGGGACTGAGGCCTACCCGGCCTTCGTCCTCGCCTCAGCCTTCCTCCTCTCCTCCTCCTTCTCGCCCTCTCTCTTCTTCTTCTCCTTAACCCTCCTCTTCTCCTCCAGCTTTTTCTTCTCTTCCTCCTTTTTCCTCTCTCTCTCTCACCTTCTCTTCTTCCTTCCTTCTCCTCTCCTACTCCTGAATAGAGGACCGAGAACCAGTAGCTACGGCCCCAGAAGTAGATTTTTGCTTCTTAGACCTCTATGCAAGGAGCACGTGGTCCTCATCATCATCATCTCTAATAAAGTTCTTCCTTGGAGGCACCTCTTCACTTGAACTGCTGGAAGTGCTCGACGATCCTCAAGCTTCATAATCCTCCTCATGATCAGAGGAACTGCTACTGTCTAAGCTCCCTTCACCCAAATTACTCACAGCTCCTACAAGCTCACTTTCAGAGCTGATCTCCTCTTCGTCCAACTGGATAGGCTCTACAGTAGTCTCTTCGAAGGAATCAAACTCTGGTACACTATCCACATGCCTAACTATGAAGCTGGAGCCAACATTCTTGTACTCGAGCAAAAAGACAGCAGACTTGGGGTGCTCGCCGTCACCCAGAGGCTCCCTGATATTCCAAGATTTTACTAATTCCGAGATACGAACATCGCTGAGAGCAGGCTCCAAGTTCTTCGACCTCGCTGTGGAAGAAAAAGCAAAGAGGAGTTAGAAAGATCACAAATCAGCAAAGGTTGAAATAACAGTACAATGTCTACCTATATATTCCTCCCCGTAAAATGGAATAGTGAACCTCTAAGACCTCGACCCTTCAAATTGGGGAGAGAACTGCCAATTTCTAATAAGGAAACCTTCTTGCCAGTAGTCCTTATGGGAATCAGGTAGATTTACTACCAATACCCTTTCAGGGCTCCTAGCCTTGAGGTATAAGACATCTGAGCTAGTTCGAGAAAAGGAGTAACAAAAGCAGACCTCGATAAGTCCTAACCTAGTGCCATATAATTGATTTATCCTATGCACGTCGTTCACTATTTTCCACACATTGGGCGAGCATTGTGCGGGAACGATATTAAAATAGCCAAAAAAATGCAAAAATAAATCATTAGGGGGAAAAGTAAGTCCCCCCTGGGAAAGCAGCAAAACATGGTTAAAGTGGGCATCCTCTATATCCCTAACGTTCCTAGGAGGGGAGACACAACACTCAATATCTACCCACTCAAGGATGTTATAGAACTTCCTAAATTCATAGATTGACCTATTTCCAATCTTCGCCATTGGAAGACTCAAGAAAAGCTACAAACTAAAGAGAAAGTACAAAGAAAAGGCATAAGAAACTTACAAAATAGAATATCGGTTCAAGTGATGAAGAAGCAAGAGCTCAAGACAACTAAGAAGCAATGGGAATGGAGATTGGGAAAAGAAGATGCGAAGCGCTAGAGCTCTCAGAAGATAGAAGAATACTGGAAGCGACGAAAAAAAATAACTATTCCAACAAAACCTTCAAATCCTAATCATAATGCACAATAAGCGAAGAGGTTGCCGCCAAAATCAACTTCACAACTCTCGAGGAATCGCAACATAGCCATTACGGCTAATCATTTAAATCTATTGAGCCCATAAACATGGCCCAACAAAATTAGGGGCAATTGTGGGTACCCAAAATTTAGAACTATGGGCCTGGACGATTAGCCCAGTCCTGGCGGCCTAAAGTCCAGGCCCCTCATCTCTCATATTGATTCGGTCTCCCCCACGTTGTCATTAAGGGAAGTTATAGGGGAGATGGAAAACGTGGAGGAATCCATCACCTCCACTTACATACATGTACATGTATATATTAAAGCCTAGGTCCGAGGCAAAAGGACAAGTTGTATTCTCTATGATTACTCACCGGAGTATATAGAAATAATCTCGACTGCACCACCGTGGACGTAGGCACATTTTTGCTAAACCACGTACATCCTTTGTTATGTGATTGACATTTTATGTTCCTTATTCTTCCTTGGTAATTGCTTCTCACGTATTTATTTGTGTTGCATAATAATTGTCACCACATTATTGTTTTCAGAGATTCAGATATTTGTTGATACATCACATTCAGATACACATTGAGATGAATGCCATTCAAAGACAGAATCAGATTCAGATGCTTGTCGTTTATTTAGTTTCACTATGTCGTGTACTTGTATATTTTTGAGTTTTGAGATAGGACATGTATTTGTTTTTGGCATATAGAATATCTATTTAGTTTTGTCCCGGAATAGCCAAAGGGGGAGATTTGTAAGAACCTAATTCTTATCATGTACTTTTGTTTTAATTGGCTTAATTCCGGACTAAATATATTAAGTCTAGCCTAGTTTTAATTATGGAGTTTAATGAGTTTAGTTGAGCCTACGACAAAGTTTAAGTCCAAGAATGTGTAATCTAAAGCGTTAAAGAAGATTTCAAGTCAAGAAGTGTTGCATTTGATTAAGATCACTCAGGTATGAATACTTATGAGCATCTGAGTAATTTTGTATATTAATTAAACGCTGGGTGATTTAAATAATTGGTAATTAAATCTTTTTATGTTTGAAAAATATTTCTGAGTTGCAAAAAGTTTAAAGAAAATTCGAGGACTAATTTTAAAAAACATATTAATTTAAGATACTGTAGCTCGCTCGAACGAGATAGTAAGTCGTTCAAATGACATTAACATGTTGTGCGAATGAGATCTCATCTCGCTCGAACAATCTGCCACCTCAATTATTGAGTTTTCATTTTCTTGGACTCTGTGCTGCTCAGTTATATAATAAAATGTTTCTGCGAAAGTTTCATAGGGCAGAACAGTTTCAAAAACTTATTCTCATATAGTTTTTCATCTTTTGGTGTCTATTCAAGATCATATTAATCAATTCCAAAGTTAAGTGATCTTGAACGCGTTTACCAGAAGATAATTCATTCACTACACCGTTCTGAACATTATGAGGAGAACTCTACAACCAAAGAGCTGCGCACTATTGTAGAGGGAGTTCTTATGAAGTAACTTGTGGAGAATGTAATAACCCTCGCTTATGAGACCGTATTTTATAGTAATTACTTAGTATAGTAATTGGAGACAAGTGTTGGGTTATGATTTGAATGTTAATTCAATGTAGAAAGTTGATATTTATTGTGAGTTTGCATACATATCATATCTATGGGTAAATATTGCTATGTCATGCTTATTAATATCATCTGAATTTAAAACGATATTTGGCTTAATTATAAGACCAAAACCTGAATTGAATTTTTAAAATGTCCAAATGATAATTTGGAGGTTACAGTTGATTCCGGAACGTGCGAAATAGTCAGATAATGTACCATATTGTATTTTAAAGTTTTGGGCATTTTTGACTGATTGTACCTAAATTATACAGTTGCGTATTATTTTATCGCACTATTAGTTAATTAAGTGGGACAATTGCCTTAAGCCACGACTTAAGCCTATTAAGTCTTCTAATTACCCTAATTTCCTTCCAAAACCAAAGAGAGAAAGAGAAGAGTAGAGAGAAAGACTTGGAGATTGAGAAGGATTTTGCTACTACACTAAGAGACCTGCAATTTGCTGAATCAAGGCAAGTTTTTTTACTTGCTATTTGTGTCTTGAGATAGATGATTTGCTATGATAATGATGTATTGATTTTGGTTTAGCAACTTAGGGTTTTTTTCCTTATGTATTTATGGGTTTTGAATCACTCAAAGATGATTGGGATGATTTATGAGGTTTAAGATGGTCAATAGTATCATTGATGTTATCTTGATGTTGGTATATAAGTTTGGATTGAAGAAATTTGAGTTGGGGTAGAAAATGGAGTCCAAGACTCCATAGCCAATTCTTGGCAAAATCGCAGGCCCGAATCGATTCGTCCCCCTGGGCGAATCGATTCTGTTAAGTCCAGTGCTCAGGTCTTGTGAACCGAATCGATTCGAAATTGATCCGAATCGATTCGGCAGTTATGCAGAAACCCAAATTTTCTGGCCGAATCGATTCGGCCAAGGGGGCGAATCGATTCGGTAGCCCTGCACTTTTCCAAAATTTTTCTTTTAAATTTCAACCCTTTTTCTTTAGAATTAGTAATTAGGGACCTTTTTAAATGAAGTAAACATAGGGTTTAGAGTATTAGTTGAGTTGGGTCGACATCCTAGACTCGAAAGGGTTCATCTAGGGTTCGTTTAAGGGGGAATTTAAAGTGATGTTTAGGCATTACTTTTATCTTGTAGTTCTATAAGGGTCTAGAACATCTTTAGGTCACTTTGGAGACCTTAGGATTCAACTTGAGTTAGATTTTGACTTGAGGGTTTATGTTAAAGCCTAAAGGAGGCTTTGGAACTAACTTTGGAGTCTGAATTTTTTCGGGGATGTTATGACAGTATGAAATACGTATAGTCCCGATTTAAGCCTATACATTTATTAAAATGGGAAATTGATAAGGTAAATGATAAATTACTAAATCATGTAATGGAAATAAATAAATGGATGTTACACACCTCTCTAAATACCATCTTAAGGGAAGTCCGTGCGAGAGGTGAAGCCCCCTGGCTAATGAATGCAGGGTGGATATAGTCCTAGGCCATATGAGCGCTTGTTTTATTTCTTTCTGCGATGGGTAGGAGATTCTGGGTGTGGTCTTAACTACCCCGCAGGCATATGGCCGCTTCCCGACGATTTCGATAGGATCCCAGGTTTTCTTATGTTAGGCCCTGGAAGATGATGGTTATTTAGGGACGCGCACAGTGGGGAAACCTGGACGGGCGGTCTTAGAATCGTTATATTTATGTTTATGACTATTCTAATTATCGAGTTGGACTCGGTGGAGCATGAATGCCATAAAGAGCAAATTTATGCCACAAAGAGCATGCTATTGAGATTAGTGCCATTAAGTGCACATGATAATAATTGTATTCCTTATAAGGAATGTCAAGGAAGATCTAAATGGAAATATGATGAAAAATGATAAAGGCTCATATGTACTTTTAATTCTGTTTTATATGAATTTATCTACATAGCCATTTATTAGCTTTAGTTTCCTCACATGATGTCACCATGCTAGACTATCATTCATACTTACTTGAGCATCATTGTCATACCTGTTATTTATCTATTGATCACATATACCCGGCCCAGACCGGTTTTCCTTTCTTGTTGTATATGTATATATATAATCCGTTCAGGTGTTCCGCCGCACGGTCGCCCGTAATGACCTTTCCTTCCACATGTTTTTGAGGAGCCGTGACATTGTGCGGGTTTCAAGGGATGTTTGTGTAGTTGCCTCCGTTTATGTTTTCTAGCTATGATCAGTTTATTCAGGCATGTTGCCCAAACCGTTGTAATTGTATAATGAATCTATTATGTAACCCTTGGTACTATTTGCATGTTGTATGGTTACTCTTGACCGACGTTTCATTCGGTCCTTTTGTATCTTTTGGGTTTCTTATGTACGCTTGTGGGGGTTTCCACCCTCTATTTCTATTATGGGTTGTTGAAAATATTTTCTTTTTATTTCAAAACCAAAGTTTTTGATAACCCGTTTTCTAGAATATAGTGTGGTTATTCCTTATGCTTTGTATATGGTTGTGATGCTGAGGATGATATTTATCCATGATTTCCTATTTTATCGAGGTATAGGGCTGGCCACCCTTTATTTCGGATAGCGGGTTGTCACAGATGGTATCAGAGCATCGGGTTCTAGAGTCTTTAGGATCTATGCGGACTTGTCACGTTCTACCGTAGCGTTCTTTGATATAGAACTTAATGTTAGGATTGTTTTGCTGCCTATGTATGCGATCTTCTGCTAAATAGATTGTCTCATATTATGTTTTAACTCTATCTCGTCTTTATCTCAGATGCCGCCGAAGAGAGGACGTCCCGCTAGACGTAATAGGGTTGTTGAGGATGAGTTTGGTCTTCCACTGCAGCAGGGGAATATCAGTGCCGCTGAAGTGGCAAATATTGTAGCCCAAGCTGTCAACGCCGCGATGAATGCAGTGGCCCAACAAATGCCACAAGCTCAAGTGAGGGGACAAGAAGCACTAGTTCCTACGGGACCTTCTCAGTGGGAACGGGTGAGGGAGTCTTTCCTTAAGGGACATCCCCCGGAATTCGAGGGAGGTTCGGATGTTATCAAGGCGAACCAGTGGATGAGAGATATGCAGCGCCATCTTAGGATGGTGGAATGTAGTGAGGAGAAAAAGCAAATTCTTGTTACTTTCAAGCTTGTCGGACCGGCCTTGCACTGGTGGGAGTCAATGATGACACCCGAACAAAGGGATACTATGTCCATCACAAATTTTTGGGCTTTGTTTGATGGAAAGTATTTCCCTCCTGCAGTTCAGAGGGAAATGCAGAGGAAGCTTCAGGATTTGGTACAAGGGGAGAGATCGGTTGCTGAGTAGAAGGAGGATTTTACCCGGTTAGCAAGCTTTATACCGAATGAAGTAACTCCAGAAGCGAAGAGGATCTCCAAGTTTGTGGGAGGTTTGCACTGGCGAATAAAACAACATTTTCTTGGAAATCCATCTCTGGTGACCTTTGGGGATGTGATGAATGCTGCTTTACTTCACTGTCAAGAGCATAGATTGTTTGTACAAAATAAGAAGAAGGTTGTAACTGCGGGGCAAACAGTGAGACAGGGAGGAACTGGGAGCGGAGGGGGGACATCTTCTTCATCCTAATCCTCCGGGAGCAAGCAGGTTGAGAGGGATCCTCAACAGGGGGATTCTTCCAAGCGTCAACGTTTTGGTGGGTTTAATGCTGGTGACAACAACTATAATAATAGGCAGGGTCAAGGTGGTCAGCAACCACAGGGAGGTAGAGGTGGAAATGGAGGTAGGGGCCAACAGGGCCGAGGTGCGGGGCAATTCCGAAATAACCAAGGCAGGAATCAGGATAATGCGGCAAATAAATGTTTCCAGTGTGGGGAGCTGGGCCACTATAAAAGGGCGTGTCCTCAGTTGGTTGGAGGGAAACTTCCAGGGGCCCCACAGCAGCCGTATGTACAGTTTCCGCCCCAGGCGCCTAATCCGGTTGCTCCTCCTCAACAGGGGCAATTGCAGTACGGAAGGGTTTACCATATTCAGGAGGCTCTACTCCCTCCAAATCCTCCGGCACCACCAGCTATCGAGGGTAAGTTTCTCATACATGGGCATATGGGTCGAATCCTATTTGATACGGGTGCTACACACTCTTTTATTTCTAGAAGTTTTGCCCAGACTACAGATTTGATAAAATCTGCTGAAAGTACCTTCACTAGCGTTGAATCCTCTATGGGCGATGGCTCGTTGATTTTCTTTGTATGTAAAAAAGTAGGAATTAACCTTGGTAACTTGTGTTTTGAGGCTGACTTACTCGTCCTTGATATGGTCGGGTACGATGTAATTTTGGGTATAGATTGGCTAGTGAAGTACCATGCTATAGTGAATTGTTTTGGGAAGAGTATAGTTTTTGCGGTTCCGGGACAAGAGATGTTCCTGGTAGTTATGCCTTGCATGGAAGGGAGCACGAGTGCTTATCTATATTGTATTGCGGAAGATGCATCGGGAGATGTTGTGGTTCCCCTAAATTCTCTTCCAATCGTTAGAGATTTTGAAGATATTTTTCGGGAAATACCGGGATTACCTCCAAGTCGGGAAATAGAGTTTGTGATTGACTTAATGCTGGGAACTCGACCGATCGCCAAAGCTCCTTATCGAATGGCTCCTGTGGAGATGAGGGAGCTAAGAGATCAGATTCAGAAGCTACTGGAGAAGGGCTTTATTAGGCGTAGTACCTCACCGTGGGGCGCTCCAGTACTGTTTATGAAGAAGAGAGACGGTTCTCTCCGATTATGCGTGGACTATAGGGAGTTGAATAAAGTCACCATCCGGAATAAATACCCTTTACCTCGCATCGACGACTTATTTGATCAACTTAGGGGAGCTTCCTACTTCTCCAAGATCGATTTGAGGACGGGGTATCACCAATTGAGGATACGAGAGCAAGATGTATCCAAGACAGCCTTTTTGACCCGTTATGGATCTTATGAATTCTTGGTTATGCCCTTTGGGCTAACCAATGCCCCTGCAGTGTTTATGGACCTTATGAACAGGGTGTTTCGGGATTTCCTTGACCAGTTTGTCATTGTATTTATCGAAGACATCCTAGTCTATTCTCAGACAGAGTCGGATCACGCTGCTCACTTGCGGTTGGTCCTGCAGAGATTGAGGGATCATCAATTGTATGCAAAGTTTGAGAAGTGTGGCTTCTGGTTGAAGGAAGTTCAATTTCTAGGGCATGTGGTGTCATCCCAAGGCGTGTCTGTGGATCCGGGTAAGGTGATCGCGGTAAAGGAATGGGGTCAGCCCACGACGCACACTGAAGTTCGTAGTTTTCTGGGCTTGGCGGGTTATTACCGTCGATTCATTAAGGTCTTTTCCAAGGTTGCTAGCCCATTGACGAATTTAACTCGGAAAGGAGTAAGATTTGTATGGGACAGTACATGTCAAGCGGCTTTTGATGAGCTCAAGGATAGACTAACTTCGGCTCCCGTCCTGGCATTGCCAAAGCCGGGATTGGAATATCTCATCTTCACTGATGCATCTCTTATGGGGTTAGGAGGTGTTCTTCAACAAGAGAGACAACCCATTGTGTACGCTTCTCGTAAGTTGAAGCCTCACGAGAGGAACTATCCGGTACATGACTTGGAATTTGCCGCCGTTGTATTTGCCTTGAAGATATGGAGGCATTATCTTTTAGGGGAAAAGTTTAGTCTGTTCACAGACCACAAATCACTACAATACTTATTCTCCCAAAAGGATTTGAATATGCGCCAGCGTCGTTGGTTGGAGTTTGTGAAAGACTACCAATTTGATATTCATTATCACCCCGGAAAGGCGAATGTGGTAGCAGATGCCTTGAGTAGGAAGCCTGATGGAGACTTAGTTGAGGTGTGGAAAGAACTCAGCCTGGAGGATGCAGGAGTGAGAGCATTCCTTTCTGTGATGACGGTTACTCCCACGATTATAGCAAAGATTATGGAAGCTCAGAAAAGAGATAAAGTTTGTCAAGAACATACACGCCAGTTTTTGTCTGAGGGAGCAGAGTCGTACTCAATTGGTTCTGAGGGTGGACTACGCTTCCATGGAAGACTTGTACTTCCATGGTCCAAGTTCACGGTGCATCCAGGCGGGGACAAGATGTACCAAGATATGCGTCATTTGTATTGGTGGGCGGGTATGAAGAGGGATATCTCCGAGTTTGTGTCTCAATGCACTACTTGTCAGTTGGTTAAGATTGACCACCAGCGATCGACAGGTTTGTTACAACCGCTCGAGATTCCCATATGGAAATGGGAGAGCATTTCGATGGACTTTGTTACGGGCTTGCCTAGATCGCAAAAGGGTCACGACTCAATTTGGGTGATTGTCGACCGTTTGACCAAGTCGGCACACTTCTTGCCCGTGCGCACCGATAATGATACCGCTCGTTATGCCCAGTTGTTCATTGAGGAGATCGTCAGACTCCACGGGGTACCTTTGAATATTATCTCCGACCGAGATAAAATATTTGTGTCCCACTTTTGGCAGAGTTTCCAGGGAGCTATGGGGACTGAGTTGAGGTTAAGCTCTTCCTATCATCCTCAAACAGACGGTCAGACCGAAAGGGTAAACCAGATGTTGGAGGATATGCTTCGTATGTGCATACTCGATTTTAAGGGCAGTTGGGAACAATACCTTCCATTGGTTGAGTTTTCTTATAATAACTCTTACCAATTTACTATCGGAATGGCACCCTATTGTAATACCCCGTACTTTTGACTATAATTATTTTTGGGATTAATTAATTAAATTGTGTATTAATTGATAATTAATCCGGATTATAAATACTAATGTGATGCGAATTGGTATTTGATTATGTGCATATATGATTATATATGTATTATGTATTATGAAAATTGTCGTGAGATTTATATACGGCATCTTTAGAAATTTTGTTGAGACGCGTGGGACCGCCGCGTCACGGTATAAAATTTTGTTAATAAAAGTGAATTTAAAATCTATAATCCGTATGGTCGTTTTGAGTGCGCCAACGCGTCCGGAAGGGTCGAGATAGTCAGAAAACACTAGCCGGGGGTATAGTTTGGGTCCCGGGGTATTTTTAGGCCATACCGATAACTTAAAGGGTATTTTAGTAATTTGGTATTTTTGGGTAATTAAAAGTGACGAAAATTGAGAGTTGTAATCTGATAAGGAATTAACCCAACCAACCCTTATTAACCCAACAAGCTACGGAGGTTTATTAAATTAGGTTTTCATAAGTTCCCCCAAAGCAAACCCTAGCCACCATAGCTTTTTGGAGAAGAAAGCTTGGAGAAGGAGAGAGAGAGAGGAATTCTGCAGAAATTCTACACCGAATCTACACCAAACTCAGAGATAACCAAGGCAAGTGACTTTATTCCATTTAATTTCTGAGAATGTTTCCTCCATGTTAGAAAATTCGGATTTATGGTTTGTTCTTGAAGAAAATACGAAAACCCATGTAGTTTAGATCATAGGAATTGAGAAATTGTGAAGAGAAATGCATGTAGTATGTTAGGTAGATGATTTCCCTTATAATAATTATGATTTTAAGGAAGTAAAACCAAATAAATTCTGGGATTTGATGATGATATAAACCTAGGGTTCATGTTCTAGAGAAATTGGGAAAAGTGTAGAGATTTGTAATTTTGGTTGATGTTTTGATGATTCGATCCTTGAAAACATGTTAGGAGATGATGTAAATATGTTTAGAATGAATTAGAGACCTTAATACGTTATTTGGATGAACTTTGGAAGAGATTAGAATTGTTAAAAATGGTGAAAAACGAGATGGGGAAAAATCTGGGCCGAAACTGGTACCTCGTTAGAAGCAGCCCCCAGGTCGTTCGAACGAACTCGTTCGAACGAGCTTCTAACGAGTTGACCAGTCGTTACTAACGAGAAGGTACTTCGTTCGATATCTCATTCGAACGAGATATCGTTAGAAGTGACAGTTCGTTCGAACGAACTGGGATCTCGTTCGAACAGCCTCGTTCGAACGAGACTTCTAACGACCTGACAGTCCAAACTCGTTCGAAGCCTCGTTCGAACGAGACTTCTAACGAGCTGGCAGTTTGGTTCTTTTTGGACTGTTTTGACTTTTGGAGTTCCGTAAACTTGTCGAGGATATAGTTAACCTTCCAATGATGATGTAGTGATAGGTTTGGGACATTTGGGTATTTATGAGAAGGAATTTACATACGAGAGTGTGTTACATGGACGGTTTGGGTTGAGACGTGAGTGTCTAGTACGACGTGAGATAATTATGACGCGTATAATTACAAACCGGAATAGTATTAATCATGATAAGTATAAGCTAGTACGAGTATGCAATATGTACTACGATTAAAATACGGTATTACTAAGACGTGTGTTTACTTAGTATTAGTATATGGATTGTGTGTATGACATACCTACCATACTTGCTATCACGGGAGGTTGCGTTCGCTTGGGACCCTCTATTCCTTGTGTGCCTACGGGGGGGATATAGACTGGTACCTCGATGAACATAGGTCATAGAAAGACTTATTGTGATATTAATAAGTCCGCTGATCATGGGAGCGTAGGTATGTGCGTGACCCATGTGATGGTGACTGTGTTCGCCTCCATTATTTGTGATGTTGTTATCGGTAAACTATTCCTGAGAGATTCGGAATATGTAATCCTTATGTACGTGATGTACCGGGATGGATAGCAGAGTATGTGTGCACTACAGCTTAGATTGCGGGGTGCTTGTATTGTATATTTATGATATGATTAATATACATTATATTATGGGAATCCTCATGTTAATGTTGTAAAAATATTACGGTATTGTTTCGAGATATATAATGAGTTAACTGATAGTTATATCATTGACATATTTAGTAACTCAGTTTACGTTAAACCTCTATTTAATTACGAGCGTTGTTATGTTAAATGGAACCGAGTAATATGGGTAGAACCTTTGGCAGTCTAGCTAGTTATGTTGTCGTTATAGATGGGTAATTGCGTTAGGAGTGCACAGTTATACGAGAGGTGAGAATATCATGTGAGTGCACGTCCTAACATGTACTTCGCATTTAATGTTTTAAATGTTTTTAAAGCACTTGCAGGTTTTTAAAATATAACCCCACATTCGGGCTCTGACCCGTTTTCTTTTCAAATCTCTTTTTCTTTGTAAAACCATTTTAGGTGCCCAGCCACAAGGACACCAAGCATAGGTTACTCATTCAGGTGACGAGCTGTAGCTGCTTGTGGAAGCTACAGGGATTTGCATGTAGACGCTTCTATCTTTTGGATTCCAGAGTCATCATCTATTAGTTTTAGGGCATGTTGCCCATTTCTTTAGATACATCTTTTACATTTCAGTTTTCAGACTTTAGCATGTATTGTTTCAGTTTATTTATTTCAGTTATGGGATTGTAGTGGGGAGTTTTTCCTCCAGACTTTATTTACTGTTATGTGATGGTTATTCATTTTACCTCAGTATGGTGAATGGTGTTATTTATTTCTTCATTACATTGGTTGCATGTTAATTAGACTTAAATTAAAATTTGGCAACTTGATTTTTAAATACTAGGTGGTTAGTAATAATAAAATGTTTTCGACAGTGATGCTATTAACTGAGCCAGCTTGGCATTTTGAATTAATTTTATAAAGGAGTAGCTACCCGGTATTTAATTAGTCGGGGTGTCACAGGTGGTATCAGAGCATCAGGTTCTAGTGTCCTTTAGGATCTGTATGGCTATTATGTTTCCGCTACGTTTCTTTGATATAGAGCCCTATATTTTAGGACTGTTGTATTCTTTTTGTGTATGCTTCGTTCTTCAGCTATTTTAAGTTTATAAACCGTGAACTTATAAACTTCATTCTTATTTCAGATGCCTCCACGACGTGCACGACGAGTTCCCAGGAATGCAACGCCCGAACCCCAGCCCGCTCCAGTTCAGGGCATGTTGAACGCCGCTGAGGTTGCAGCTATAGTAGCTCAAGCGGTAAATGCCGCGATTGCCGTTATTTAGCAGGCACCACCACTGGTGCCGGTTGCCGCGCCAGTACAGGTTAATGCATTCCCGTCTGCTTGGGAGGGTGTACGTGACGCTTTTCAGAAAGCGCATCCGCCAGAGTTTGCTGGTATCTCAGATGTGGTAGTCTCGAGCCAATGGAGGAAGGACATACAGAGGCATTTGAGGATGCATGAGTGCACAGATGTTCAGAAACAGGTGCTAGCTACTTTCAAGCTAGTGGGGTCTGCATTACAGTGGTGGGAGTCCATTACCACCGTGGAGGAGAGGGATACCCTCACGATTCAGGAGTTCTGGGTGCGGTTCGACCACAAATACTTTCCGTCCGTAGTTCATACAGAGATGAGGAGGAAGCTGATGAGTTTGAAGCAGGAGGGTAAGACAGTGGCCGAGTATGAGGCCGAGTTCACTAACCTGTTGAATATCGTTCCAGACGAGATTCCAACAGAGAAGAAGAAGATAGAGAAGTTCACCGACGGGTTGAATTGGAGGATCCGTCAGCATCTGCTTGGGAATATATCGTTGGCCACGTATTCTGATGTGGTTAACGCTGCATTACTACACTGCCAGGACCACCGTTTTTATATGGCCGAGGGCAAGCGATCGGGGGAGTCTAGCCATCAGGGCAGGACTGGAGGACATGGTGCCAGCGGGGCACAATCTGGTCAGGGGCAGAGGCAGAGTGAGCAGGGCTCCAAGTAGGGGGATAATAAGAGGTTCCGGTCAGGGAACTACAGACAGGGTCAGGGAGGTTTCCGCTAGGGCCATCAGGGTCCAAACGGCCATCAGGGCCAGCAGACAGAATGGGCAGCAGTTTCACCAGGGCCAGCAGGGCCAAGGGAGGAATGGTAACGGCCACCAGGGTCGGGGACAGCAGGGGCAGAGGGGAGGGAACTTCCCAGGGAAGTGCTTCACTTGTGGCAAGACTGGCCATAAGAAGCAGGATTGTCCTGACCCACCGCAGCAGCAGCAGGGTGCTCGCCAGGAGCCACAGAGACCTATATTTCCTGCCGCTCTTCCTGCACCGCCACAGATGGCAGCATTGCCACCCATTCCAGCAGTCCCAGCTCAGCAGGGGCAGCTACAGTATGGACGTGTCTACAACGTTCACCAGGCTGCAGTTTCACAGGCACCGCCCGCGATCGAGGGTACGTTTCCTATCCATGGCACTATGGGTCGGGTGTTATTTGATACGGGTGCTACACATTGTTTTATAGCTACACACTTCGCGAAAGCTTTCGGATTGTTAGCTACGGCAGAGAGCACAGTGACGTGTGTCGACTCACCATTAGGGAATGGGTCACTTATTTTCTTTATATGCCGGGGAGTGGGGGTAGAGGTTGGTGGTTTGGTATTGCCTGCGGACATGTTAGTGTTAGACTTGCATGTTCACGATGTGATCATCGGTATGGACTGGCTCGTATCATATAGGGCCATGATTGATTGCTTCAGCGGGAGCATTGTTTTTGCCATTCCGGGGCAGGAGATGTTTATAGTGGCGATGCCTCGCCCTGAGGGAGGATCGACCGCTCATCTGTATTACATAGAGGAGGATACCTCTAAGGAGGTTGTGATTCCTTTGGATTCGATCCCGGTTGTCTGGGAGTATTCAGATGTGTTTCAGGAGATACCAGGCTTACCACCCAGTCGAGAGATAGACTTCGTTATAGATTTGCTACGGGGTACGAGACCTATAGCACGTGCACCGTACCGTATGGCTCCAGCGGAGATGCGAGAGCTACGGGATCAGATAGAGCAGCTGTTAGGGCAGGGCTTTATTCGCAGGAGTACCTCACCTTGGGGCGCTCCAATTTTGTTTGTGAAGAAGAGGGATGGTTCACTGAGATTGTGCGTGGACTACCGAGAGTTGAATAAGGTCACGATACGGAATAAGTATCCGTTGCCTCGAATCGATGACTTATTCGACCAGTTGAGAGGAGCTTCTTTCTTCTCAAAGATTGACTTGAGGTCAGGATACCATCAGTTGCGTATCAGGGAGGAGGATGTCTAGAAGACCGCATTCTTGTCAAGATATGGTTCTTACGAGTTTCGGGTTATGCCTTTCGGCTTGACCAACGCTCCAGCAGTGTTTATGGACTTGATGAACAGGGTGTTCAGGGATTTCCTATATCAGTTTGTCATTGTCTTCATTGATGACATTCTGGTTTACTCTCAGACAGAGAAGGAACACGTCGAGCATTTGAGGTAGGTTTTGCAGACACTCCGTCAGAACGAGTTGTATGCAAAATATGAGAAGTGCGGGTTTTGGCTGAAGGAAGTCCAATTCTTGGGTCACATTATTTCTGACCAAGGGATATCTGTTGATCCGGGAAAGGTATCAGCGGTGAGGGAGTGGGGACAGCCCACGACACCAACGGAGATTCGTAGTTTCTTGGGTCTAGCAGGATACTACAGGAGATTTATTCGGGGATTCTCGGAGATAGCAGGTCCTTTGACACATCTTACTCGTAAGGGTGTGCCATACATCTGGAGTGATGCCTGTCAGTTGGCATTCGATGAATTGAAGGACAAGTTGACCTCAGCACCTGTGTTAGCATTGCCGAGACCGGGAGTTGAGTATTTGGTTTACACCGACGCATCTTTGCAAGGGCTTGGAGGTGTATTGCAGCAGGAGAGACAGGCCATAGCTTATGCTTCCCGTAAGCTTAAGCCTCATGAGAAGAATTACCCCACGCATGATTTGGAGTTGGCGGCAGTGGTATTTGCCTTACGGATTTGGAGGCACTATCTTTTGGGGGAGAAGTTTCAGCTGTTCACGGATCACAAGTCACTACAGTATCTGTTCACGCAGAAGGAGTTGAACATGCGACAGCGTAGGTGGCTTGAGTTTGTGAAGGACTACCAGTTCGTCATCCAGTACCACCCGGGTAAGGCTAACGTGGTAGCAGACGCGTTGAGCCGCAGGCCAGCAGATGAGGTGGCAGAGGTGTGGAAAGCTAAGTGGAAGGAATTGGGACACCAGGATGCAGTGGCCCGATCTTTCATGTCTGTGATGACCGTTACACCACAGATTATCACGAGGGTAGTACGGGCACAGGCTAATGACTCGTTCTGTCAGGAGCAGATAGTTCGATTGCTAGCAGAGGGAGCCGAGTCCTATACCGTTAGTTCAGATGGGGGATTACGCTTCAATGGGAGATTGGTAGTTCCGGAAGGGGAAGAATTGTGACACAATGTGATGGCAGAGTCGCACGGCTCACGGTTTGCAGTACATCCCGGAGGGGACAAAATGTACCAGGACATGAGACGCCAGTATTGGTGGAGCGGTATGAAGAGAGATATCGCTGAGTTTGTCTCGAAATGCGCCACTTGTCAGCTTGTAAAAGTGGATCATCAGAGACCAGCAGGATTGCTACAGCCATTGGAGGTTCTGGTGTGGATGTGGGAGAGCATATCCACGGACTTTATCACGGGGTTGCCTACGTCGCAGAGGGGTCACGACTCCGTTTGGGTAATTGTGGACAGGTTGTCTAAGGTCGCTCACTTCTTACCCATAAGGACTGACTACACTACGGGACAGTATGCCCAGCTTTTCATTTCAGAGATTGTGAGACTTCATGGTGTGCCCCTAAATATCGTGTCTGACAGAGACAAGATATTTGTTTCGAGGTTTTGGGAAAGTTTCCAGGAGGCCATGGGCACGGAATTGCGGTTGAGTACAGCTTATCATCCGCAGACCGATGGGCAGACAGAGCGCACCAACCAGATGTTGGAAGACATGCTACGCATGTGCATTATTGAATTCGGGGGTGGATGGGAGCAGTACCTTCCACTGGTGGAGTTTGCTTACAACAACTCCTATCAGTTCACGATTGGCATGGCTCCGTTTGAGGCATTGTACGGTAGGCCTTGTCGTTCCCCAGCATGTTGGTTGGAAGTGGGGGACAACAAACTACTTGGGCCGGAAGTGATTCAGGACACTTCGGCAAGGATTGAGTTGATCCGGAGTCGCATTCGGGTAGCTCAAGACAGGCAGAAGAGTTATGCTGATGCGAAGAGGTTTTTCAGAGAGTTCCAAGTGGGGGACCAGGTTTTGCTCAGGGTTTCTCCGATGAAGGGGATTATGCGATTCGGGAAGAAGGGGAAGTTGGCACCGAGGTATGTGGGGTCGTTTCCTATTATCGAGCGGATCGGACCGGTTGCGTACAGACTTGGACTACCGGAGAACTTGCATCGAATTCACGACGTGTTCCATGTTTCCTCGCTGAGGAAATACCTTAGAGATAATTTAGCTCATTCTCACATTGCTGTGGAGGACATCGATCTCCAGCCGGATAGCTCCTACGAGGAAGGGCCAATAGCTATTTTGGACCGAAGCGAGAGGAAACTGCGGTCAAAGATAGTCCCGTTAGTACGTGTTCAGTGGCGACATCACAATGTCGAGGAGTCCACATGGGAGCGCGAGGATGAGATGCGCGAGCGTTATCCAGAGCTGTTTTTAGCAGGTACTTTCTAGTTTCGAATTTCGGGACGAAATTCAGTTATTAGGGGGGAAGTATGTAATACCCCGTACTTTTGACTATAATTATTTTTGGGATTAATTAATTAAATTGTGTATTAATTGATAATTAATCCGGATTATAAATACTAATGTGATGCGAATTGGTATTTGATTATGTGCATATATGATTATATATGTATTGGGTATTATGAAAATTGTCGTGAGATTTAAATACAGCATCTTTAGAAATTTTGTTGAGACGCGTGGGACCGCCGCGTCACGGTATAAAATTTTGTTAATAAAAGTGAATTTAAAATCTATAATCCGTATGGTCGTTTTGAGTGCGCCAACGCGTCCGGAAGGGTCGAGATAGTCAGAAAACACTAGCCGGGGGTATAGTTTGGGTCCCGGGGTATTTTTAGGCCATACCGATAACTTAAAGGGTATTTTAGTAATTTGGTATTTTTGGGTAATTAAAAGTGACGAAAATTGAGAGTTGTAATCTGATAAGGAATTAACCCAACCAACCCTTATTAACCCAACAAGCTACGGAGGTTTATTAAATTAGGTTTTCATAAGTTCCCCCAAAGCAAACCCTAGCCACCATAGCTTTTTGGAGAAGAAAGCTTGGAGAAGGAGAGAGAGAGAGGAATTCTGCAGAAATTCTACACCGAATCTACACCAAACTCAGAGACAACCAAGGCAAGTGACTTTATTCCATTTAATTTCTGAGAATGTTTCCTCCATGTTAGAAAATTCGGATTTATGGTTTGTTCTTGAAGAAAATACGAAAACCCATGTAGTTTAGATCATAGGAATTGAGAAATTGTGAAGAGAAATGCATGTAGTATGTTAGGTAGATGATTTCCCTTATAATAATTATGATTTTAAGGAAGTAAAACCAAATAAATTCTGGGATTTGATGATGATATAAACCTAGGGTTCATGTTCTAGAGAAATTGGGAAAAGTGTAGAGATTTGTAATTTTGGTTGATGTTTTGATGATTCGATCCTTGAAAACATGTTAGGAGATGATGTAAATATGTTTAGAATGAATTAGAGACCTTAATACGTTATTTGGATGAACTTTGGAAGAGATTAGAATTGTTAAAAATGGTGAAAAACGAGATGGGGAAAAATCTGGGCCGAAACTGGTACCTCGTTAGAAGCAGCCCCCAGGTCGTTCGAACGAACTCGTTCGAACGAGCTTCTAACGAGTTGACCAGTCATTACTAACGAGAAGGTACTTCGTTCGATATCTCGTTCGAACGAGATATCGTTAGAAGTGACAGTTCGTTCGAACGAACTGGGATCTCGTTCGAACAGCCTCGTTCGAACGAGACTTCTAACGACCTGACAGTCCAAACTCGTTCGAAGCCTCGTTCGAACGAGACTTCTAACGAGCTGGCAGTTTGGTCCTTTTTGGACTGTTTTGACTTTTGGAGTTCCGTAAACTTGTCGAGGATATAGTTAACCTTCCAATGATGATGTAGTGATAGGTTTGGGACATTTGGGTATTTATGAGAAGGAATTTACATACGAGAGTGTGTTACATGGACGGTTTGGGTTGAGACGTGAGTGTCTAGTACGACGTGAGATAATTATGACGCGTATAATTACAAACCGGAATAGTATTAATCATGATAAGTATAAGCTAGTACGAGTATGCAATATGTACTACGATTAAAATACGGTATTACTAAGACGTGTGTTTACTTAGTATCAGTATATGGATTGTGTGTTTGACATACCTACCATACTTGCTATCACGGGAGGTTGCGTTCGCTTAGGACCCTCTATTCCTTGTGTGCCTACGCGGGGGATATAGACTGGTACCTCGATGAACATAGGTCATAGAAAGACTTATTGTGATATTAATAAGTCCGCTGATCATGGGAGCGTAGGTATGTGCGTGACCCATGTGATGGTGACTGTGTTCGCCTCCATTATTTGTGATGTTGTTATCGGTAAACTATTCCTGAGAGATTCGGAATATGCAATCCTTATGTACGTGATGTACCGGGATGGATAGCAGAGTATGTGTGCGCTACAGCTTAGATTGTGGGGTGCTTGTATTGTATATTTATGATATGATTAATATACATTATATTATGGGAATCCTCATGTTAATGTTGTAAAAATATTACGGTATTGTTTCGAGATATATAATGAGTTAACTGATAGTTATATCATTGGCATATTTAGTAACTGAGTTTACGTTAAACCTCTATTTAATTACGAGCGTTGTTATGTTAAATGGAACCGAGTAATATGGGTAGAACCTTTGGCAGTCTAGCTAGTTATGTTGTCGTTATAGATGGGTAATTGCGTTAGGAGTGCACAGTTAGACGAGAGGTGAGAATATCATGTGAGTGCACGTCCTAACATGTACTTCGCATTTAATGTTTTAAATGTTTTTAAAGAACTTGCAGGTTTTTAAAATATAACCCCACATTCGGGCTCTGACCCGTTTGCTTTTCAAATCTCTTTTTCTTTGTAAAACCATTTTAGGTGCCCAGCCACAAGGACACCAAGCATAGGTTACTCATTCAGGTGACGAGCTGTAGCTGCTTGTGGAAGCTACAGGGATTTGCATGTAGACGCTTCTATCTTTTGGATTCCAGAGTCATCATCTATCAGTTTTAGGGCATGTTGCCCATTTCTTTAGATACATCTTTTACATTTCAGTTTTCAGACTTTAGCATGTATTGTTTCAGTTTATTTATTTCAGTTATGGGATTGTAGTGGGGAGTTTTTCCTCCAGACTTTATTTACTGTTATGTGATGGTTATTCATTTTACCTCAGTATGGTGAATGGTGTTATTTATTTCTTCATTACATTGGTTGCATGTTAATTAGACTTAAATTAAAATTTGGCAACTTGATTTTTAAATACTAGGTGGTTAGTAATAATAAAATGTTTTCGACAGTGATGCTATTAACTGAGCCAGCGTGGCATTTTGAATTAATTTTATAAAGGAGTAGCTACCCGGTATTTAATTAGTCGGGGTGTCACACCTATGAAGCTCTGTATGGCAGGCCTTGTAGGTCGCCCGCTTGTTGGTTGGAAGTGGGTGATAACAAGTTCCTTGGACCTGAAATGATCCAAGACACTTCTTCGAAGATTGAGCTTATTCGAAATCGCATACGGATAGCCCAAGATCGTCAAAAAAGCTATGCCGATGCGGGTAGGAGACATATGGAATTGGGGGTTGGAGACCAAGTGTTAGTGCGAGTGTCCCCGATGAAGGGTATTAAACGTTTTGGGAAGAAAGGAAAGCTTGCACCCCGTTTTGTTGGACCTTTCCCGGTGATTGCAAAGGTTGGTCCCGTGGCATACCAACTCGTCTTGCCGGAACCTTTACAACAAATCCATGATGTATTCCATGTCTCCTCTTTGAAGAAGTACAGAAGGTGTGAAAGTGCCCTTTGGCACATTCCTTTCGAAGATATCGATTTGCAGCCCGATGTTTCTTATGAAGAGCAACCGGTTGCTATCCTTGAGTTTGGGGAGAGAAAGTTAAGATCTCGTGTGGTGCCCCTAGTGAGAGTTCATTGGAGTCATCATCATCCCAACGAATCAACTTGGGAACGTGAGGATGAGATGCGGGAGAAATATCCACATCTTTTCTTATGAGGTACGCCTGAATTTTGGGGGGAAAATTCCCTCATAAGGGGGGGAGTATGTAATAACCCTCGCTTATGAGACCGTATTTTATAGTAATTACTTAGTATAGTAATTGGAGACAAGTTTTGGGTTATGATTTGAATGTTAATTCAATGTAGAAAGTTGATATTTATTGTGAGTTTGCATACATATCATATCTATGGGTAAATATTGCTATGTCATGCTTATTAATATCATCTAAATTCAAAACGATATTTGGCTTAATTATAAGACCGGAACCTGAATTGAATTTTTAAAATGTCCAAATGATAATTTGGAGGTTACAGTTGATTCCGGAACGTGCGAAATAGTCAGATAATGTACCATATTGTATTTTAAAGTTTTGGGCATTTTTGACTGATTGTACCTAAATTATACAGTTGCGTATTATTTTATCGCACTATTAGTTAATTAAGTGGGACAATTGCCTTAAGCCACGACTTAAGTCTATTAAGTCTTCTAATTACCCTAATTTCCTTCCAAAACCAAAGAGAGAAAGAGAAGAGTAGAGAGAAAGACTTGGAGATTGAGAAGGATTTTGCTACTACACTAAGAGACCTGCAATTTGCTGAATCAAGGCAAGTTTTTTTACTTGCTATTTGTGTCTTGAGATAGATGATTTGCTATGATAATGATGTATTGATTTTGGTTTAGCAACTTAGGGTTTTTTTCCTTATGTATTTATGGGTTTTGAATCACTCAAAGATGATTGGGATGATTTATGAGGTTTAAGATGGTCAATAGTATCATTGATGTTATCTTGATGTTGGTATATAAGTTTGGCTTGAAGAAATTTGAGTTGGGGTAGAAAATGGAGTCCAAGACTCCATAGCCAATTCTTGGCAAAATCGCAGGCCCGAATCGATTCGTCCCCCTGGGCGAATCGATTCGGTTAAGTCCAGTGCTCAGGTCTTGTGAACCGAATCGATTCGAAATTGATCCGAATCGATTCGGCAGTTATGCAGAAACCCAAATTTTCTGGCCGAATCGATTCGGCCAAGGGGCGAATCGATTCGGTAGACCTGCACTTTTCCAAAATTTTTCTTTTAAATTTTAACCCTTTTTCTTTAGAATTAGTAATTAGGGACCTTTTTAAATGAAGTAAACATAGGGGTTAGAGTATTAGCTGAGTTGGGTCGACATCCTAGACTCGAAAGGGTTCATCTAGGGTTCGTTTAATGGGGAATTTAAAGTGATGTTTAGGCATTACTTTTATCTTGTAGTTCTATAAGGGTCTAGAACATCTTTAGGTCACTTTGGAGACCTTAGGAATCAACTTTAGTTAGATTTTGACTTGAGGGTTTATGTTAAAGCCTAAAGGAGGCTTTGGAACTAATTTTGGAGTCTGAATTTCTTCGGGGATGTTATGATAGTATGAAATACGTATAGTCCTGATTTAAGCCTATACATTTATTAAAATGGGAAATTGATAAGGTAAATGATAAATTACTAAATCATGTAATGGAAAAAAATAAATGGATGTTACACACCTCTCTAAATACCATCTTAAGGGAAGTCCGTGCGAGAGGTGAAGACCCCTGGCTAATGAATGCAGGGTGGATATAGTCCTAGGCCATATGAGCGCTTGTTTTATTTCTTTCTGCGATGGGTAGGAGATTCTGGGTGTGGTCTTGACTACCCCGCAGGCATATGGCCGCTTCTTGACGATTTCGATAGGATCCCAGGTTGTCTTATGTTAGGCCCTGGAAAATGATGGTTATTTAGGGACGCGCACAGTGGGGAAACCCGGACGGGCGGTCTTAGAATCGTTATATTTATGTTTATGACTATTCTAATTCTCGAGTTGGACTCGGTGGAGCATGAATGCCATAAAGAGCAAATTTATGCCACAAAGAGCATGCTATTGATATTAGTGCGATTAAGTGCACATGATAATAATTGTATTCCTGATAAGGAATGTCAAGGAAGATCTAAATGGAAATATGATGAAAAATGATAAAGGCTCATATGTACTTTTAATTCTGTTTTATATGAATTTATCTACATAGCAATTTATTAGCTTTAGTTTCCTCACATGATGTCACCATGCTAGACTATCATTCATGCTTACTTGCGCATCATTGTCATACCTGTTATTTATCTATTGATCACATATACCCGGCTCTGACCGGTTTTCCTTTCTTGTTGTATATGTATATATATAATCCGTTCAGGTGTTCCGCCGCACGGTCGCCCGTAATTACCTTTCCTTCCACATGTTTTTGAGGAGCCGTGACATTGTGCGGGTTTCAAGGGATGTTTGTGTAGTTGCCTCCGTTTATGTTTTCTAGCTATGATCAGTTTATTCGGGCATGTTGCCCAAACCGTTGTAATTGTATAATGAATCTATTATGTAACCCTTGGTACTATTTGCATGTTGTATGGCTAATCTTGACCGACGTTTCATTCGGTCCTTTTGTATCTTTTGGGTTTCTTATGTACGCTTGTTGGGGTTTCCACCCTCTATTTCTATTATGGGTTGTTGAAAATGTTTTCTTTTTATTTCAAAACCAAAGTTTTTGATAACCCGTTTTCTGGAATATAGTGTGGTTATTCCTTATGCTTTGTATATGGTTGTGATGCTGAGGATGATATTTATCCATGATTTCCTATTTTATCGAGGTATAGGGCTGGCCACCCTTTATTTCGGATAGCGGGTTGTCACAGAGAAGTCTTCTTCTTCTTTACTACTGAGCACCTGGAGTTCTTGCGGGACATTTTAGCCGAGACATCGAAATCGACACATGTGGGTATTTTTTATGTCACCCTATTTCATTGTAATCCATGTAAGTTGTGTCGTATAAATTATAGTGAAATAAAAAGGTTTTGCCCTTCGGGGATTTTTCCTAAAATTGTTTCTTTTACCGCATGCTTTATTCATGGAGTGGATTTAAGCACTTAGATGCATGTTTAGGGTTTAACAAGTTAAAATTGGTTTTAACTAAAAATTGGAACAAAGTTGCTTTTACCTAAAGGGCACACTAAAGGACCGTTTCAGGTCCTAATGTCAGGCTCAAGAAGCTTTAATAACAAAACCATGTGGTATACGTATTTTGTAAACATTTGATGTAATGAAAATGTAAGGAACATTCTTATTCTTACTTTATCGAGATCAAATTTCATGTATTTAAATATTTTGCAAGGAATGAAACCTTGGATCCGTAGTCTTTGGGTCCAAGTACCCCTGCATTAAAACAAGTCTTGGGGTCCATATATCCCCGACATAAAACTATTCTTGAGATCCAAATACCCCCAACTTAAATTAGTCTTGAGGTTCAAGTACCACTGATTTAAAAACTAGCTTGAGGTCAAGGTGTCCCGGACTTAAAAAACTAATCTTAATGTTCGAGTATCCCTAACATAAAACCAGTCTGGAGGTTTGATTACCCTTGATTTTAAACCAATCTTGAGGTATGAGTAATAGTGAATTAAATATTTTATATAAAATTGCAAGGACTCCAAACATGATTTTAAGGACCAAAAACAACGAGTTTTATAAGAAAAATTCTAGGACATTTTAAGACTAAACATTATTAACTCCGAATAGGATTAGGGATTGATCGTCCAAGACCACCGCATTTTTTAACAAAATTTAGTCTTAAATAGTCACAAGGTTTGCACACCCTTGATGCATTTTTTTGTGAAATATAAGGATTGCATCCATAATTGTATAAATTATGAGGTCTCATGACCCTTGTTAGCAGACAATTTGCAATTTGTAAAGTCCTCGGATTAAAAAGAAATGGGGTTGGGGCTATGCCTACTACCAATTACTCAAGAAAAAACTAATAATGTATTCTTGACAAAGAATAATAATGAACTAAAGTAGACATTTAGATAAAAAGGTATAACACATAGATAGAAGGAAAAATATCTTTTAATGTAGATGATGGAGTACATATGGTTGAAACAAACCAAATAAAGAGTACATAAAGATGATCAAACACCCTTTCACCATTATCTTCAGCTTGAGCAAAGGTATGAAAATTCTCTTTTTGACCATCATGTTTTAAACCAAAGGTACCAACTTGCTCCAATGATTCGCTAACCTCTTTAACCTCTCCCTCTTATTCATCAAAGTTAGAGTGAACCGATAGAATCCTGGAGATGTCAAGCTCACAACAGATGGCTGACACTTTAGCCCTATAGTCATCAAATTCAATAATATAACGACCAATTATGAAAGTTTGATGCTCCTAAGACTTAAACTACATGAACACGTAAGCCTCAATTGCATCATTCACGTGGCCTTAAAACTTATCGTGATTAACACCAATCTTTAACAAGTTATTCTTGAAGACTTAATAATTAAGGATAATATTAGTCACGGTTCATCTCTATATGAAGTAACTTAATGTTTACGATAACCAAGTTTGTTTCTATTTTATCTAGCTTTTGCCTCCAAATTTAGATTGTATGACTTTCGAGTTTCATAACTTGACTTAAATTCCTCATGACATAATTTTATCCCCACATGATCGATAAAAAGCTCATATTTTGCACTTTTGTTTGCTTCCCTAAAATCTCTAAGGAAGACTTTTAAAGTCGAAGTAGAGCCTTACGGTCACCATCTAGATCAAATTAACATTCCTCAACATACTTATATTTTGTCTTCACGTGTGACAACCCGCTATCCCAGATAAGGGGTGGCCAGCCCGATACTCAAACGTAACAGGAATCATGGATGGATATCATTTTCAGCATCAACAAAATAAACTGAGTATACGGGAAAACCACCCAATAAATTAGAAAACGGGTTTCCAAAAAGTTTAAAATTTTAAAATGCAGTTAAGAAATTTAAATTTAAACAAGCCAAATCTGACAAGTAAGTGGAATTCCACAAGAATATATATAATACATCTAAGACGAATGTATACAAAAGGACCGAATAAGCTGTCGATCCACAACAACATACAACGAAGTCCAACAATTTAAATATCTTACACAATACAGTCATTAAACAAGTACAAAAGTTTGGGCCACACGCCCGAGTATAAGACCCGAACATATCTAGAACACAAAGATGAAAGCGTCTAATACAATGTCCTGTAATAACCCGCAAAATCTTACAACTCGTCGAAAGCAAAGGAATGGGAACATCAAAACGGGCGTCCTTGCGGTGGAGCACCTTAACGGATACAACATATACACAACAAGGAAAGTAAACCGGTCAGGGTCGGGTTCTATATGATCACCAAAAGAAATAAAAAGCATGATAGAAATGAATAGTTATGCATGAATGATAAGGCTGATAATATGGCATGTTATCTAGCATGTTAATCCTATATTACAATTTAAGGCAATTTAACTAAATGATGAAATAAAATTTCATTTATATAAGAGGAAGAAAAGTAGATAACATAAATTTAAAACCTTTCCTCATTTATCCAATTTCCATTATCTTTTATATTCCTTAATAGGAATAAAACCATCTATTAACTTCCATAGTTATTTATCTTACCATTTCATCTATCCATTCCTTTATGGAATACCATTTATACCAAGTGCTATTTATGGCACATTAATCTCAATCCCGTGCTCTTTAGGGAACATATCCATGCTCTTTATGGCATATAACCATCAAGTCCCACTTGATGCAGAAAAGTTATATTCATATAAATATAACGATTCTAAGACCGACCCTCCGAGTTTCCCCACTGGGCGCGCCCCTAAATGACCATCATCTTCCAGGGGCCTATTAAACAAGGCAGCCTGGGATCATAACGCAACGTCGGGAAGTGAACATATGCCTGCGGTAAAGTCAGGATCACACTCGGAATCCCCTAACCAGCGCAAAAAAACATTTAAAAACCCCGCATATGGCCTAGGACTATATCCTCCCTGCATTCATTAGCCAGGGGGCATCACCAAGCGCGCGAACTTTCCTTATGGTGTCATTTAGAGAGGTGTGTTTAAGTAAATTAACATTTACCATATTTTATCTCATTTACATTTCAATTTACCATTACCAAATTCCATTTCCAATATCCATGTGTTTGGTTCTTTTTATTCGAACCTATCATAATTAAACAACCGGGTTCATTTTATTTGAACCAATCATCATTAACATAGCTCGGGTTCATTTTAGTGGAACCTATCATCTTTAAACCATTTGGGTTCATTTTAGTGGAACCTATCATCTTTAAACCATTTGGGTTCATTTTATGCGAACTTAATTCCCATCGAAGATTATCATTAATATTCCTCAATTTAGAAGTCCCGACTAAATCTCCAAATGATCATTTTGATCCTACAAATACCCAAAGTTCATATAACTTTGATAAGCCCCTAAGTCTCCAAGTTAGGGCATTTAACTTCCTAACTTCTAAAAAAATTTAATAAAGGAAGGAATGCCTTAGCATTTCTTGAAACAACCCGGAAAATAAACCCCAGATGACCCAATTCAAATATAGGGTGGCGACCAACTCAACTAATACTCTTGGACTCTAATTTTACTTCTTTCAAGAAGGTTCCTAGATCCTAAGCCTGAGGAAAAAGATCAAAATTTGAAAAGAAAACAAAAGAGAAATGCAGGGTTTCCGAATCGATTAGTCCTAGCCGAATCGATTCGGCCAGGAAAAGTGGGGATTCTGCATAATTGTCGAATCGATTTGGACTATCCGAATCGATTTGGATTACCCAGACCTGGAAACTGTCCCATGGCTAATCGATTCGGCCAGGCCAAATCGATTCGGTTCTGCAAATTTCCAAGTTTTGGCTATGGAGTTCTGAACTCCAAATTTCTTCCCAACTCAAAACCAACTGAAACCAAGATCATCTATCGCCACCAATACGTAATAAAGGCCTCTAACTAACATTATTTACAATAATTATCATTCAAATCCATCTCCAAGGTTTAATACCCAATTAATCTAACAAAACCCTAAAATGATTAAACACAACAAATTCATAACTATCCATGCTAATTAATCCACTTAAATCATATAATAGCAAATAGGTAACTTGCCTTGATGTAGGAAAATTAGATTTGAGGAAGATGCAAGCAAGATCCAAGCTCCAATCTCTCTTTTCTCCAAAGTTCTCTTCGTCTCTCTATTCTCTCTAGGGCTCAATTGTGTTTTAAGAGAAATGAGGGAAAAATAATAAGGCTAGCAAGACTTAATCGGGCCTTAAGTCTAAAATGTCCAACTCTAATGGCTAATACGCGATAAAATAAATCGTAACTACACATTTAAGCTATAACCAGTCAAAAGTGCCCGAAATACCAAAATGCAATATGGCACTTATTTTGACTGTCTCGTACCTACCGGGAGTAACTACACCCTCCAAATTATCATTTGGGAATTCTATAAATCATTTTAAGTTTCGGTTTCTCATTAAACCAAAATGTCATTTTAATTCTTATAACACAACAAGTCACCACATGGATATTTTTACCTACTCATCAGGTAATCATACAACATTTCAGTAAATATTAACCTTTTTCATATTAAATTAATATTTACTCAACATCCATCATTTTATAATTAATTACTACACCTAGTAAATAAATATAAAATAGGCTACCAAAATAGAGGGTTGTTACATACTCCCCCCTTATAAGGGAATTTTTTCCCTAAAATTCAGGCATATCTCACAAGAAGAAATGCGGATACCATTCCCGCATGTCATCCCCACGATCACATGTCGACTCCTCGACACTATGGTGATTACATTACACCCTAACCAAGGTACTACCGGCGATCTCGATCGCCTCTCTCCACGCTCTAAAATAGCAACCGTCTACTCCTCATAAGGAACCTCAAGTTGCATCTACTTCGAAATAAATGTGCCTAAGGGCACCATCACATCTCTTGTATTTCCATATAGAAGAGATATGGAACACATTATGAACTTGCTGCAAATATTTTAGTAGAGCAAGTTAATAGGCTACCGGACCCACCTTAACATATATAGGAAAGGTCCATCGTAACGCGGTGCAAGTTTTCCTTCTAATCGAAATGCTTAATGCCCTTCATAGGCGATACTCACACTAACACTTGGTCCATCGACCTCAAACTCCACATGCCTTCTTCCAGCATCGACATAACCCTTTCGTCGATTTTGGTTATACGAATGTGATTCTGAATGAGTTCAATTTTCAAAGAAGTATCTCGGATCATTTCAGGTTCGAGAGACTTATCATCTCGCACCTCTAACCAACAAGCGGGAGATACACAAGGCCTACGATACAAGGCTTTATAAGGCGCTATCCCAATAGTGAATCGATACAAATTATAATAAGTGAATTCAACTAGTGGGAGACACTGTTCCCGACTAATTTGTGTAATACCCCGTACTTTTGGCTATATTTATTTTTGGGATTAATTAATTAAATGCGTATTAATTGGAAATTAATCCGGGTTATAAATACTAATATGATGCGATTTGGTATTTGTTTATGTACATATAAGATTATATATGTATTTGGTATTATGAAATTTGTCGTGGGATTTATATACGGTAATTTGGAAATTTTGTTGAGACGCGTGGGACCGCTGCGTCACGGTATAATATTTTGATATTAAAAGTGAATTTAAAATCTATAATCCGTATAGTCGTTTTGAGTGCGCCAACGCGTCCGGAAGGGTCGAGATAGTCAAAAAACACTAGCCGGGGGTATAGTTTGGGTCCCGGGGTATTTTTAGGCCATACCGGTAACTTAAAGAGTATTTTAGTAATTTGGTATTTTTGGGTAATTAAAAGTGACGAAAATTGAGAGTTGTAATCTGATAAGGAATTGACCCAACCAACCCTTATTAACCCAACAAGCCACGGAGGTTTATTAAATTAGGTTTTCATAAGTTCCCCAAAGCAAACCCTAGCCACCATAGCCTTTTGGAGAAGAAAGCTTGGAGAAGGAGAGAGAGAGAGAGGAATTCTGCAGAAATTCTACACCAAATCCACACCAAATTCAGAGACAAACAAGGCAAGTGGTTTAAATATGTTTAACTTCAGCAAATGTTCTTTCAATGTTAGAAAAACTGAAAATTTATAATTGTTATTGGAAGATGAATGAAAACCCATGATTAATTGGACTTAGGTTATGAATATTGAAGATAAATTGCATGTAGAATAGTTGGAGATGATAAATCTGATGTTAATGCATGATTGGGTGAAAGAAAAACGGATTAAATTTGATGAATTGAGGGTTCCAAATTCTAGGGTTCATGTTAATAAATGAATTGGGGAAAAGTTTAAGAAATTGTAAATTGATTGATGATTAGGGTGAGTAAATCCATACAAACGTGATAGGATGTGGTTATACCATGTTTAGAATTGTTTAGAGACTTTAAAACAATCGTTAGGATAAATTTTAGAGGTGATTTGAGGAGTGAAAATGGTGAAAAACGATTTTTGGGAAATTCTGGGCCGAAACTGGCAGCTCGTTAGAAGCAGCCCCAGGTCGTTCGAACGAACTCGTTCGAACGAGCTTCTAACGAGTTGACCAGTCGTTGCTAACGAGGAGGGATTTTCGTTCGATATCTCGTTCGAACGAGATATCGTTAGAAGGGTCAGTTCGTTCGAACGAACTGGGATCTCGTTCGAACAGCCTCGTTCGAACGAGACTTCTAACGACCTGACAGTCCAAACTCGTTCGAAGCCTCGTTCGAACGAGACTTCTAACGAGTTGACAGTTTGACCCTTTTTGGACTGTTTTGACTTTTGGAGTTCCGGGAACTGGTTCAAGGGTAGAGTTAGCATTCCTTTGATGATATAGTGATTGATTTGGGACTTTTGGGTTATTGAGATGAGTAAATCATATACTAGAGTTATATTCATTGAACCATTTGGGTTGAGACGTGAGTGTCTACTACGATGTGAGGATGAATCATGGCGCGTATAATTACAAACCGGAATAGTACGAATTGTGATAATTATACTTAGTACGAGAGTGCAATATATACTGCGATTAAAATACGGTATTACTAAGATGTGTGTTTACTTAGTATTGGTATATGGATTGTATGTATGACATACCTACCATACTTGCTATCACGGGAGGTTTCGTTCGCTTAGGACCCTCTAATCCTTGTTTGCCTACGGGGGGGATATAGACTGGTACCTTGATGAACATAGGTCATAGAAAGACTTATTGTGATATTAATAAGTCCGCTGACCATGGGAGCGTAGGTATGTGCGTGACCCATGTGATGGTGACTGTGTTCGCCTCCATTATTTGTGATGTTGTTATCGGTAAACTATTCCTGAGAGATTCAGAATATGTAATCCTTATGTACGTGATGTACCGGGATGGATAGCAGAGTATGTGTGCACTACAGCTTAGATTGCGGAGTGCTTGTATTGTATATTTATGAGATGAATAATATACACTATATTAATGGGAATCCTCCTGTTATTATTGTAAAAATATTACGGTATTGTTTCGAGATATATAATGAGTTAACTGATAGTTATATCATTGGCATATTTAGTAACTGAGTTTACGTTAAACCTCTATTTAATTACGAGCGTTGTTATGTTAAATGGAACCGAGTAATATGGGTAGAACCTTTGGCAGTCTAGCTAGTTATGTTGTCAGCTAGCTAGTAGTATGGGTCGTTATAGATGGGTATTTGCGTTAGGAGTGCACAGTTAGACGAGAGGTGAGAATATCATGTGAGTGCACGTCCTAACATGTACTTTGCATTTAATGTTTTAAATGTTTTTAAAGCACTTGCAGGTTTTTAAAATATAACCCCACATTCGGGCTCTGACCCGTTTGCTTTTCAAATCTTTTTCTTGTAAAACCATTTTAGGTGCCCAGCCACAAGGACACCAAGCATAGGTACTCATTCAGGTGACGAGCTGTAGCTGTTTGTGGAAGCTACAGGGATTTGCTCATAGACGCTTCTATCTTTTGGATTCCAGAGTCACTATCTATCAGTTGTAGGGCATGTTGCCAATTTCTATTTAGAGCATCTTTTACATTTCAGTTTTCAGACTTTAGCATGTAGTATTTCAGTTTCAGTTATTTATCTTCAGTATGGGATTGTAGTGAGGGGTTTCCTCCAGACGTTATTTATTTCTATTGTGATGGTTATTCATTTTACAGGAGTTCTGGGTGCGGTTCGACCGCAAGTATTTTCCGTCCGCAGTTCATACAGAGATGAGGAGGAAACTGATGAGTTTGAAGCAGGAGGGCAAGACAGTGGCCGAGTATGAGGCCGAGTTCACTAACCTGTTGAATATCGTTCCAGACGAGATTCCAACAGAGAAGAAGAAGATTGAGAAGTTCACCGACGGGTTGAATTGGAGGATCCGTCAGCATCTACTAGGGAACCTATCGTTGGCCACGTATTCTGATGTGGTTAACGCTGCATTGTTGCACTACCAGGACCACCGTTTTCATATGGCCGAGGGCAAGCGGTCAGGGGAGTCTAGCCATCAGGGCAGGACTGGAGGACATGGTGCCAGCGGGGCACAAACCGGTCAGGGGCAGAGACAGAATGAGCAGGGTACCCAGTAGGGGGACAATAAGAGGTTCCGATCAGGGAACTACCGGCAGGGACAGGGAGGTTTCCGCCAGGGCCATCAGGGTCCAAACGGCCATCAGGGCCAACAGGGACAGAATGGGCAGTAGTTTCATTAGGGCCAGCAGGGCCAAGGGAGGAATGGTAACGGCCACCAGGGCCGGGGACAGCAGGGGCAGAGGGGAGGGAACTTCCCAGGGAAGTGCTTTACTTGTGGCAAGACTGGCCATAAGAAGCAGGATTGTCCTGATAGGGGCAGGGCCCCACAGCAGCAGCAGCAGGGTGCTCGCCAGGAGCCACAGAGGCCTATGTTTCCCGCCGCTCTTCCTGCACCGCCACAGATGGCAGCTTTGCCACCCATTCCAGCAGTCCAAGCTCAGCAGGGGCAGCTACAGTATGGACGTGTCTACAACGTTCACCAGGCTGCAGTTCCACAGGCACCGCCCGCGATCGAGGGTACGTTTCCTATCCATGGCACTATGGGTCGGGTGTTATTTGATACGGGTGCTACACACTATTTTATTGCTACACACTTCGCGAAAGCTTTAGGATTGTTAGCTACGGCAGAGAGCACAGTGACGTGTGTCGACTCACCATTAGGGAGTGGGTCACTTATTTTCTTTATATGCCGGGGAGTGGGGGTAGAGGTTGGTGGTTTGGTATTGCCTGCGGACATGTTAGTGTTAGACATGCATGTTCACGATGTGATCATCGGTATGGACTGGCTCGTATCATATAGGGCCATGATTGATTGCTTCAGCGGGAGCATTGTTTTTGCCATTCCGGGGCAGGAGATGTTTATAGTGGCGATGCCTCGCCCAGAGGGAGGATCGACCGCTCATCTGTATTACATTGAGGAGGATACCTCTAAGGAGGTTGTGATTCCTTTGGATTCGATCCCGGTTGTCAGGGAGTATTCAGATGTATTTCAGGAGATACCAGGCTTACCACCCAGTCGGGAAATAGACTTCGTTATTGATTTGCTACCGGGTACGAGACCTATAGCACGTGCACCGTACCGTATGGCTCCAGCTGAGATGCGAGAGTTATGGGATCAGATAGAGCAGCTGTTAGGGCAGGGCTTTATTCGCAGGAGTACCTCACCTTGGGGCGCTCCAGTTTTGTTTGTGAAGAAGAGGGATGGTTCACTAAGATTGTGTGTGGACTACCGAGAGTTGAATAAGGTCACGATACGGAATAAGTATCCGTTGCCTCGAATCGATGACTTATTCGACCAGTTGAGAGGAGCTTCTTTCTTCTCGAAGATTGACTTGAGGTCAGGATACCATCAGTTGCGTATCAGGGAGGAGGATGTCTCGAAGACTGCGTTCTTATCGAGATATGGTTCTTACGAGTTTCGGGTTATGCCTTTCGGCTTGACCAATGCACCAGCAGTGTTTATGGACTTGATGAACAGGGTGTTCAGGGATTTCCTAGATCAGTTTGTCATTATCTTCATTGATGACATTCTGGTTTACTCTCAGACAGAGGAGGAGCATGCCGAGCATTTGAGGCAGGTTTTGCAGACACTCCGTCAGAACGAGTTGTATGCAAAATATGAGAAGTGCGGGTTTTGGCTAAAGGAAGTCCAATTCTTGGGTCACATTATTTCCGACCAGGGAATATCTGTCGATCCGGGGAAGGTTTCAGCGGTGAGGGAGTGGGGACAGCCCACGACACCAACGGAGATTCGTAGTTTCTTGGGTCTAGCAGGATACTACAGGAGATTTATTCGGGGTTTCTCGGAGATAGCACGTCCTTTGACACATCTTACTCGTAAGGGTGTGCCATATATCTGGAGTGATGCCTGTCAGTTGGCATTCGATGAATTGAAGGACAAATTGACCTCAGCACCTGTGTTAGCATTGCCGAGACCGGGAGTTGAGTATTTGGTTTACACCGACGCGTCTTTGCAAGGACTTAGAGGTGTATTGCAGCAGGAGAGACAGGCCATAGCTTATGCTTCCCGTAAGCTTAAGCCTCATGAGAAGAATTACCCCACACATGATTTGGAGTTGGCAGCGGTAGTATTTGCCTTACGGATTTGGAGGCACTATCTTTTGGGGGAGAAGTTTCAGCTGTTCACGGACCACAAGTCACTACAATATCTGTTCACGCAGAAGGGCAGCGTAGGTGGCTTGAATTTTTGAAAGACTACCAGTTCGACATCCAGTACCACCCGGGTAAGGCTAACGTGGTAGCAGACGCGTTGAGCCGTAGACCAGTAGATGAGGTGGCAGAGGTGTGGAAGGCAAAGTGGAAGGAATTGGGACACCAGGATGCAGTGGCCCGATCTTTCTTGTCTGTGATGACCGTTACACCGCAAATTGTTACGAAGGTAGTACGGGCACAGGCTAATGACTCGTTCTGTCAGGAGCAGATAGTTCGATTGCTAGCAGAGGGAGCCGAGTCCTATACCGTTAGCTCAGACGGGGGATTGCGCTTCAATGGGAGATTGGTAGTACCGGAAGGGGAAGAATTGCGGCACGAAGTGATGGCAGAGTCGCACGGCTCACGGTTCGCGGTACATCCCGGAGGGGACAAAATCTACCAAGACATGAGACGGCAATATTGGTGGAGCGGTATGAAGAAAGATATCGCTGAGTTTGTCTCAAAATGCGCCACTTGTCAGCTTGTAAAAGTGGATCATCAGAGACCAGCAGGATTGCTACAGCCGTTGGAGGTTTCGGTATGGATGTGGGAGAGCATATCCATGGACTTTATTACGGGGTTGCCTACGTCGCAGAGGGGTCACGACTCCGTTTGGGTAATTGTGGACAGGTTGTCCAAGGTCGCTCACTTCTTACCCGTAAGGACTGATTACACTACGGGACAGTATGCCCAACTCTTCATTTCAGAGATTGTGAGACTTCACGGTGTGCCCTTGAATATCATGTCTGACAGAGACAAGATATTTGTTTCAAGGTTTTGGGAAAGTTTCCAGGAGGCCATGGGCACGGAATTGCGGTTGAGTACGGCTTATCATCCGCAGACCGATGGGCAGACAGAGCGCACCAAACAGATGTTGGAAGACATGCTACGCATGTGCATTATTGACTTCGGGGGTGGATGGGAGAAGTACCTTCCACTGGTGGAGTTTGCTTACAACAACTCCTATCAGTTCACGATCGGCATGGCTCCGTTCGAGGCATTATACGGTAGGCCTTGTCGTTCCCCAGCATGTTGGTTGGAGGTGGGGACAACAAACTACTTGGGCCGGAAGTGATTCAGGATACTTCGGCAAGGATTGAGTTGATTCGGAGTCGCATTCGGGTAGCTCAAGACAGGCAGAAGAGTTATGCTGATGCGAAGAGGTTTTTCAGAGAGTTCCAAGTGGGGGACCAGGTTTTGCTCAGGGTTTCTCCGATGAAGGGGATTATGCGATTCGGGAAGAAGGGGAAGTTGGCACTGAGGTATGTGGGGCCGTTTCCTATTATCGAGCGGATCGGACCGGTTGCGTACAGACTTGGACTACCGGAGCACTTGCATCGAATTCACGACGTGTTCCATATTTCCTCACTGAGGAAATACCTTAGAGATAATTTGGCTCATTCTCACATTGCTGTGGAGGACATCGATCTCCAGCCGGATAGCTCCTACGAGGAGGGGCCAATTGCTATTTTGGACCGAAGCGAGAGGAAACTGCGGTCAAAGATAGTTCTGTTAGTGCGTGTTCAGTGGCAACATCACAATGTCGAGGAGTCCACATGGGAGCGCGAGGATGAGATGCGCGAACGTTATCCAGAGCTATTTTTTTTAGCAGGTACTTTCTAGATTCGAATTTCGGGACGAAATTCAGTTATTAGGGGGGAAGTATGTAATACCCCGTACTTTTGGCTATATTTATTTTTGGGATTAATTAATTAAATGCGTATTAATTGGAAATTAATCCGGGTTATAAAGATTAATATGATGCGATTTGGTATTTGTTTATGTACATATAAGATTATATATGTATTTGGTATTATGAAATTTGTCGTGGGATTTATATACGGCAATTTGGAAATTTTGTTGAGACGCGTGGGACCGCCGCGTCACGGTATAATATTTTGATATTAAAAGTGAATTTAAAATCTATAATCCGTATAGTCGTTTTGAGTGCGCCAACGCGTCCGGAAGGGTCGAGATAGTCAGAAAACACTAGCCGGGGGTATAGTTTGGGTCCCGGGGTATTTTTAGGCCATACCGGTAACTTAAAAGGTATTTTAGTAATTTGGTATTTTTGGGTAATTAAAAGTGACGAAAATTGAGAGTTGTAATCTGATAAGGAATTGACCCAACCAACCCTTATTAACCCAACAAGCCACGGAGGTTTATTAAATTAGGTTTTCATAAGTTCCCCAAAGCAAACCCTAGCCACCATAGCCTTTTGGAGAAGAAAGCTTGGAGAAGGAGAGAGAGAGAGAGGAATTCTGCAGAAATTCTACACCAAATCCACACCAAATTCAGAGACAAACAAGGCAAGTGGTTTAAATATGTTTAACTTCAGCAAATGTTCTTTCCATGTTAGAAAAACTGAAAATTTATAATTGTTATTGGAAGATGAATGAAAACCCATGATTAATTGGACTTAGGTTATGAATATTGAAGATAAATTGCATGTAGAATAGTTGGAGATGATAAATCTGATGTTAATGCATGATTGGGTGAAAGAAAAACGGATTAAATTTGATGAATTGAGGGTTCCAAATTCTAGGGTTCATGTTCATAAATGAATTGGGGAAAAGTTTAAGAAATTGTAAATTGATTGATGATTAGGGTGAGTAAATCCATACAAACGTGATAGGATGTGGTTATACCATGTTTAGAATTGTTTAGAGACTTTAAAACAATCGTTAGGATAAATTTTAGAGGTGATTTGAGGAGTGAAAATGGTGAAAAACGATTTTTGGGAAATTCTGGGCCGAAACTGGCAGCTCGTTAGAAGCAGCCCCAGGTCATTCGAACGAACTCGTTCGAATGAGCTTCTAACGAGTTGACCAGTCGTTGCTAACGAGGAGGGATTTTCGTTCGATATCTCGTTCGAACGAGATATCGTTAGAAGGGTCAGTTCGTTCGAACGAACTGGGATCTCGTTCGAACAGCCTCGTTCGAACGAGACTTCTAACGACCTGACAGTCCAAACTCGTTCGAACGAGACTTCTAACGAGTTGACAGTTTGACCCTTTTTGGACTGTTTTGACTTTTGGAGTTCCGGGAACTGGTTCAAGGGTAGAGTTAGCATTCCTTTGATGATATAGTGATTGATTTGGGACTTTTGGGTTATTGAGATGAGTAAATCATTTACTAGAGTTATATTCATTGAACATTTTTGGGTTGAGACGTGAGTGTCTACTACGATGTGAAGATGAATCATGGCGCGTATAATTACAAACCGAAATAGTACGAATTGTGATAATTATAGTTAGTACGAGAGTGCAATATGTACTGCGATTAAAATACGGTATTACTAAGATGTGTGTTTACTTAGTATTGGTATATGGATTGTATGTATGACATACCTACCATACTTGCTATCACGGGAGGTTTCGTTCGCTTAGGACCCTCTAATCCGTGTGTGCCTACGGGGGGGATATAGACTGGTACCTTGATGAACATAGGTCATAGAAAGACTTATTGTGATATTAATAAGTCCGCTGACCATGGGAGCGTTGGTATGTGCGTGACCCATGTGATGGTGACTGTGTTCGCCTCCATTATTTGTGATGTTGTTATCGGTAAACTATTCCTGAGAGATTCGGAATATGTAATCCTTATGTACGTGATGTACCGGGATGGATAGCAGAGTATGTGTGCACTACAGCTTAGATTGCGGAGTGCTTGTATTGTATATTTATGAGATGAATAATATACACTATATTAATGGGAATCCTTATGTTATTATTGTAAAAATATTACGGTATTGTTTCGAGATATATAATGAGTTAACTGATAGTTATATCATTGGCATATTTAGTAACTGAGTTTACGTTAAACCTCTATTTAATTACGAGCGTTGTTATGTTAAATGGAACCGAGTAATATGGGTAGAACCTTTGGCAGTCTAGCTAGTTATGTTGTCAGCTAGCTAGTAGTATGGGTCGTTATAGATGGGTATTTGCGTTAGGAGTGCACAGTTAGACGAGAGGTGAGAATATCATGTGAGTGCACGTCCTAACATGTACTTTGCATTTAATGTTTTAAATGTTTTTAAAGCACTTGCAGGTTTTTAAAATATAACCCCACATTCGGGCTCTGACCCGTTTGCTTTTCAAATCTTTTTCTTGTAAAACCATTTTAGGTGCCCAGCCACAAGGACACCAAGCATAGGTACTCATTCAGGTGACGAGCTGTAGCTGTTTGTGGAAGCTACAGGGATTTGCTCATAGACGCTTCTATCTTTTGGATTCCAGAGTCACTATCTATCAGTTGTAGGGCATGTTGCCCATTTCTATTTAGAGCATCTTTTACATTTCAGTTTTCAGACTTTAGCATGTAGTATTTCAGTTTCAGTTATTTATCTTCAGTATGGGATTGTAGTGAGGGGTTTCCTCCAGACGTTATTTATTTCTATTGTGATGGTTATTCATTTTACTTCAGTATGGTGAATGGCGTTATTTATTTCTTTACACTTGTTGCATGTTAATCAGACTTAAATTAAAATTTGGCAACTTGCTTTTTAAATACTAGGTGGTTAGTAATAATAAAATGTTTTCGACAGTGATGCTATTAACTGAGCCAACTTGACATTTTGAATTAATTTTATAAAGGAGTAGCTACCCGGTATTTAATTAGTCGGGGTGTCACAGGTGGTATCAGAGCATCAGGTTCTAGTGTCCTTTAGGATCTGTACGGCTATTATGTTTCCGCTACGTTTCTTTGATATAGAGCCCTGTATTTTAGGACTGTTGTATTCTTTTTGTGTATGCTTCGTTCTTCAGCTATTTTAAGTTTATAAACCGTGAACTTATAAACTTTGTTCATATTTCAGATGCCTCCACGACGTGCACGATGAGTTCCCAGGAATGCAGTGCCCGAACCCCAGCCCGCTCCAGTTCAGGGCATGTTGAACGCCGCTGAGGTTGCTGCTATAGTAGCCCAAGCGGTAAATGCCGCGATTGCCGTTATTCAGCAGGCACCACCACCGGCGCCGGTTGCCGCGCCAGTACAGGTTAATGCATTCCCGTCTGCTTGGGAGGGTGTACGTGACGCTTTTCAGAAAGCGCATCCGCCAGAGTTTGCTGGTAGCTCAGATGTGGTCGTCTCGAGCCAATGGAGGAAGGACATACAGAGGCATTTGAGGATGCATGAGTGAACTGATGTTCAGAAACAGGTGCTAGCTACTTTCAAGCTAGTGGGATCTGCACTACAGTGGTGGGAGTCTATCACCACTGCGGAGGAGAGGGATACCCTCACGATTCAGGAGTTCTGGGTGCGGTTCGACCGCAAGTATTTTCCGTCCGCAGTTCATACAGAGATGAGGAGGAAACTGATGAGTTTGAAGCAGGAGGGCAAGACAGTGGCCGAGTATGAGGCCGAGTTCACTAACCTGTTGAATATCGTTCCAGACGAGATTCCAACAGAGAAGAAGAAGATTGAGAAGTTCACCGACGGGTTGAATTGGAGGATCCGTCAGCATCTACTAGGGAACCTATCGTTGGCCACGTATTCTGATGTGGTTAACGCTGCATTGTTGCACTACCAGGACCACCGTTTTCATATGGCCGAGGGCAAGCGGTCAGGGGAGTCTAGCCATCAGGGCAGGACTGGAGGACATGGTGCCAGCGGGGCACAAACTGGTCAGGGGCAGAGACAGAATGAGCAGGGTACCCAGCAGGGGGACAATAAGAGGTTCCGATCAGGGAACTACCGGCAGGGACAGGGAGGTTTCCGCCAGGGCCATCAGGGTCCAAA
Source organism: Sambucus nigra (assembly GCA_949130495.1). Lineage (NCBI taxonomy): Eukaryota > Viridiplantae > Streptophyta > Magnoliopsida > Dipsacales > Adoxaceae > Sambucus > Sambucus nigra. The sequence goes on from OX422220.1 coordinate 374,806,030, forward strand.
CGGCCATCAGGGCCAACAGGGACAGAATGGGCAGTAGTTTCATCAGGGCCAGCAGGGCCAAGGGAGGAATGGTAACGGCCACCAGGGCCGGGGACAGTAGGGGCAGAGGGGAGGGAACTTCCCAGGGAAGTGCTTTACTTGTGGCAAGACTGGCCATAAGAAGCAGGATTGTCCTGATAGGGGCAGGGCCCCACAGCAGCAGCAGCAGGGTGCTCGCCAGGAGCCACAGAGGCCTATGTTTCCCGCCGCTCTTCCTGCACCGCCACAGATGGCAGCTTTGCCACCCATTCCAGCAGTCCCAGCTCAGCAGGGGCAGCTACAGTATGGACGTGTCTACAACGTTCACCAGGCTGCAGTTCCACAGGCACCGCCCGCGATCGAGGGTGCGTTTCCTATCCATGGCACTATGGGTCGGGTGTTATTTGATACGGGTGCTACACACTATTTTATTGCTACACACTTCGCGAAAGCTTTAGGATTGTTAGCTACGGCAGAGAGCACAGTGACGTGTGTCGACTCACCATTAGGGAGTGGGTCACTTATTTTCTTTATATGCCGGGGAGTGGGGGTAGAGGTTGGTGGTTTGGTATTGCCTGCGGACATGTTAGTGTTAGACATGCATGATCACGATGTGATCATCGGTATGGACTGGCTCGTATCATATAGGGCCATGATTGATTGCTTCAGTGGGAGCATTCTTTTTGCCATTCCGGGGCAGGAGATGTTTATAGTGGCGATGCCTCGCCCAGAGGGAGGATCGACCGCTCATCTATATTACATTGAGGAGGATACCTCTAAGGAGGTTGTAATTCCTTTGGATTCGATCCCGGTTGTCAGGGAGTATTCAGATGTATTTCAGGAGATACCAGGCTTACCACCCAGTCGGGAAATAGGCTTCGTTATTGATTTGCTACCGGGTACGAGACCTATAGCACGTGCACCGTACCGTATGGCTCCAGCTGAGATGCGAGAGTTACGGGATCAGATAGAGCAGCTGTTAGGGCAGGGCTTTATTCGCAGGAGTACCTCACCTTGGGGCGCTCCAGTTTTGTTTGTGAAGAAGAGGGATGGTTCACTAAGATTGTGTGTGGACTACCGAGAGTTGAATAAGGTCACGATACGGAATAAGTATCCGTTGCCTCGAATCGATGACTTATTCGACCAGTTGAGAGGAGCTTCTTTCTTCTCGAAGATTGACTTGAGGTCAGGATACCATCAGTTGCGTATCAGGGAGGAGGATGTCTCGAAGACTGCGTTCTTATCGAGATATGGTTCTTACGAGTTTCGGGTTATGCCTTTCGGCTTGACCAATGCACCAGCAGTGTTTATGGACTTGATGAACAGGGTGTTCAGGGATTTCCTAGATCAGTTTGTCATTGTCTTCATTGATGACATTCTGGTTTACTCTCAGACAGAGGAGGAGCATGCCGAGCATTTGAGGCAGGTTTTGCAGACACTCCGTCAGAACGAGTTGTATGCAAAATATGAGAAGTGCGGGTTTTGGCTAAAGGAAGTCCAATTCTTGGGTCACATTATTTCCGACCAGGGAATATCTGTCGATCCGGGGAAGGTTTCAGCGGTGAGGGAGTGGGGACAGCCCACGACACCAACGGAGATTCGTAGTTTCTTGGGTCTAGCAGGATACTACAGGAGATTTATTCGGGGTTTCTCGGAGATAGCACGTCCTTTGACACATCTTACTCGTAAGGGTGTGCCATATATCTGGAGTGATGCCTGTCAGTTGGCATTCGATGAATTGAAGGACAAATTGACCTCAGCACCTGTGTTAGCATTGCCGAGACCGGGAGTTGAGTATTTGGTTTACACCGACGCGTCTTTGCAAGGACTTAGAGGTGTATTGCAGCAGGAGAGACAGACCATAGCTTATGCTTCCCGTAAGCTTAAGCCTCATGAGAAGAATTACCCCACACATGATTTGGAGTTGGCAGCGGTAGTATTTGCCTTACGGATTTGGAGGCACTATCTTTTGGGGGAGAAGTTTCAGCTGTTCACGGACCACAAGTCACTACAATATCTGTTCACGCAGAAGGGCAGCGTAGGTGGCTTGAATTTTTGAAAGACTACCAGTTCGACATCCAGTACCACCCGTGTAAGGCTAACGTGGTAGCAGACGCGTTGAGCCGTAGACCAGTAGATGAGGTGGTAGAGGTGTGGAAGGCAAAGTGGAAGGAATTGGGACACCAGGATGCAGTGGCCCGATCTTTCATGTCTGTGATGACCGTTACACCGCAAATTGTTACGAAGGTAGTACGGGCACAGGCTAATGACTCGTTCTGTCAGGAGCAGATAGTTCGATTGCTAGCAGAGGGAGCCGAGTCCTATACCGTTAGCTCAGACGGGGGATTGCGCTTCAATGGGAGATTGGTAGTACCGGAAGGGGAAGAATTGCGGCACGAAGTGATGGCAGAGTCGCACGGCTCGCGGTACATCCCGGAGGGGACAAAATCTACCAAGACATGAGACGGCAATATTGGTGGAGCGGTATGAAGAAAGATATCGCTGAGTTTGTCTCAAAATGCGCCACTTGTCAGCTTGTAAAAGTGGATCATCAGAGACCAGCAGGATTGCTACAGCCGTTGGAGGTTCCGGTATGGATGTGGGAGAGCATATCCATGGACTTTATTACGGGGTTGCCTACGTCGCAGAGGGGTCACGACTCCGTTTGGGTAATTGTGGACAGGTTGTCCAAGGTCGCTCACTTCTTACCCGTAAGGACTGATTACACTACGGGACAGTATGCCCAACTCTTCATTTCAGAGATTGTGAGACTTCACGGTGTGCCCTTGAATATCATGTCTGACAGAGACAAGATATTTGTTTCGAGGTTTTGGGAAAGTTTCCAGGAGGCCATGGGCACGGAATTGCGGTTGAGTACGGCTTATCATCCGCAGACCGATGGGCAGACAGAGCGCACCAAACAGATGTTGGAAGACATGCTACGCATGTGCATTATTGACTTCGGGGGTGGATGGGAGCAGTACCTTCCACTGGTGGAGTTTGCTTACAACAACTCCTATCAGTTCACGATTGGCATGGCTCCGTTCGAGGCATTGTACGGTAGGCCTTGTCGTTCCCCAGCATGTTGGTTGGAGGTGGGGGATAACAAACTACTTGGGCCGGAAGTGATTCAGGATACTTCGGCAAGGATTGAGTTGATTCGGAGTCGCATTCGGGTAGCTCAAGACAGGCAGAAGAGTTATGCTGATGCGAAGAGGTTTTTCAGAGAGTTCCAAGTGGGGGACCAGGTTTTGCTCAGGGTTTCTCCGATGAAGGGGATTATGCGATTCGGGAAGAAGGGGAAGTTGGCACTGAGGTATGTGGGGCCGTTTCCTATTATCGAGCGGATCGAACCGGTTGTGTACAGACTTGGACTACCGGAGCACTTGCATCGAATTCACGACGTGTTCCATATTTCCTCACTGAGGAAATACTTTAGAGATAATTTGGCTCATTCTCACATTGCTGTGGAGGACATCGATCTCCAGCCGGATAGCTCCTACGAGGAGGGGCCAATTGCTATTTTGGACCGAAGCGAGAGGAAACTGCGGTCAAAGATAGTTCCGTTAGTGCGTGTTCAGTGGCGACATCACAATGTCGAGGAGTCCACATGGGAGCGCGAGGATGAGATGCGCGAACGTTATCCAGAGCTATTTTTTTTTAGCAGGTACTTTCTAGATTCGAATTTCGGGACGAAATTCAGTTATTAGGGGGGAAGTATGTAATACCCCGTACTTTTGGCTATATTTATTTTTGGGATTAATTAATTAAATGCGTATTAATTGGAAATTAATCCGGGTTATAAATACTAATATGATGCGATTTGGTATTTGTTTATGTACATATAAGATTATATATGTATTTGGTATTATGAAATTTGTCGTGGGATTTATATACGGCAATTTGGAAATTTTGTTGAGACGCGTGGGACCGCCGCGTCACGGTATAATATTTTGATATTAAAAGTGAATTTAAAATCTATAATCCGTATAGTCGTTTTGAGTGCGCCAACGCGTCCGGAAGGGTCGAGATAGTCAGAAAACACTAGCCGGGGGTATAGTTTGGGTCCCGGGGTATTTTTAGGCCATACCGGTAACTTAAAGGGTATTTTAGTAATTTGGTATTTTTGGGTAATTAAAAGTGACGAAAATTGAGAGTTGTAATCTGATAAGGAATTGACCCAACCAACCCTTATTAACCCAACAAGCCACGGAGGTTTATTAAATTAGGTTTTCATAAGTTCCCCAAAGCAAACCCTAGCCACCATAGCCTTTTGGAGAAGAAAGCTTGGAGAAGGAGAAAGAGAGAGAGGAATTCTGCAGAAATTCTACACCAAATCCACACCAAATTCAGAGACAAACAAGGCAAGTGGTTTAAATATGTTTAACTTCAGCAAATGTTCTTTCCATGTTAGAAAAACTGAAAATTTATAATTGTTATTGGAAGATGAATGAAAACCCATGATTAATTGGACTTAGGTTATGAATATTGAAGATAAATTGCATGTAGAATAGTTGGAGATGATAAATCTGATGTTAATGCATAATTGGGTGAAAGAAAAACGGATTAAATTTGATGAATTGAGGGTTCCAAATTCTAGGGTTCATGTTCATAAATGAATTGGGGAAAAGTTTAAGAAATTGTAAATTGATTGATGATTAGGGTGAGTAAATCCATACAAACGTGATAGGATGTGGTTATACCATGTTTAGAATTGTTTAGAGACTTTAAAACAATCGTTAGGATAAATTTTAGAGGTGATTTGAGGAGTGAAAATGGTGAAAAACGATTTTTGGGAAATTCTGGGCCGAAACTGGCAGCTCGTTAGAAGCAGCCCCAGGTCGTTCGAACGAACTCGTTCGAATGAGCTTCTAACGAGTTGACCAGTCGTTGCTAACGAGGAGGGATTTTCGTTCGATATCTCGTTCGAACGAGATATCGTTAGAAGGGTCAGTTCGTTCGAACGAACTGGGATCTCGTTCGAACAGCCTTGTTCGAACGAGACTTCTAACGACCTGACAGTCCAAACTCGTTCGAAGCCTCGTTCGAACGAGACTTCTAACGAGTTGACAGTTTGACCCTTTTTGGACTGTTTTGACTTTTGGAGTTCCGGGAACTGGTTCAAGGGTAGAGTTAGCATTCCTTTGATGATATAGTGATTGATTTGGGACTTTTGGGTTATTGAGATGAGTAAATCATATACTAGAGTTATATTCATTGAACATTTTTGGGTTGAGACGTGAGTGTCTACTACGATGTGAGGATGAATCATGGCGCGTATAATTACAAACCGGAATAGTACGAATTGTGATAATTATAGTTAGTACGAGAGTGCAATATGTACTGCGATTAAAATACGGTATTACTAAGATGTGTGTTTACTTAGTATTGGTATATGGATTGTATGTATGACATACCTACCATACTTGCTATCACGGGAGGTTTCGTTCGCTTAGGACCCTCTAATCCGTGTGTGCCTACGGGGGGGATATAGACTGGTACCTTGATGAACATAGGTCATAGAAAGACTTATTGTGATATTAATAAGTCCGCTGACCATGGGAGCGTAGGTATGTGCGTGACCCATGTGATGGTGACTGTGTTCGCCTCCATTATTTGTGATGTTGTTATCGGTAAACTATTCCTGAGAGATTCGGAATATGTAATCCTTATGTACGTGATGTACCGGGATGGATAGCAGAGTATGTGTGCACTACAGCTTAGATTGCGGAGTGCTTGTATTGTATATTTATGAGATGAATAATATACACTATATTAATGGAAATCCTCATGTTATTATTGTAAAAATATTACGGTATTGTTTCGAGATATATAATGAGTTAACTGATAGTTATATCATTGGCATATTTAGTAACTGAGTTTACGTTAAACCTCTATTTAATTACGAGCGTTGTTATGTTAAATGGAACCGAGTAATATGGGTAGAACCTTTGGCAGTCTAGCTAGTTATGTTGTCAGTTAGCTAGTAGTATGGGTCGTTATAGATGGGTATTTGCGTTAGGAGTGCACAGTTAGACGAGAGGTGAGAATATCATGTGAGTGCACGTCCTAACATGTACTTTGCATTTAATGTTTTAAATGTTTTTAAAGCACTTGCAGGTTTTTAAAATATAACCCCACATTCGGGCTCTGACCCGTTTGCTTTTCAAATCTTTTTCTTGTAAAACCATTTTAGGTGCCCAGCCACAAGGACACCAAGCATAGGTACTCATTCAGGTGACGAGCTGTAGCTGTTTGTGGAAGCTACAGGGATTTGCTCATAGACGCTTCTATCTTTTGGATTCCAGAGTCACTATCTATCAGTTGTAGGGCATGTTGCCCATTTCTATTTAGAGCATCTTTTACATTTCAGTTTTCAGACTTTAGCATGTAGTATTTCAGTTTCAGTTATTTATCTTCAGTATGGGATTGTAGTGAGGGGTTTCCTCCAGACGTTATTTATTTCTATTGTGATGGTTATTCATTTTACTTCAGTATGGTGAATGGTGTTATTTATTTCTTTACACTTGTTGCATGTTAATCAGACTTAAATTAAAATTTGGCAACTTGCTTTTTAAATACTAGGTGGTTAGTAATAATAAAATGTTTTCGACAGTGATGCTATTAACTGAGCCAACTTGGCATTTTGAATTAATTTTATAAAGGAGTAGCTACCCGGTATTTAATTAGTCGGGGTGTCACAATTTGAAGTCAAGCACCCACATAAGAAGCATATCCTCCAACATGTGTTTTACCCTTTTTGGTCTGGCTGTCTGTGGAGGATGATAAGAAGTGCTTAACCGCAATTTGATTCCCATGGCTTCTTATAAGCTTGCCAAAAGTAAGAAACAAAAATATTGTTTCAGTCGAAAACTATAATCGAAGGCACCCCATGCAGTCCAATAACCTCTTCATGTCCGGCCACTACTACTAGCGGTGCATATCTTGACACATTTTGTCGTTACCCGGCTGAACCGCAACCTTAGAAACGCGATATTCCACCATTTCTGCCTTTCTTAAGTCCATCTCATTCGGGGCAAAAATCTCTTATGGAAATGCACCCCACCCTCAAAGTCAATAGAGCAGGATTCTGTTCCCTCAATCAGCAACTTGTATATGTGGTCTTAACCACCCCTGTCTCTCCTACGACATCTTGCAATAAAATGTTGCTCGTACGAATGAAAAAATTTCCGCCCAAGAAGTAGCATCTCCCTTCCTATACGGCGGTCACCCCCACGATGAACTTCAATTCAAACAGGGGATAATACTTCTCATAAGTTTAAACTTATGAGGCGCATCAACAATAAGTCGATACTTCGTTATTATTACTCCCCATCATGGCAAAGACTTGATCATTAACTCCACCCTCGAGCTTGCGACATGGGCTCAGGAGTGCCAGTCAATTATCCCTTCCATCCCGAAAGCTGAGTTACCAACGTAACATTCTAACTACGACAGGCCTCATCTCCTTCGGCCTTATCTACCAAACCTCTCGAAATCTCCCACTTCTCGTTAATAGGGAATCAATCCCTCTTAAAATCAACACACAACTTATTCGTGGTCAACTCCAAACAACCCTCTTAAACAAACGTCACATAAACTAAAGGCCTTATGTCCAACCAATCCTAAGGTCTAACTACCTATATTCTATCTAAGTCGTATATACATAATACTAAATATATCCCTAGTGCCCAAGACCTTTCTCAACGTTCGACATTTGATCGGTTTTGTGCGTGGGACGTCTCGCCGAAGCGAAATCCAAACAAGGAACCCTCCTGTTACACTACTACCTCGCATTGTCGGTCATCAAGATATACAGGTCTAAGACAAATGTTCGGGACCGAAAAGATTCTACCTATATACATTACCATTTAAATAACTGAAGATTTAACAAATCAAACATTCATTTTTCATAAAGCCTTATAATTATATACCCCACAACATATATATATATATATATATATATATATATATATATATATATATATATATATATATATATGTTTTCAAATAGCCTTCTTATCAAGGCATAACCCGAAGTCTTAATTCGACTTCGCATCCCAGTCTCCCTCGCATCGTTCAGAGGAGAGAACTGTCTACAGTGCTTCTATCTCGCACTTTATTAGCCATTAATCACTCTTCTACGTGATTCTCGGCCAAACCTTTCAACCAGCAAAATAAAAATAAAATAAAATAAAAGAAGCAAGAACAACATTTCTCCACTTCTAACGTCGTCGAGGTTCACGCGTGGAGCGTCCCGCAAAAGCGGAATCCAAATAAGGAACCCCTCCTATACCCTAATACTCAACTTTGTCGGTCGTGAAGATAAGGCATACCAATCACATCGTACCCGACCATGTCAAGGACTAGTAAATCGGCTTCAAAGCACAAAGTACCACAAGAAATCCATATATCTTTACAATCAAGGAATTTAGCGAACCATCACTCTTAGAATACTCAACACAAATAAAAATACTCTCAGCAGATCTTATCAAATCTGTAGTGTGAGAAAAGCACATAAAACAAATGAGCGCGTAACACCCGCATCGAATAACACATACTCAAGTATCTCCAAACTAAAAACTTACCATGAATAGTGAGCGGTGCTAACGAAGCTAGAGGAAGTATAGCCCCCTAAATTTGATAAACTCTCCCATACAGTAACCATCCCTGCTGCATGGAAACAACTGGATCAGGTACCTGAGGTAGAGACTGAACGTATAGCTGCTGCGGAGTCCTAGAAAACTGACCCCCAATCCATCGAGGACACTCGATCGAAGTGACCTGCCTCCCCTCATAGGAAGCACCGTCCCTTCATATCCTCTCGACCCCCGCTATTTCTAAACTCGGAAGTGCCTTGGCCCAGATGGACTTTTCTTCCATGACCACCCCGACCTACATAATTGTGAAGCACCTTTACTATGCCTACTGTTATTGCCACCCTCAACAAATCCTCCCAAAACGTTGTCTCTTAGACGAAACCCCTTGTCGAGGGTCCCTCTCTTTCTGCTTACTACCCGAAGGTTGGGATGAGGGAAATTCTCCTCCTCCAATCCCATGTTCTCCAAGCTTTCCTGCTTGCCCCACGATAGTAGCTTTCTTGCTACCCAGTGTATATAACCAATGCTTATGGCAATGGGATGAGGCTGCATTCATAACCTCACCAAAGGTTTGTAAAGCTGGATTACCGAGCAATTGTAATCGGATTCTCCAGTTTAGACCTCACATAAACTTTGAGATCTTCCTATCTTTTGGAGCCACTTCATCCGGTACAAAACTCACCAATCGTATAAACTCCTCGACATATTCCGCCACAGATCTCTCTCCTTGCACAACATCCGTGAGCTTCTTCCTCATCTCCCTTTGAACTGTGGGAGGAATGTACCCACGATCGAACAAAGTCCAAAACTCAGTGATTGTCATTGTGTCTCTCTGCTCTGGTGTGGTCATTATCTCCCACTATTATAACGCAGATCCGACTAGCTTAAAGTGGTAAGGACTTATTTCTTCTCCTCGCTACATTCTATCATTCGAAGGTGGCATTTCCTGTTATCTTTCTATGTATTGGCTTTAATAACATTCATGCCTCCCTTGAATTCCGGGGCCCTTTAGAAAGGACTCCCAAACCCTTTTCCCACAGAAAAGGTCCCATAGGAGCTTGAACATCGTGAGCCCATTATTGAGCCTGTGGCAAATTGTTGGACCACTGCGGTCATGGCAGCATTAAAGGTTTGAGCCACAATATTTGCTACATCTGCAGTGTTAACGGTCCCTTATGGCAGTGGTGGAGAATCTACCTCCTCTTATACAACCCTATTATGTCTCGCTGGGCGACCTCTCTAGGCAGCGTTCGAGATGAAGAAACAATAGAGTTAAAATTCAATTTGAAACTATCTATCTTGCAGAAGATTGCAAACATAGACAACAACACGGTCCTAACATTAGGCTCTATATCAAAGAACGCTACGGTAGAACGTGACGAATCCACCTAGACCCTAAAGACTCTAGAACCTGATGCTCTGATAACATATGTGACACCCGCTATTCAAGATAAGGGGTGGCCAGCCCGATACTCAAACGTAACAGGAATCATGGATGGATATCATTTTCAGCATCAACAAAATAAACTGAGTATACGGGAAAACCACCCAATAAATCAGAAAACGGGTTGCCAAAAAGTGTAAAATTTTAAAATGCAGTTAAGAAATTTAAATTTAAACAACCCAAATCTGACAAGCAAGTGGAATTCCACAAGAATATATATAATTCATCTAAGACGAATGTATACAAAAGGACCGAATAAGCTGTCGATCCATACCAACATACAATGAAGTCGAGCAATTTAAATATCTTACATAATGAATTCATTAAACAAGTATAAAAGTTTGGGCCACACGCCCGAGTATAAGACCCGATCATATCTAGAACACAAAGATGAAAGCGTCTAATACGATGTCTAGTAATAAACCGCAAAATCTTACAGCTCGTCGAAAGCAAAGGAATGGGAACATCAAAATGGGTGTCCTTGCGGTGGAGCACCTGAACGGATACAATCATATACACAACAAGGAAAGTAAACCGGTCAGGGTCGGGTTCTATATGATCACCAATAGAAATAAAAAGCATGATAGAAATGAATAGTTATGCATGAATGATAAGGATGATAATATGGCATGTTATCTAGCATGTTAAGTCTACATTAAAATTTAAGGCAATTTAACTAAATGATGAAATAAAATGTCATGTACATAAGAGGAGGAAAAGTAGATAACTTAAATTTAAAACCTTTACTCATTTCTCCAATTTCCATCATCTTTTATATTCCTTAATAGGAATAAAACCATCTATTAACTTCCATAGTTAATTATCTTACCATTTCGTCTTTACATTCCTTTATGGAATACCATTTATACCAAGTGCTATTTATGGCACATTAATCTCAATCCCGTGCTCTTTATGGAACATATCCATGCTCTTTATGGCATATAACCATCAAGTCCCACTTGATGCAGAAAAGTTATATTCATATAAATATAACGATTCTAAGACCGACCCTCCGAGTTTCCCCACTGGGCGCGCCCCTAAATGACCATCATCTTCCAGGGGCCTATCAAACAAGGCAGCCTGGGATCATAACGCAACGTCGGGAAGTGAACATATGCCTGCGGGAAAGTCAGGATCACACTCGAAATCCCTTAACCAGTGCAGAAAAACATATAAAAACCCCGCATATGGCCTAGGACTGTATCCTCCCTGCATTCATTAGCCAGGGGGCATCACCAAGCGCGCGAACTTCCCTTATGATGTCATTTAGAGAGGTGCGTTTAAGTAAATTAACATTTTCCATATTTTATCTCATTTACATTTCAATTTACCATTACCAAATTCCATTTCCAATATCCATGTGTTTGGTTCTTTTTATTCAAACCTATCATAATTAAACAACCGGGTTCATTTTATTTGAACCAATAATCATTAACATAGCTTGGGTTCATTTTAGTGGAACCAATCATCTTTAAACCATTTGGGTTCATTTAAGTGGAACCTATCATCTTTAAACCATTTGGGTTCATTTTATGCGAACTTAATTTCCATCGAAGATTATCATTAATACTCCTCAATTTACAAGTCCCGATTAAATCTCCAAATGATTATTTTGATCCTACAAATCCCCAAAGTTCATATAACTTTGATAAGCCCCTAAGTCTCCAAGTTAGGGCATTTAACTTCCTAACTTCTAAAAAAAAAATTAATAAAGGAAGGAATGCCTTAGCATTTCTTGAAACACCCCGAAAAATAAACCCCAGATGACCCAGTTCTAATCTAGGGTGGCGACCAAGTCAACTAATACTCTTCGACTCTAAGTTTACTTCTTTCAAGAAGGTTCCTAGATCCTAAGCCTGAGGAAAAAGATCAAAATTTGAAAAGAAAACAAAAGAAAAATGCAGGGTTTCCAAATCGATTCGGCCAGGAAAAATGGGGATTCTGCATAATTGCCGAATTGATTAGGACTATCCGAATCGATTTGGATCACCCAAACCTGGAAGCTGTCCCAGGATGAATCGATTCGGCCAGGCCGAATCGATTCGGTTCTGCAAATTGCCAAGTTTTGGCTATGGACTTCTAAACTCCAAATTTCTTCCCAACTCAAAACCAACCCAAACCAAGATCATCTATCACCACCAATACATAATAAAGGCCTCTAAGTAACATTATTTATAATAATTATCATACAAATCCATCTCCAAGGGTTAATACCCAATTAATCTAACAAAACCCTAAAATGATTAAACACAACAAATTCATAACTATCCATGTTAATTAATCCACTTAAATCATATAATAGCAAGTAGGTAACTTGCATTGATGTAGGAAAATCAGATTTGAGGAAGATGCAAGAAAGATCCAAGCTCCAATCTCTCTTTTCTCTAAAGTTCTCTTCCTCTCTCTACTCTCGCTAGGGCTAAATTGTGTTTTAAGAGAAATGAGGGAAAAATAACAAGGATAGAAATTCTTAATCGGGCCTTAAGTCTTAAATGACCAACTCTAATGGCTAATACGCGATAAAATAAATCGCAACTACATATTTAAGCTATAACCAGTCAAAAGTGCCCGAAATACCAAAATGCAACATGGCACTTATTTTGACTGTCTCGTACCTACCGGGACTAACTACACCCTCCAAATTATCATTTGGGAATTCTATAAATCATTTTAAGTTCCGGTTTCTCATTAAACCAAAATGTCATTTTAATTCTTATGACACAACAAGTCACTACATGGATATTTTTACCTACTCATCAGGTAATCATACAACATTTCAGTAAATATTAACCTTTTCGTATTAAATTAATATTTACTCAACATCCATCATTTTATAATCAATTACTACACATAGTAAATAAATATAAAATAGGCTACCAAAAGAGAGGGTTGTTACATCACGAGATTCTCTTATAACGCCAATTGAGACTTTATTTGATTTACCCCCAACTCTATGACCTCAAGATTGATAGTATGATCTTTAGAATCATTCTCTCGTTACATTTAGCATAACTTTCTACCATTGTCGTAAAAAAAATAAGGGCGTCGGGTCTATTCCCCTTCCAAAGAAGAGGCCATAAAGGCGTACAAAATAATGAGAAAAAGCATAAGTTTAAGAAAATTGACGTGTGATAAATATGAAATAAAAATAAAAATATGAGGTGTTAGGTGTATAAAATCTTTGATAGATGAATAATATCCTTTAAATATACATCATCCTCTGCATTAAAGGATTCAACCATATGAGGGCATTGAATTTTCACCGTAGTCTTTAGAACATCCTAGGTTGACTCATAGGCGTTCACGCTCCATAAGGTTTAAGGACAATTACAGGAAAAAGACATTTGAGATACTTTTTAGGAAAAGTATCCCTTCAACAATTATAGAGGGAATTTTTAACACTCACAAACTCCCTCCTCCCAGAAATAGATATCTCAAACGCTAGTTCATTACCTTCCCAAAGTCTTGGTAGGGATGTCCAAGGTAGGGGTAATATTTTTGGAAGTACTAACAAGAAATCTCTCCCCATTATCTTTATTCTTCTTTGATATAAGGGGCTATAAGAGCCTGAAATAGTTTTCTCACCTTGAGTAGACTCAAGGTCCCCACCAACCTCTTTCACTACTTGAAATAGAGGTTGGTTTTGCATGGTACCTCAGAAGATTCCAAAGTATTTGTTTAGTATATGACTCAATAAAAAGTTGACAATCTTAGTAGCTTTAAATAAGGGTCAACAACCCATAAGGTGCCTCAATCTCATTTTTCTCACTAGGAATGAATTCAATGGATGCTTAACATTTAATGCTTCATAACTTTGTAAGTTTTCCATTTTACATCAGAGGGAAAACCATAATCTGCTCCATCAACTATTTCATAGTATGTTCGAGATCCTTATCTTCCATCACAAGCATTGTAAAAAGGAAAAATAATGCCAACGAAGCATATAATAAGTTTTGAAAATATCAGAATAAATCAAAGACTTTTATAAGGATTAAGCTTTGAACCCCTAATAAAGGTCATCAGTTAATGAACCAGATTCTTGATAATGTTGTGAATGTCCGTTAGGTGGTTAAGGTCAACCTCAATATCCCCTCATTCCTAATTTCTGGCCTTCAAGATGTTTGTATTGAGGGAGGATTTGCATTAGATAATGGAACCATCAAGGTTGTGTCTAACCTTGTCTAAGGCATATAACTCAATATCAGCAACACCAATAAAAGGGTTTGGTCTCTATAGCTTAGGTTATGTCCTCAATACATCTTTGAATGGCGTGGATGGAGTCCCAAAGTATCCTAAAGGGAGACTCGCCAACTTTTATAACTCTTAGATTCTAAAGATTTTGTTAGGATCGATGGTCAAGTCCCCAACTATAGGAAGTTAATTTTATAGCACCCAGATGCGCACGCTTGAGATGTTCCTCATTGACCATATTCCACCAATAAAGAATAACCTCTTCTTTGAGTTTTTTAGGGCATTATAACTATCTTCTACAAATCCATGTACTCCCTGATTATGATCCAAGTATATCAACCCTGCATCATCCTTTTCATATGCACCTAAAAATTAATATTGGTGGAAGAACTTGATTGGGGTAATCTCATATTCCTTTGTGATACATTGTAAAAGCCATAAATATTTTAATCAAATATAAACATAAATAATATGAGTTTCAAAATAATCAGTAACATTCTCACCATGACTAAACTAAAACAAAACAATCAAGATACTAACAGTGATAATGTTGGATATTGAATAAGCCCACGACTCATCTTTGATACCATTCAAACCATAATAAAATATAAACTCCACACTTGAATATAAATAACTCAAATGAATCTAACATATAAACTTTGAATATATAAAACTATCTCCCACAATAAATCATGTCCGTTATAATATATAACTTAAGACTGAATACATAAAAATGAAGTCTGAATAATTGAAATGAAATGCATAAATAAATGTGAGATACAATCTTGAAAACTACACCCTAAGAGTAAAAACACTGGAACAGGAAGTTGAATAAGAGTCCAACTAAGAATGTTCGGTTGTGAGGTGACAATTATCATCTAGGAGCTGCAAAAATATTTCCACAAAGAGGATAAACCTATAAAATCTACAGTGGGTAAGAATATAACTACATATGGGTCACAATAATAATAATAATAATAATAATAATAATAATAATAATAATAATAATAATAATAATAATAATAATAATAATAATAATAATAATACATTTCCCTTCCGTACGTTAGTTTCTTTTTATCAAAACCCAATTAACTTACACAATCTCGTGGTTCTAATCCCAAACCCGAATAAGGACAATGTGATATGATTTCATCTTTTAGTTAATTATTCAATACTTAAACTGTTTATAATCTATAATCATAGTGATACAAATCTAGTATAACCAAGATGTATAATAAGGTAATCACACAATACAATAATCCAGGTGAGTATACTCCATTCACATGCAATTCTTACAGGCAATTCTCAAGCCTATATATAATAGGACAAAGGCGTATCCATAATGCATTCGGGGATCACTCGTGCACAACTAGGTTTAGTTATAGGGCGTCCTAGCCCTATAACCTCAAAGTAATATAGAAGGGAAATCACTACAATATCACACCAAACATAAAAGCTTATAAACAAGTCTATATGAGAATATCTTCCCTGTTGTCCCACTTAGGATATGTGTGCTTCAGGACGTTGGATTGGGGTAAATAGGACCTTGGTAGAGCCCGTCTTTATCACCAAGAATACCATGTACGGTCAATGTCATATGTGACATATCAAATATCTCCTAGTAGTTCAACCATTAAAACACACTCGCACACTCTACAACAGTATGATTTCGCATATGTCATTCAAAACAACAATCCATCTTATACTAGGGATTACTAAGTAATCTCTTCGATCTCTGATTTGTACATACGTTAAGTGTTAATCGTTTAAATAAGTTTAACCCAAACAATTAGGATTCCTAATTATAGAAGATGATATCTCAACCTACTGGTCAAAAGTATTTCGAATTAACTACACAATCCCTAAATCAACTAGCCTCTAAAAACCCAGCAAAACCCCAAAGTAACCTCAATCGACCTGGCCCCTAGATCTGATCGAACCGGACCCAGGTTGGATCGATCCGGCGAATACATGAGGGTGTATTTCTTCTTTATTTGAACTTTAACGGTCATAGCTCCAAACCTAAAGCCTCTAAAACATCTAATCGACCCTTTTCCTTATAATCCATCCACATACAAGAATTACTAACATGTTTAGATGAGATCTAGATGATTTAAAACATGTTTAAATATATAATTACATATTTCAAGAAACTAACCCTAAGTTCATGATTTAAATAATATTATTCAAGTTAGCCTACGAATTACGTGATATAACTATTAAGATTCAGATATAATGTTTTGAGGTACATATTACATGAATTCGCAGTTCAATTTGATGATTAAATAACAAAACTACATTAGTTCTTCAATGTATAAACTAGGGTTTAAATATATGATTAAACTAATTATGAAATTAGGTTAAATTATGATTACTAGTCAAAATACATTGGTCTAATTAGTAGATTCCAACATACAACCTAATTACATTCTTAATCAAATTAGACTTGCCTTGTATTGAATGTTAGAATTAAATCCTAAAATCCCCAATTCTTTAATCTTGGGTGCTCCCTTTTTCTCCCTTGTTGCTAGGGTTCTTCCCTAGTAGTGTTATGCATTTTAGGTTTAGTTAAGTTGGTTATAATAAACCCTAATCTCTAAATTAGGCTTAGGACGTAAAATGACCTTAACCCAATAAGCCTAAAAAAAGCTCAAAATGGCCCAAAACATGGCCAAACTCGCAAACTAATCCAAAGGACCAATATTAAACTATTTTAAACTTCAAACGAAGTTTCTAAACATTTCGAGAACCAAACCTAAAAGAGACCGTATATTATAAATTAATTGTCCCATTAAATTAATTTATTAGTCCACGCATGTTTATTAACTTAAATCTTAAATATTAATTAGTTAAGTGTGAATCGATATTATAAGAACCTAATTCATGATCGGTGGGACCTAATACCGAGGAAACAATCCAAACAAGTAAACCCTTGGCACGTAGCCCCTTGCCATTCCATAGTTGCCCATAATTCTAAGGCCCTTAAATGTTTACTTAATAATTAAAGTGTGTTCATTAATTTCTCAAGGTAGTGTAAAATAAGTATGAAACATCACTACACATGCAACACGCACACGCACGCGCGTTCACACGCGCACACACACACACTAAATGACATGTACCAATGCATAAGGATATATCTGATTAACAAGAAAATTATAATTAATTAAATAATTGCAATAAAATATATGTTATTACATTTCTCCCCCCATAAAAAAAGGAATTTTGTCCTCGAAATTCAACTATAATTTAACTCACTTAAAGATCTTAGAATATCTAGTCTGCATCTTGTCCCCTCTCTACCAACCAGACTTGGCCTCACCATGATGTCCTCATGTGACACCCCTCTCAATTAAATACCGGGTGATTAGTCCTTTATTAAGTTTAAAATAGAATATCAGGTTGTTTCATTCTTAGCATCACTATCAAAAAGTATTTTACTTATTAAATCACCTAGTAAATAATTAAACTAGTGCCAAAATATTTTTTTAATTAATTCAAATCCATTAACATATTCACCATTTATAAGAATAAAAATAATACTAAATAATAATCCAACTACATAAAACTAGAGTAAAATATCCCAATAACCATCTCAAGTCCAACAGACCATAAAAAAATAAAATCCCATCAAACTGAAATGATAGTACACAATATCTCTCTGAATAATAACTGGAAAAGAGCAACACATACTCTAAAGTAAATGACTGAATCATAAACTAAATGATAGAGAAGTGGAGGCATCTAAATAATGAGATCCTACAACTCTCACAACAGTTACAGCGTGTAAAAAATCCAATTGTCTAAGCATGGCGTCCCCAGATTTAACCCTTTGTCGGTCCCTACCTTCCCCTTTTTAGGAGTTCCGTATCACTAAAAATTATGGGGATCCTAGAAATGTATCACAACGGCATCCAATAATTGAGTGTAAGTAGTTAAGGTTGGATTACCATGAAACACATGTCTAATCTTTCATGTAAGGCCCTTGATAACATGTATACTTTCTTTGCCACTGGGTTAACCTCCTTAACGACAAAGAAGGGCATATGGGTGAACTCCCTCTCATGCACTGCGATTGTACAACCACCCTATAGTATTCTCAGAAAATCGATCCTCATGTTCGACTGGAAATATATTAGGAAATACTTTCCCTCAAACTTTATCTAGAACCGTGTAATCTTTATCCTCGACCTCTCTATATCAGGAGTGACTGACTCCCAACACTCTAACATATTTCTTACTAGATTGAAACTAGTTAGGATCTAGTTCTCATGTCTGATCAGTTTATGTGCCTCTTAATTTCTCTCCTCTACTACTGAGAGATAATAGAATTTATTGAGCCAATAAACTCGGGAGAATTTCCCTTCCTAAAGGATCTCCTCACTTTCTAATAAGTTGATGTAATATGTGAGGTAGATATGCAATTGTGGATAATCTCGTCACACGGAGGCCATAGTGGTAGGTATAGTCTGTGTTATGATGGTAACAAAATCATTTGGCGCAAGGGCTGGTACCTTCTCCTATGGCTGTGGTAGGGCTGTGATGCCTCTAAATCAACGGTAGTAGTCTACCTATGATTTGTTCCACCTCTCCTTGTGTTCTCCATCTGAAAGGTGATAAATAATAGCTTAACAATAGCGTACGAGATAAGAATACAAAGCCTTAATAATTTACCTCTAAAGTAGTCAAAGAATGCAACACAAAAAATGACAGAAGTACTCAAGACCCTACCATGCTAGAAATTGGAATGCTCTTATAATAATTGTGACACACAGTAAAATCCATAAATAGATTGATCAGGTCTAAACATAACTAATACAAGATTTAAAACATTTATAACATTCTCATCATGAGTGAAATAAAGATAAAGATACAAACAATGCTAATATAGGATATTGAATAAACATAAAAATTATATTTCATACCATTCAAACCATAATAAAATATAAACTCCTCGCTACAATATAAATAACTCAAATAAATCCAACATATAAACTCTCGACAAATAAAAATATCTCCCTAAATAAATAATCTCAATACAAAATATGACTCAAAATTGAATATATAAAAAGGACGTCAGAATAAACTAAAATAAAATGCATAAATGAAGGTGAGGTTCAAGCTCAACACCTATATCCTAAGAGTGAAAAGTGGAACTAGAACCGAAAGTTAGATAAGTCTCCAACTAAGAATGATAAAGTGTGAGGTGGTAGTTATGGGCTAGGAGTTGTAAAAATGGTTCCACAAAAAGACTAAACTTAGGAAGTCGTGAGTAAGAATATAACTACATTTGGAATATAATAATAATAATAATAATAATAATAATAATAATAATAATAATAATAATAATAATAATAATAATAATAATAATAATAATAATAATATATTTCCTATAATATTTTAGTTTCTTTTTATCCCAAGCCAAAAAACATAAATAAGCATGCAATTAAATCCCACACCCGAATGAGGCCCATGTAATACTATTTAATCTTTTAATTAAATGTCCGATACTTAAACAGTTTACAATATATAATCACAATGATACAACTCTAGTATAACCACAATGTATTATGAGGTAATCACACAATACAATAATCCATGTGAGCATGTCCCACTCACATGCAATTCATATGGGCTATGCTCAAGCCTGCAAAAAATTGTATAGAGGCCTATCATTTATATCTTTGGGTATCACTAATGCACTACTAGGTATAGTTAAAGGATGTCGTAAAAACTCTAACCTCAAAGTAGGATCGAAGGGAATCACTAAGCCATCACACCAATTATGAGAACCCGTTGCAAAGGCTATATAAGAGGATCCTACCCGTTGTCCCACTTGGGAGACGCGTACATATCCACATAGGATCGGGGTAAATAAGACAATGGTTGATCATGTCTCTATCACTAGGAATACCATGCATAGTCAACGTCATACACACCCTATCAAATCCCTACTAGTAGGTCACCCACAAGCACACATACATACACGTGCGATATGATTGCCATTAGTCAATAAAAATAACAATCAATCTCACAGCAGGGCTACAAGTAGCCTCTTCAATGTCTAATTTCTAAACAAGTTACGCGTTAATCGATTATATAAGTTTAACCCAAACGCCTAGAGTTCCTAATCATAAAAGATAATCTTGGAAAACCTACTAGTTAAAAGTATTTTCAATTAACTAACCTATCCCAAAATAAAATACCCTCGAAAACCTAAGAAAAAAATTAAACCAACATTGTTGGGTATGGACCCTAGACCATATCGACCGACCTAGGTCCGGATTCATCTGACGGGTCCATGAGGGTGCCCTTTTTCCTCATTTGAGCTTTGACGTCCACAGCCATTTTAACCCAAAACTTAAACCTCTAAACATCAAATTCGCCCCTTTGCTTCTAATCTAACTCATATTTAGTATTACAAACATGTTTATATAATATTTAGATGATTTCAAACATGTTTAAATATCTAATTACACATTTTAGGAAATTAACTTTAAGTTCATGATCTAAACAAGATTAATCAAATTAGTCTATCAATTCAATTAAATAATCAACATAAAATGAGGGATTTTAGAGGATACAACTATTAAGATTCAAATTTAATATTTTTAAGCTCAAATTACATGAATTTGTAGTTTATTTTGATTATTCAATGACAAAACTATCGTAGCACTTCAATATAGAAATAGTTTTTATATATATGATCAATCTAATTCTAAAGTTGAGTTAAATTATGATTACTAATCAGAATTTATGAGTTAAATTAGTAGATTCAAGCATACTACCATTATTCTAGCACAAGACTAATTAGATTCTTAACCAAAATTGACCTTCCTTAGATTGGTTGTTAGAATCAAATCCCCAATTCTTCAGTCTAAGGTGTTGCTCCATTTTTCTCCTTAGATGTAGGGTTCTTATCCAATATTGGTTTTTGTTTTAGGTCTAGATAACTAGGTTATAATAAACACTAATTCCAAAATTAGACTTTGGCCCTAAATGTCCTTAACTAACAAGCCCAAAATAAGATCCAAATGGCTTAAAACTTGGACAAAATATATACTAACCCAAAGGATCAATATTCAATTATTATAAACTTAACAACAGACTTTCTACACGTCTCGAGAACCAAATCCAAAATATAACATATTTTATATATTAATTGTCACATTAAATTAAATTTATTATTCATCACACCTTGATTAAGTTAAATCTAAACCTCTCCCATTGTGTAAGGGAGACAAAGACAAGATCTATATATTGGAAGAGCTTATTGAGGAACATATATCTAAGAAATCGGGAGAAGGATCTCTCATGAGGATTATAGATTTTGGGATATAATACTTTCACCTCAAAGTCTTGAGGTTATCAATACTAACGATGAAAGCATCTTAATTCCTACTAGCGAAACTAGGTTCTTCGGACCCTGATAGTTCAAAACCATAATACGAGAAGGTTTCACTAATGGTAAACTTTAGTACAAGAAGGGAGAGGGATTTTCTCACACATGGTTAAGCGAAGAAATTCCCTTGTGGCCAGCCAATGCTAAAGGGTAAAGATTAAAGACCCTGGAAGTAGACTTATTAGGATCCATATACAGAGTTATTGGAGACTTGGGTAGAAAGAGTAAAAAGAATGGATAACAAGAAAAAAATAGAGTGAGAAGTTTGAAATTTTTAAGAATACATAAAGAGAACATGTGATAGTTAATGGTATTTTATGAAACAAGAGTAACTAGCATTAATCCTTTCAAACAAGCTAAGAGTCCAATCAATCTTATCAGTTCAACAACTTCATTATAATGGTTAGTCTCCCCACAAAATCTAATTTATGACAAAATGTTTATGTAAAAGATTATGTTATCCTTCGAAGTTATTTTTCACTAACTATTGCCCTTTCCATTTTATGAAAGAAGCAATAGGGGCTATGTAACACCTTGTGTTTTTATTATTTAATTTAATTAATTAATTGGAATATTCGAGAAAAATAAAATCTTGAATTTAAAATTTTTATTAGTTAAATATGTTAGTTATGATTTTAGAAGAATAGAACTTCAAGCGGAATTGAAATCGGATTTTAAATGGATTTTTAGTGGAATTTTTAATATTTTTCCTTATAGGCATTTTTTGGGGAAACTGTCAGATTTTTTGTAGGGTCGATCGATCGACCCTTTTGGTATAACGATCGACCATGCCCAGTTTTACGCGATTTCAGTTAGATTTTTAGAGTTTGAGTGGAATTAGGACTCTTAATTAGTATATAACCTTCATTAATCGTGGGGGAACTCCTCGTAATCACTTTTTCTCAAGTTTTTCATCAGAGAACTCTCCCAAAATATTTTCCTCTCAACCATAATCATCAACCTTCAACAAGATCAAGTTCTTGAAGGCTTAATTGGGTTTTAATCAAGATTGATTCAAGAATACTTCTTTTCTAATTTTTTGAGAGGAATCCAGATTTTTAACACGATCATCACAGGCATTAATACTCTATTCTTTTCCTTTAGTATTATACGTTTTAAGTGTCGCCCAAACACTTAATTACATGTTTTCTTAAAAAAAATTAGTAACTTAGTTAGAAAAGGTGGACACTAACTATGGGCCTGTTTTTATAAAGTCTTTTAATCTGAATAATATTCATAACCCTTTGGGTACGTAGGATTCGTGAGTGATTTTGGGTTTTATTGGTGTAGGTTGCATGTAGAAAAATCCTGGTTTTAAAATAAATGATTTTTGGGTGCATATAACTCGCGTAATTTATGTAGAGATAATGAAATTGAAATTTTGTTGTATTAATGATGAAATAGCGGTATATTTAAGTTAAATAATTAAATGGGATTAATCGAGTATTTTGTCTTTATGATTATTAAATTGAGATTTAATGGATTGGAGTATCATGCGTAGTTTGTAACAATAATTTATTATGCATATTTGGTGTGACTTGTTGGTATTATTAAATATCATTATGACGACGGGTTGTTGGGTATTATTGCTCTCCCTATATTTTAAAATGCCCTCTAGGAATGGGGCTAGTGAGGGTAAAATTATAATGGTTTTATCATGTTGGGGGTGGGATGATATTTATTAGTTTATCGTCGTTACGCTAGTCTAGGTATGAGACTAGGTTGAAATTTATGTTTGAAAATACTCATATACATAGGGTAGGACGTATTGATAACTTGGGGACCCTTAGGTATGGGACTAAGGAGTATTTTGAGGATCTCGCATCGATAAAAGGGTTGGATAAATTGATATTATGAATTGAGAAAATTGAAAATTAATACCTAAGATAATAAGACGGGTATTAAAATATATTGACGACATAATCAGCGAGGGCCGACAGTTTAAATGGGTCAGCCGGCATTTTATGTCGTGTCGTGTGTGGAACCTTGTCAATCAGCGAGAGCTGACAGTTTAAACGGGCCAGCCGACGTTTTGACGAGGGGATGTGTATTTTGGTGGAGAAATCACCCGTGGCGGGAGGGCCGCTATAATGAAATTTGGTGAATTATCACCCGAGGCTGGAGGACCGCCATACCTAATAATTATTGAAGTAAGAACATAAATAATTGAGAAATTTGATAATTTGGGTTAATTAATAATAGATTAACTCCGCGAGACTTAAGAATTTAAAATCATATTGTTGTGTTATTTTTAAATGGGTATTTATGCGGGTAGATGGTTTTATATTTATCGTGTTAATTTTCTTGTCTCATTTAAAATATTCTATTGTGATATTTATTGTGTATAATGCTACTGTCTGGGTTCAAATATCCTATTTGAGGGGAGTAGTGTGTATTCTTTCTCGGAGCTTTAGTTCTTACCCATGCGTTGACTAATCTTTTTCAGTATTAGAATTGCAGAAGCTGCATAAGTTTATCGGAGTTTATCATTTGGAGGTGCAGCTAGAGTTATTTATTTTATGGCTTAGTTTAGTTAGACTTTCTTTTCCAGTCTTATTTAATTATGAGACTTCATTGGAGTTTTATTGGGTCATTTGGTTCCAAAGTTCTTTAGAAGATTTCTGTTGGATTATTCAAATCTTTATTATTCATATTTTATTTAATCTTTTTTGGAGAATGGATTTATTCGGAGTTATCTTGTGATGGATCTTTTATCGCTTAGTTGTTTATGATCATTTAAGATTGATTCAATTATTTATCTTATGGACTGATTTATTTATGTCTCATATCTGTCTCATGCTAAGAATGGTATTTATTTAGATCATGCCCGACATAGTTCAGCGGCGGTAGCTGGCCACCCTGTCTGTCGAATTTTACGGGGTGTGATAGGCTATTGATATTATCTTCAACCCCGAGTCATGAGAATTGGTCACAAGCCTTATACCGAGGTCAAAACATAAGTGATAGGACCTTAACATACCATTACAGCACTACAATGGTAAGATGTACCCTATAGCCCAAATGAATGACCTTCAAGGGCTCTTCGAAAACTATGTCAAACATATAACACCTCTTGAAAACTACCACTCTAAGAATGAAAGCCTACATAATATGAGGACTACAACAATCCATCTAAACTCTTGGCCAAGAAAAATAAAGTGATCAAGGAGTTCCTAGCCCTCTATAGAGGGTCCACACCTTAGTGAAATGATTATAGATGATGAACTAAGCCTCACTAAGACTTAATTCACTGCAATCCCCCTCCTCATACACTCCTGTCAATATCTAATACAATCTCAATACCTCATATTAGGGGTCTTCACCATTCAGTCTAGGTTTAGGTATATTTTTAAATTGGGATAAATAAACCAGTTCATGTCTTTAAGACTCGAGACTAAACATGATAATTAGGGTTCGGTCAATTCGGGTTAGGCATGATTTGATTAAAAAATATTAATAATTTTTTGTAAATTTTTTTTGTTGTAATTTTATTTTGTATTTTGTTGTAGTTGTTGCAGTATTTTTTTGTTATAGTTTGGTGCTGTAATTTTTCTGTAATTTGCTAAAAAATTTGGTTGTATTTATTTGATATAGTTTCCTATTGTAATTTGTTGTCATTTTTTGCTATAATTGGATGTAATTATTATCTTCAAATATTTGTTATAATTCTATGATGTAAATTGCTGTAATTTTTTGCAAGAAAATCATATTAAAAAGGTCCCAACAACTTGCTAACATGTTAAATATTTGGGAGAAAATCCATACAATCAAATTTAATCAGGTTAAAATAGGTTCATAAACACCAAAATAAAGCTTCTAAAAACATAAATTAAAATCCACGATCATCAAAGTCTAATTATCAATTCCAATACATAAAGATAATACTTAATTGAAAAAAGATTCCTCAATCACATCTACAAAGTACATACTGTAAAAATAATTAGAGACAAAAATAAAGAATTAAATCATTATAACACACACTTAAACAAATACAGTATTTGCAATTTGAAATCATAATTGACAAATAACTACAGTTAACTACATAAATCCCATTTTGAAATCATAATTGACAAAAAAATATACATAGTAACTGTAAAACTTAGCATCAACAGATCTCACGGTCATTATAATAACAAAAAAAGAAAGAACAGATCTCTCAATAGCATGGGTTATTAATGTTTTGTATACACATAACCCTTTATGCCATCATTTTTTCACAATAAGCAATAAAAAATAAAAAAATATTAATAAAACGTGTTGAGTTACTACACATATTGTTTAGTCTCTTGATTCTCTTCCATAAAGAAGCCCCCTTTGAACAAAAATAAACAATTAGTTGTTGAAATAACAAAAATGTTGTTGTGTTGAACTAAAAGAAGAGAAGCTAAGTAACCAAACCAAATAAAAAACTATGTAGAAAACAATCTTGAAATTTATTACCTATTATCAATTAAAAATCGAATTTTAATGAAACAAGACTACAAAACAAATGATTATTTATTAGAACTAGGTTTAGACACACAACATAGAAAGTGAGTTGATTAACAAATAAATATGATGAAGAAAATGGTTGGTCTTCTGGCATAGAGAGGATAGGTGAAGAGATGTTCATTTGTTCAAAGGAAAGGATATGTGAAGTTGGAATAATTAGTGTGTGAGTGTGTGTGTAAGTCTAAGTGTCCACATTTATATATATATATATATATATATATATATATATATATATATATATATATATATATATATATAGAGAGAGAGAGAGAGAGAGAGAGAGAGAGACCCACTATTCCCACTCCATCTACTCATTCCCCCACTCCACATTTTTATTAAAAGACCTTATTACCCTTAAAAGGCTATTAACCTTTTTACCCTTAAAAATCTTTTGACCTTTTATCATCCAAAACTAACAGCAACGAAACAGCAACCACACTTCTTTAATAACCCAAAAACAAAACAGCAACCAATAATAGTATAAATAAAAAAACAGCAAGAACAACAATCCAATAACAGAACTGCAAGAACACAATGACAGAACATCACAAATACACCATGATAAAATTGGTGGATATTTATAAGTGCATTCATAATAACAACAACAACACAAATACATCAAAAAATAGTATCTCCTAATAACAGTGTACACTGCATAAATCGAAAATAATAATTTTACAAAATACCAATTCCCATGAAAATGCTATCTTCAAACAATTGGGAACAAAAAATATGTGACAAAAGGGAGTCCTACTCATCAAAGCACATAAAATAAATTTTCACAACTCCTCCACACCAAATCTGCAAAAAAAAATACATATATATATATATATTAGTAAGAACTCTACTCATTTACAACGAATTTTAAAAAACACAATCAACACATTTAAAAAAATACTAATAAGTTTGATGAATCTTACTTGAATTTCTAATACCATGAAGAGTTATAAAACCGTGTATTTAAATCCACCATTTCCACCATGCGTCCATCAAGCGCGTTCAACCTAGTATTACCAACCATTTTGGCACAAGTGCGACTAGTATGTCCAAGTTTTTGACATATACTACATTTTCGGGTCTTTTCGAAAATCTCAAAGGCATAAGGATCGCGACTTGTAGAGATAACCGCCTTTTTATTCTTTGAACCTAATGGACGTCCTTTGTGAGGTTGAATGGGGGGTTCAATTGTCAAAGGAATTGATGAATCAACAAGTTGAGCAATTTTTTTCCGACTATTTTACTTTTGGCTAAGCGACATTTGTTCATGCTTACTACAAAACTGCTTTAAAAGACCACCAATTTGATCATCATGGCTAACCACATTATGTTGTTTATCACTAAAGAGTCTTTTATCGATTCTCCATTGGGGATGTATATCATCAAGTCGCAACCTTCCCGCCTTCCTAGCTCTCATCATGTGTGCACAAGGTAAACCCATAGTCTTTGAAAATATACCGGTACATGAACCTAATAATGAATTAGATGTAGCCAACTCATATTGCTTGAAAAGTTTTGTAAGTGCAAACATTGAAACATTCGTAACAAGCTCCTTAAAAAAGGGTGGCAAAATTTATGTGGAACACAAATTTTTTCACTAGCAAGTTGTGTTTTAATTTCCTTGTATTGATTATCAATAGCAAGACAAATTTTTTACTTCACCTCACGAAAATTTCCGGTCGAGAAATGGAGATATTTCTTGATCATCGCATGTGAACCTTCAACCCTTGAAGTAACTCGATTTCCGAAATGTTCATATTTTCCGGTCCATGCATTTACAAATCGTTCTTTAAAAGGAAGCCAAGTACTCCTTATGTAATTTAGGATAAAATCCTTCTCCCCATATTAAACCTCAAAGAGATTCCAAGCTTCATTAAATGTTGATTCATTCGGAGATTCTATCAAATTAGTCCAACTCGACAAAAAAAATTCACAATCTTTTTCTTTTTCAAATTTCACCTTACACTTGGAGAGAATATTTTTCTCAATATGCCATATGCATAAAAGATGTCCGGTAGTTGGAAAAACAACTTTTATTGCATTCAATAATGTTAGTTCTTGATTCGTTACAATCACCAAAGGATGCCTATCACCACCCAATATATTTTGGAATTTTCTCAATGCCCACTCATATTCTTCTTCTTCCTCTTTTTGCAAGAAGGCAAAACAAGAAGAAAATGAAGTATTAAAGATCGAAACTCCAACTATATGAAACAATGGCATCTTATATTTATTTGTCTTATACGTGCAATCCATCGCAAAGACATTGGAGTAACTCATGCTTAATTCAATTGAAGAAGGATGGGCAAAAAATAAATGACTCAAATGACCATCTTCATTGCGCTTTATATTAAAAATAAAATCACCTTGAGAAAAATTCTTCAAATAATGTTTGGATCATAGTATGGTTCGCTAAAATTTCTTGTGTGATCTTACCCTTTGCATTGTAGACAGTCGTTGCTATTGCTTGAAGCTTTGGATTTTTTTGCCGTAGTGAGGCAAGTATTTGTCTTGTTGGTATACCAGCCAAGCTCATCTCTTTAATATGCAACATCTCTTCATTAGAAAAACGACGGCAAGAGGGGTGTCCCGACATATCACTTGTTGGTTCATGATTGTGGGATACATTTTTTATTTCCAATTTCCAATTTCCATCCTTTTTCTTTTTTCCCTAAATTTCAAAAGGACAATTTATAAGTCGTGATGATGTGTTCCTCTTTCGCTTATCCATTGGAACACGAGTGTTATATTTTCCTCCCCAATCACAACCAATAACAACATAATGATCCGTTTTTGACCTTTTAATTGTTGTAGCATAGCCTTGAGTTATTGC
Organism: Sambucus nigra; assembly: GCA_949130495.1. Taxonomy (NCBI): domain Eukaryota; kingdom Viridiplantae; phylum Streptophyta; class Magnoliopsida; order Dipsacales; family Adoxaceae; genus Sambucus; species Sambucus nigra. The sequence continues at coordinate 374,835,006 of OX422220.1, forward strand.
AACATTACGGACACTATTAAGAAGATCATCACGACTAGAAAATATCTTGACTAACAAATCAAAAAAGCCTCCAACACTTTCATCACCTGTGTATAACATCAAAAAAAAGTTGAACTAACTAATATATTCAAACAACATTCTAATCAATATTTTTTAGTGTAAATTATTGTAACACCCCGCCTAAAATAATAACGGGTGGCCAGCCCTATACTATATTAAATCAGGAATTCCAGATGGTCCAGTCTCAACATCAACTAACGGTACTATATAATATAGGACTAACTACCCGAAATCATATAAGCGAGATGTTATAAAAATTTAAAACTTGCAACATACAACAACCCAACACTATAAATCTACTAATGAATAGGAGAGATGCAGGAAAGAACTATAATAATTAAAATGCTAGAAATAAAATGAACCAAATAAATACAACCGAATGTACTACAAAAAGTAGACCCGAATCAGCTGTCGGATCACAGCCAATACAATAACTGAATGGAATAAATATAAACATGTATGTAAATATCCCTTGGGTACAAACCCGATATACAACATGAATCCTACCTAGAATTTTAAGGAAGTAGGAAGCGGCTACATGAAACATCCCGCAACAGTCCGCACCTGTCACGGCTCCCAAGACTCAGAATAGAAGGTCATCCGGCATCCATGCGGTAGGATACCTGTGGAAATATATATGTATATACAAGAAGGAGGGAGAAGTAAACGGGTCAGAGCCCCGAATGTGTAAAATATTTAGCAAGTGTGTTAACCGTGCATAATAAATACTGGTGTACTTAATTTCATAAATAAGTGAGACCGCACTCTCGTTGAACCCCAACTCACCTCTCATCTAAAGGCGCGCACCTAATCGCGTCCTCAAATTTAGTTAAATTACTCCCATTGATTTATAGGACAACCTAACTTATCAGGCCTAGTCTATATCCACGAGAGCTACCTTCCCGTCATAATCTAAGGATCCACCCATTTCTAATCCTATTAGATTATGATTACAACAATTATGCCATAAAAGGCTTAATGAATTTCGATTAATAGTCTTATGATTTATAATCATCATAATTCCTAAACATTTCCCCTATACATATACATATATATATATATATATATATATATATATAGGCTAAAAGCGTAAGAATTAATATACTTAATAGCATGCACATGGAATATTGGCAAGATTTCTCTCTAATCCCAAAATTGTACTACGTTTCGTGCGTGGGGAGTCTCGCAAAGCGAAATCCAAACAAGGAACCGCCCCGTTACACTACTCCTGACAAGGTTAAGACCAGAGATCCGAGATGCCACCTATGGAATTACTTCTCTCAAATCTCGACATGGCACTGCGTTTCGTGCGTGAGGTGTCTCGCAAAGCGAAATCCAAACAAGGAACCACCTCGTTACACTACTCCTGGGCAATGTCGATCCTAGAGATCCATAATCCTCAACATACAAGTTAATACTACCATTACTACTAACTATAACTACCAAAAAAAAAAAAAAAAAAAGAAAAAAAAACAAATAAAATGAAATAAAAGAACCTCCAATAATATCCTTTGGATGATGTAACCGAATAATACCTTATGTGCGATACATCAACCTCCATCAATCTAGTACACCATAATCATCTAAGATGTACTTCATAAAAGTCCATATCCTTTCGTCTATAGGATATATATATATAAATATATATATATATATATATAGGCATTTATATCTAACCGTATATATATATCATCATCAATCCAATAGCCAAGTGTACATACTACATATGATGTACAAGGCCATGCACATAATATACCCAATATATATATATCGCCGATAAACTGCATCAATGCTATCATCTTCCCAGTGCCCGGCTCACGTAGCAAAACTGGGGCCACCATGGTGGGACTAAACGACACCCATCTCGTGGTAAACTCACGCACACGACGTCCCGGGAAGCGGTCATAGCTCCAAACCGGCAATGAGACGAAACATACCCATCACGTCTCATCCCAAAATAAATATATATATCATATAATAACACACGGGACGACTATGACCTGGGGAATATCCACACCCTGCTTTTCTAGCCAGGATGCTCACCCTCTACGCGCGCAACTTCCCAATGATAGCATGAGCGGGGTATGCTTAACCAATTAAGTATATATATCATTTACATGCATAATATATATAATCCATATGATCCAATCATATGATCAAATAATAAACCATCATATACGGTTTAAATATCCATACCAAGTATATCCACAACATGAAGATATCCATATATCTATATACATACATATATATATATATATATATCAACACATATTCACATATCCTTATTTATATATATAAACTAATTCTCGTTCATATGTATAAGATATATATAACTGGCTATAAGTATACATAGTCCTCGATATACAAGCCGTCACTACCATTTCCATTAAATTTACCTTGATATGTGAATATAATTCCATACTTGAAACATATTCAATCATCTTCCTATGATGAGTTGTCTCCCAAAACCATATGTTTATGTCTATACATATACATTCAACATTAGGGTTATCACCCAAGAGTTTGTGTAGGAATCCATCACTACACCTTTCACCTCTAAATGTGAAAGTACATAATTATCTTTAGTACTATCTAACCATAGGCATAAACATGACTTAATAGTCTAAAACCTCAATTTATTCCAACCTCATTTCAAGTATTGGAAATCTCAATGGCCATATCCCCATAATTGCGTATAAACTATCCTAACTAGAATTTACGCTACCGCTTATCCTAGTCGATAGTACACCACCAAGTTGTTTCCCATTTTTACTTATGGTTCAATTGTATTTTATGAATCCTTACCCCTATCGGGTTATCATTTATTCCTTAGTCTAAATATTTCTAAGGATAGGAGACCTCTCACTCTCTAAGAGTTCTCAACCTCAAACATATATATATATATATATATACCTTTATCTATAATTAGCAAATTCCAACCTCAAAGAGTTTTCCCCCAATATCCATATGTAACTCCCATACGTACATGGGTACATTTCTCCCAAGTTACCCTAAGGGGTCCCCAAATCCCAATATGTGAGAAACTCCTTATATGACTCCAAGAATATATCTTTTACATCCTAAGAGAAAGCCCCCAAATCAATAAACCCAACCAAAAAGGGTTTGAAATCACTATGGAGAAAATACTTCAAAATGCCCTGTTTCCGAATCGATTCGGACTCCCAGGCGAATCGATTCGGGTCCAAAGACCTGGGCTTCTGCAATAGGCCGAATCGATTCGGCTTGGGGTCCGAATCGATTCGGTCAATGCAGACCTGCCAATTTTACCAAACCGAATCGATTCGCTTGAGGGAGGCGAATCGATTCGGACCTGCAATTTTTGAAGGGCTCATCTGTTTCTTCAAAACCCACGAATTCTAAACCCTAAATTTCTCATTCCAACCCCCAATCCTTCATCAAATCATGATTTTAAGCCCATTAACCAACCCAAAGTTGATCCCAATCATTTCTATGTCATTAATTCTCAATTTAAACATTGATTTCAAGATTTAAACCTAAAATCTAGGTTTTGACATTAATACCCAAAAACCATTTCTTTACCCCACAATTTATGAAATGAAATACACAAATAGCTATTTAGGAAGATTAAACACTTGCCTCAGATTTGTAGAGGTTGAATCGTCCTCGATGTCGCGGTAGGGCCGGAAATCTCCAAGCTTTTCTTCCTCTCTCTCTTCCTTTCTTCTTCTTCCTCTTCTTCTTCTCTCTCTAGGGCTTTTCTCTCTTTCTCTCAAATGAGAAATGGCTTCATCCGTAAGCCTCCAACCTTTTAAAACAAAATCCCAGTTTTAAATGTTAATACACACTTTAAATGACTCGTTGACTCCAATTCAAGTCAAAACAACTTAAAAACATTCCGGAGCCGAAATAAGACCCAATGACAGTCATTTTGACTATCTCGACCCTTCCGGGATCGATGGTACCCTCAAAAATATCATCCGGAATACTTTGAAATGTCCTCTATTTTTGGACTTAAATTCCCAAATTTTAAAATTCTCCAATTTAATTAAATTTTTATTCTCCCAAAATTTAATTTCTCAGTCTCCAAAGTCTTGGGATGTTACAATCTTCCCCCCTTAAAAGAATTTCGTCCGCGAAATTTAAGATAAGCCTAGGACCTCAATATCATCTAGTCCTTACATCAATCCTCAAGATCATTATGCCGATCCTTTCTAGTTCTCACGTCGAACCGTATAGCCTTTAAAACAAACTAACTACTCAAGGCGCCCATACACCCCGTACCTGAGTCTTCACTTGTAGAATTTTAATCAGGCTCCATTAGCCTCAAAATTGTAAGATAACCCTCGGTAACATAATCTATAACAACATACTAAATATATAAAAGTTTGAAAATTTCCACTGGTTGAACTCTCCTCAATTCCTGACGCTAGCCACCTTCGTGCGGGGGAGGTCTCGCAAGCGAAATCCAAACAAGGAACCCTCCCAATACACTACTGTGTAGCTAGGTCGGGGATTGAGATTAGTTGAACCAGGGTTAAGGTTTTATAAAAGATTTTCATATTTTAGATATTGCCCGAGGGCCTATACAATAATGCAATATAAATATATTCCGCGTCTTTCGACACGCCAAACAACACCTTATGTTTAAGACACAAGGCCTCAATAAATACAATACTCTAGCCACTATCTAGTTCTCAAAACTAGCACAACTATGAGCTAAATTATCCGCTCAACATACCCCTACTAAACTTTAAATCTCACAACTCTAAAACTCCTTTACATACATTAACGTCTTTCCACAATATAAGTCTCCCCTCTTAGGCGCACTATAATCACATGCCCTACCTACCCATAAGACAATAGTCTTATAGTCACTATTCAGCGAACCTTAACATTCCTCACCTCCGGAATTCAATGTTATAACTCTCGACGTTCCCGGTATCGCACAAAGTATGACTTAAACCCAAAGAAAGGTGTTCTACCTTACAATTCCATAACCTAATGGTTTCCCCTCACCCTAGAATCTCAACTCAGGGTCCTAAACCCCTTCCAGGAAAATCATTATCCCTAAGCCTATTTCTTCACAAGAGAAACATCTTCCTCAAAATCCTTCCTAACGAAGGTTGACGGGTTTCTAAATCCAAACCTCCCAAAGACTACAATAACCTCTCCTCAGACTTACTTTATTAAGTCCAAGGTTTGTCATTCGAGTAAATTTTCCTTTCTTACTCAACTGCTGACAAATCACCTCAAACCATTGCTAGAAATCTCCTCAATAACTCCTCCAGAATCGGGGAAAACAACTACCCCCGATCAAAGCGTACCCAAAATATGCTATGGGTATTGTACTTCTAGACCTATCCTTTCCTAGACGACAAAATCTAGGCGACGTCTGAAATGAAACAAGAGCAATTGTTATCAGAACGCCAATCAGGTGAATATACTTCACAGAAGAAAACAACGCAATGAACACAACAGTCCTATTTGTAGGGCTTTATGTCAAGAACGTTAACGGAAGAATGCATAAAGCTCGCACAGATCCTAAGGACTCTAGAACCTGATGCTCTGATACCATCTGTAACACCCCGCCTAAAATAATAACGGGTGGCCAGCCCTATAGTATATTAAATCAGGAATTCCAGATGGTCCAGTCTCAACATCAACTAACGGTACTATATAATATAGGACTAACTACCCGAAATCATATAAGCGAGATGTTATAAAAATTTAAAACTTGCAACATACAACAACCCAACACTATAAAACTACTAATGAATAGGAGAGATGCAGGAAAGAACTATAATAATTAAAATGCTAGAAATAAAATGAACCAAATAAATACAACCGAATGTACTACAAAAAGTAGACCCGAATCAGCTGTCGGATCACAGCCAATACAATAACTGAATGGAATAAATATAAACATGTATGTAAATATCCCTTGGGTACAAACCCGATATACAACATGAATCCTACCTAGAATTTTAAGGAAGTAGGAAGCGGCTACATGAAACATCCCGCAACAGTCCTCACCTGTCACGGCTCCCAAGACTCAGAATAGAAGGTCATCCGGCATCCATGCGGTAGGATGCCTGTGGAAATATATATGTATATACAAGAAGGAGGGAGAAGTAAACGGGTCAGAGCCCCGAATGTGTAAAATATTTAGCAAGTGTGTTAACCGTGCATAATAAATACCGGTGTACTTAATTTCATAAATAAGTGAGACCGCACTCTCGTGGAACCCCAACTCACCTCTCATCTAAAGGCGCGCACCTAATCACGTCCTCAAATTTAGTTAAATTACTCCCATTGATTTATAGGACAACCTAACTTATTAGGCCTAGTCTATATCCACGAGATCTACCTTCCCATCATAATCTAAGGATCCACCCATTTCTAATCCTATTAGATTATGATTACAACAATTATGCCATAAAAGGCTTAATGAATTCCGATTAATAGTCTTATGATTTATAATCATCATAATTCCTAAACATTTCCCCTATACATATACATATATATATATATACATATACATATATATATGTATATACATATATATATATATATATATATATATATATATATATATATATATATATATATATATATATAGGCTAAAAGCGTAAGAATTAATATACTTAATAGCATGCACATGGAATATTGGCAAGACTTCTCTCTAATCCCAAAATTGTACTACGTTTCGTGCGTGGAGAGTCTCGCAAAGAGAAATCCAAACAAGGAACCGCCCCGTTACACTAATCCTGACAAGGTTAAGACCAGAGATCCGAGATGCCACCTATGGAATTACTTCTCTCAAATCTCGACATGGCACTGTGTTTCGTGCGTGAGGTGTCTCGCAAAGCAAAATCCAAACAAGGAACCACCTCGTTACACTACTCCTGGGCAATGTCGATCCTAGAGATCCATAATCCTCAACATACAAGTTAATACTACCATTACTACTAACTATAACTACCAAAAAAAAAAGAAAAAAAAAACAAATAAAATGAAATAAAAGAACCTCCAATAATATCCTTTGGATGATGTAACCGAATAATACCTTATGTGCGATACATCAACCTCCATCAATCTAGTACACCATAATCATCTAAGATGTACTTCATAGAAGTCCATATCCTTTCGTCTATAGGATATATATATATATAAATATATATATATATATAGGCATTTATATCTAACCGTATATATATATATCATCATCAATCCAATAGCCAAGTGTACATACTACATATGATGTACAAGGCCATGCACATAATATACCCGGCTATATATATATCGCCGATAAACTGCATCAATGCTATCATCTTCCCAGTGCCCGGCTCACGTAGCAAAACTGGGGCCACCATGGTGGGACTAAACGACACCCATCTCGTGGTAAACTCACGCACACGACGTCCCGGGAAGCGGTCATAGCTCCAAACCGGCAATGAGACGAAACATACCCATCACGTCTCATCCCAAAATAAATATATATATCATATAATAACACACGGGACGACTATGACCTGGGGAATATCCACACCCTGCTTTTCTAGTTAGGATGCTCACCCTCTACGCGCGCAACTTCCCAATGATAGCATGAGCGGGGTATGCTTAACCAATTAAGTATATATATCATTTACATGCATAATATATATAATCCATATGATCCAATCATATGATCAAATAATAAACCATCATATACGGTTTAAATATCCATACCATGTATATCCATAACATGAAGATATCCATATATATATATATATTCACATATCCTTATCTATATATATAAACTAATTCTCGTTCATATGTATAAGATATATATAACTGGCTATAAGTATACATAGTCCTCGATATACAAGCCGTCACTACCATTTCCATTAAATTTACCTTGATATGTGAATATAATTCCATACTTGAAACATATTCAATCATCTTCCTATGATGAGTAGTCTCCCAAAACCATATGTTTATGTCTATACATATACATTCAACATTAGGGTTATCACCCAAGAGTTTGTGTAGGAATCCATCACTACACCTTTCACCTCTAAATGTGAAAGTACATAATTATCTTTAGTACTATCTAACCATAGGCATAAACATGACTTAATAGTCTAAAACCTCAATTTATTCCAACCTCATTTCAAGTATTGGAAATCTCAATGGCCATATCCCCATAATTGCGTATAAACTATCCTAACTAGAATTTACGCTACCGCTTATCCTAGTCGATAGTACACCACCAAGTTGTTTCCCATTTTTACTTATGGTTCAATTGTATTTTATGAATCCTTACCCCTATCGGGTTATCATTTATTCCTTAGTCTAAATATTTCTAAGGATAGGAGACCTCTCACTCTCTAAGAGTTCTCAACCTCAAACACACATATATATATATATATATATACCTTTATCTATAATTGGCAAATTCCAACCTCAAAGAGTTTTCCCCCAATATCCATATGTAACTCCCATACGTACATGGGTACATTTCTCCCAAGTTACCCTAAGGGGTCCCCAAATCCCAATATGTGAGAAACTCCTTATATGACTCCAAGAATATATCTTTTACATCCTAAGAGAAAGCCCCCAAATCAATACACCCAACCAAAAAGGGTTTGAAATCACTATGGAGAAAATACTTCAAAATGTCCTGTTTCCGAATCGATTCGGCCTCCCAGGCGAATCGATTCGGGTCCAAAGACCTGGGCTTCTGCAATAGGCCGAATCGATTCGGCTTGGGGTTCGAATCGATTCGGTCAATGCAGACCTGCCAATTTTACCAAACCGAATCGATTCGCTTGAGGGGGGCGAATCGATTCGGACCTGCAATTTTTGAAGGGCTCATCTGTTTCTTCAAAACCCACGAATTCTAAACCCTAAATTTCTCATTCCAACCCCCAATCCTTCATCAAATCATGATTTTAAGCCCATTAACCAACCCAAAGTTGATCCCAATCATTTCTATGTCATTAATTCTCAATTTAAACATTGATTTCAAGATTTAAACCTAAAATCTAGGTTTTGACATTAATACCCAAAAACCATTTCTTTACCCCACAATTTATGAAATGAAATACACAAATAGCTATTTAGCAAGATTAAACACTTGCCTCAGATTTGTAGAGGTTGAATCGTCCTCGATGTCGCGGTAGGGCCCGAAATCTCCAAGCTTTTCTTCCTCTCTCTCTTCCTTTCTTCTTCTTCCTCTTCTTCTTCTCTCTCTAGGGCTTTTCTCTCTTTCTCTCAAATGAGAAATGGCTTCATCCATAAGCCTCCAACCTTTTAAAACAAAATTCCAGTTTTAAATGTTAATACACACTTTAAATGACTCGTTGACTCCAATTCAAGTCAAAACAACTTAAAAACATTCCGGAGCCGAAATAAGACCCAATGACAGTCATTTTGACTATCTCGACCCTTCCGGGATCGATGATATCCTCAAAAATATCATCCGGAATACTTTGAAACGTCCTCTATTTTTGGACTTAAATTCCCAAATTTTAAAATTATCCAATTTAATTAAATTTTTATTCTCCCAAAATTTAATTTCTCAGTCTCCAAAGTCTTGGGGTGTTACAATTATTTGGCATTTTTTCAATGTGTTCTCATAAAAAATTCTTCTAAAAAAAGAATTATTATAATCAATGTTTATTAGTGTAAATCAATGTGTTCTTATTTTTATATAAAAAAAAGACAAATAAAAAAAAACTAAACAGTGGTTAAAAAAAAGAACCCTAAAAGACAATGTGTTCTTATAATTTTTTTTTCTACAAAACCCTAAGAAGTGGAATCCATAATAAAAAAAACTATTATACTTGCATAAATTAAATACTGAAAAATGGGAAATATAAATTTGAAAAAAATATTACCTGAATCAATGGAGCATTTGGAAGATTTGTACAACTCTTTGATTTCAACAACATTGATTGTGCTAGTGAGATGAATAATACCATTTAACTCATTAAAATCTTCAACCGTAAGTTCAGTATTTACTTCCCAATCACTAGTTTCCTCATGTGTGAGAACCATATTTGAACATTAAAGAAACAATGAAAAGAAATAAAAATATGAGTTTTCCCTCTTTTTGGAGTTCTTGAGAGAAAGTGACGGATGAATGGGTTTTTGGTGAGTGAGGGTGAAAGTTAATGGGTTTTGGATGGGTGAGAGGATAATAGCTTTTTAAGGGTAATAAGGTCTTTTGATAAAAATGTGGAGTGGGGGAATGAGTAGATGGAGTGGGAATAGTGGGTCTCTCTCTCTCTCTCTCTCTCTCTCTCTATATATATATATATATATATATATATATATATATATATAAGATAGCTTAGTTTTTGAATTGTCTATACATTTTAATGGTCAAGATGTGTTCCACCTCCTTACACATTTTAATGGTTGAGATCAGATTTATTTTCTTTTTACAAACCTAACCCTCAATTATTTGATTTCCCTCTCTTTTTCTACCTATCAAACTTACACTTTAATTCCAAACTTACCCTCTCTTTCATTACTTACAATCTCTTTCTTTACTCCCGATCTCTCTTTAGTAACCCAAAAACAAGACCTGCCTCTCTGCTCTCCCCGCCGCCGCTACTCCCAGGTAAGTTTCGATTTTAGGGTCGTTACTCCTAGGTAAGTTTCGATTTTAGGTTTAGTTCTGATTTTAAGTTTCAAATGGTTTGGTTCTGATTTTAGGTTTCAAATGGTTTGGATTTTATGTTTCTAATTTGATGTATTCGGTTTGTTCATATATTGGTACGGTTTGTTCATATTATATAGCTGCACATGTAGAGCAGCGATTTATTTGGTTCATATGTAGATATACATGTATATTTTGTTTATATATATGTGTACATTTGTTATTATATTTAGGGTTTGTTTCTCTTTTGTGTATTGAGGGGTATATGTGGTTCATATAATTTTATGTTTGGTAATGTTTAGGGCTTTGTTTCTTTATTTTATTTTGGGCATTGCCAAAAGAACCCATGTGTTCGATGAAATTTCATAGTGAACATCATGTAATTCATGGTATGTTGTGTCTGAATTATATTAGGGTTATTCAAATTACTTCATATTTGGGTTTGGGTGCATATTTGCATATTCACTATTTCTTATGTCATTATCTCTTCATTCTTTTATGTTTTATGTTTTGGAATCTAATTATTTTTTCTGCTTTGTTGTTTATTTCTTCTTTTGCAGATGAAGAACTGCACATACTTGCAAATAAACAGGTATTCTCTTTTTCATTTTTATTGTGTGTATAAATTGAGGTTATGATTTGGGTTTTAGGCCGGAGAAAAAATATTGTTTTGGTCGGTGGTATTGAACGAGCTAGATGGATGTGTGCCAAGACAGTGGTCTTATTCATATCTGCTATCAAGTGGCATTTTTTTTGAAAATATGTTTTCTACTATTAATTTTGAAATCAGGATTCGATGGTAGACATTGTTTTGGTCGGTGGTATTGAACGGGCTAGATGGATGTGTTCCAAGACAGTGGTCTTATTCATATTTGTTGCCAAGTGGCATTTTTTTGAAAATATGTTTTCTACTATTAATTTTGAAATCAGGATTGACATGTGCTTGAACATTGGATGTTCGATGGTAGACATTAGATATGGAATGATTTTAATTTTTGTTATATAACTATATGATTTGTGTGAAATTTAATGCAGTGGTTTTATAATATACGTTCATTAATATCGGTGGTTTTATAATTTTTGTTATATGACTATATGATTTGTATATAACTGTGCTGCTTACAACATCGCCTTGATCAAACACTGTATCGTATTTGTCTTTATAGATAATAATGTGTTTTATTATTGTTTGCAGACATCTAACGCTTTTCAAATCAGGTAAATCCTTTTTTTCTTTTTTAAATCGATGAGTTTTGGGGATTTTAGGGTTCTCTTTCTTAATCAATTTGCTATTGGATTAATGGTGCGTGATTGATGTACAAATGTACCCCTGTTTGGTCTTTACCTCTGATGTTTGTGCATTTTAATTATAGGTTATGTAAATGTGACAAGCATATGACTTTCTTTGAACTACTTGCATATGTTGATGTGGAGGTTAGTTTGATTAGAACTTTTAACACATCCTACTAATTATTTGCATTTTTATTTATTTATTCTTACTAATGCTTTTTGTATTAATGGTACTAATGTTAACTGTATTTTCTATTATTGGTGCTATTGTGGGATTATCTGGGTTTTTTATTTTAGTTTTCTAGCTTTTTGGTGCTACTCGCAAAAACATCATTGTAGATGTTTTGTGATATTCGTATTAGTTTGAATTGCATTAGTTTGAATCACATTCACATTCACATTAGTTTGAATCACTGTTAGTTTGAATAACTGAGAAAATATCTTTGCTATACAACTGAGCAAATATCTTATATCATAGTGTGACAGTTATAACACTATCACTATGATAAAATACGCACTGTGATAGCATGTCATGGATTTCATTTTTTCTATTCCTTTCAATTCTCCACTGAGCATATGCTTATGCATATATGCAGATGCATATATGCATATATACGCATGCATTTGAACGTATGAGGGGCCTCTAAACTATCCACTCTTAACTCTCAGAATTTTACTTTTAAAAAAGTTAAAATACACGTGTTTCCCAGCTACTAACTCACGTTGCACCGTTATCCCACTCCCATATTTTCTCAAACAGTTGCTATAAAATCTCTCCCTCTCTCACGCTTCTTTCACTTTTGTGCTACTAATTCACACATCACCGTTATCCTACTCCAATATTTTCTCAAACAGTTCTTATAAAATCTCTCCCTCTCTCACGCTTCTTGCACTTGCATTTTTTGAATACTAGAGAAGAAAATTTAGGGAATGAAATAACTAAAAAAAGATAAAAATAAAAGACAGAAGGATGACATGATATATAGATAAAGAAATAAATTAGTGGTTACTAGCGGTGAAGGTCACAACGACCACCATGGAAGCAGTGAAAAGAGATAACTGAAGATGAATATGGTCGTTATTGGACATATTGGATCTCATCCTCCATGTCACTCTTAATACCGCAATTGAAAGGACCTTCTTGGTTCTATTGTATACATTGATGCTTCCATATGTACAGAAGAAATTTATTAGAAATAATTGCACTTTTATTTAACCAAAATCTTAAATCTTACTACGACTTATTCTGTTTTTAGAACATTTTCCAAAAGCATAAAAAATATCGTTGATGAAGAATGATTGAGAGTGTCTCTTCTATTTTGTCCCACGACGGCTATATATATTGAAATCGTATCTTTACTAACTATATGGATGTCGAAATTCCACAATTGACGAGAAGACGTTTTGAGTGGGCATCAGGATCTTTATTTATTGAAGTCTGTCTGCATTCTTGAAATAGGCTGAGTCAAGTGTGGAGCCTTGGACTCCACCAAAGTAAATTGGTCGATATACATAGTTATTCACAAGATCCAGTGGACTAACTAAACGTGGGCTACCATTAAAGGAGTTGAAACCCAGTACATTTTTCAAAACATATGTATGTATCACTCTCCCCTTTCCTTTCCTTCCCTCTAGTTCATCTCTTTCTCATTCTATCCTTCCATGGTTTATGTGTTTTTTTGTTGTGTTTGATTATGGTGTCTCAGTGGTTATTGGTGGTTCGGTGTAGGCACATAAACAATATTTCTTCCATCTACATCAAATGGATTTTATATTTTGAATAATTTCAACGAGTGTTTTTTCTCAAAGAAATATGGTCTAATATCAATATTCAAGAGTATTGCAGGCCTTAATTCTCCAATTCAAAACTCTTGGTAGAAGGTCTTAACTAATACATGCCTTTTTTTTTTGCAAAAAAGGCATCCTCTGTGTGGTGTACATTATTGTTATGTAGAAGGTCTTAACAAATACATGCCTTTTTTATCGGGGTATGTCATACTCAGAACATTCTTAAAGTCCGTTATACATAACAATATCCAATAATACTAATACGCATGTTTAAGAAATATCAGGTCATAAATCCCTCTTGGCAGAGCCCTCAATACTCTTGGTAAACTATCAAAACTATGGATACAAATAATGAATAGGCATAGTTTTCAGTCTTAAAACTTTTGGTAGAGTTGAAGTTTATTGATATTGTTCTCCACACGCTTACTAAGTTTGAGTTTATTGAGATGGTTTCACACCTCAACGATCCCATAACGTTATGCCACACTTAAATTAACACCTCTAGACAGATCCGGAACCAAAAGTCTAAACCATAAGTTTAATTATTAAGCTGCAATGATCTGAACTCTACATTTTTGATATGCCATTTATTGTGCTTTCAAACCCTGACCTATGCTCCTTTATGACCATAGTGATGGCAAAGTAATTATACAAGAAGCAGGAACCTGTAGGTTCAGCCACTTTTGCAACAACATCACAACAAGAATCAAGAAATGTGCACGGTAATGGTTTCTACTCTCTATAACATGTGTTTTAATTTGAGATGAATCAAGAAATCACAAAAACATGTTTTTCATTTAATTTTTTAATGAATAAATTAAGTATCGGCCTACTTTGGTATCGGACCGTGGGTTGGGATAATCTTTTTTATTTACATCTAGCGAAGTACGCTTCTCTTGCCTTAATTTTTAATTAACATGCATCATTTTTATGGCCTTGATTTCACATTTCAAACCCGTTCAAGAAAATAGTTAAACTGTATAATGTATAATAGCTCTTGATTGCATATAAAACCTATTAATTTTCAATAAATTCAATGCTTACAAAATCTGGCACATACGAAAAGGGAGTTAATGTTCAAAGGGTACTGGCACATACGAAAACCGCCATCGGTATAAATTTGATTTCTGCACATGGTTACCATATTATTCTCGGTATACAATGTTGTATGTATAAACTATTAAAAATCTTCTTCGTGTCAGAAAATTGTCATTTTTTCCTTTTAAACTGAGATGTTATTTCTAGTATGACTATTCTTCCATCCCCCGTGCTGTGTAAAGGAGCATAGTGAATATTCACTTTCAAATTGAAGTACATCACACACTCGGTAATGCTGTGATTGAAGTAAAACACACACTCAGTATTGAGGTTGTAAGGAGTTATACAATTGGAGATATTCAATATACCATGTTGCGTCACGGAATGAGTGTCGACATTACTGAAGCATTTGTAGCTTCTATATAAGCTTCTATAGCAGCTAATATATAATTCTATAGTAGCTATAGAAGCTATTATAGCAGTTATATTAGCTTATATAGCAGCTATATTAGTTGATATAGCTTCAATAAAAGCTAATATAGCAGCTATATTAGTTGCTATAGCTGCTGAATTTGGCTTCCAAGTCTGGAGTGGAAGGTTCAAACCCCATGACAGCTTCACCCGTTAATAGCAAATTAAATTTTCCCCTTCTAGAGTCCCACTACAGTGTTGATATTAGTTGAATGTTTGTTAGGTTGGGCTTACGTTTGAGCTACGAGTTTAAATGTTTATTACTTGGTAAGTATGATGTCCAACTTTTGAGATGTGATTTTAAATGCTTATTATTCTTTATATGAGAGTTGAACTGTAAATGGCCCTTCTTCGTTGATTTCTAAGATTGATCGTTACTTGGAGCATTTCTTGAAATTGAAAGTTCTAAACATAGTTACTCATAATATTCTTTGTATTTAATGAACTTGAAATCGGTTTTTGTGAATGTTCACCATTGGAGCTCATAAGAGGTTGGTTAAATCGGTGTCGTCGTGTTGGTCTGGGGAAGATTTTTTGGCCTAAAATCAGTGGTGGTAGACAATCGCATAAGGAAGGTGGTGACCATGTTCTTTGACTCACACACTGGTAAAGTTCATGTTTTTCTGTTTATTTGTTCCGCACAATTTACGTTGGAAAATATAATGTTGTAATTGATATTTTTATGGTTTCAGGTATTCCGGTATATGACTGCGTAGGGTTGAATGATCATTAATGAATTCGGGTAATGAGACCATGCAGAATTCTTTTATAAACAATTTGGGTAACGAGTCTATGAAGAGATGATTGATATTTTTTAATTGATATTATTTAAATGATGTGAAATTCGTACTCTTTTTATTACTTTTTTTTGGCTAGAGTTTTTTAAAAATGTAGACTCCAGCTAAAGTTCATCACTTTGTCTCTTCAAAATCACCAGTGTGGATATTGGTTATGTTCGCTTGGATGTCCGATCAAGGAAGACACTTGAATCGCTATGTTCATATGGTATATCTAAACACTAATGACTCTTTTTCTGCTCTCTCATAGTTAGTGAACGAATAATTACTTATCTTCATCATTTGTAATCCATCACTCTCTATTGGTACCTGCCTCTGCCTCTGCCTCTGCCTAGATAGTTTTTGCCTCAATAGCTTTTGATGTCAAGTTTTTGGTATCTTCCTCAATTTTCTTTGTATTGGTACCTGCTCTTTATTGGTACCCGCTCTCTATTTTCTCTCTATTGGTTCCTCCCTCTATCTTTTTATGAGTTTTTGGTACCTTCTCTCTATTAGTACCTATATTAAGAAGCATCATGCTTTTGGTACCAGCTCTCTATTGGTACATGCCTTTATTTGCAAATATGATGTCAAGTTTCACTTTGTCTCCCCAAATCCCCTATTCAAAACAATCCAGGAACCTCTCGATTGATAACCCCTCGAATATTATAGTCTTTAATGTCGATGCAGCATCAGAAGGCATCTTAATCCCAAAATCCCCTGCTGAAAACAAACGATGCTTGCTGTTCAAACTCTGAATCCTCAAAGCGGCGAATTGGACAACAGTTTTAGTACTTTGTATGACTTTTATGTCTTATATCTTTCTATTGGAGAACATGGTATGAACCTTGACAATGTTGAATTGGACATGCTTGGTCCGTGTAAAAAGGTAGTGGTGTGGATGGTTGACTGAAATTATTGTGTTATATACTTAATTGGACATGCTTACAATATCTTTCCATTGTTGTGTTATATATTTAATGAACTATTTAATGTGTTTTTCCTGAAATTATAGCAAACTAAGCCTAAAAGTAATGAACCATGTCCAATTGATCCACCCAAGATAAATGTTCAGTCATTTTGTAAGATTTTAGCATCATTTTAGATGAGCTGCGCAATTTCAAGAACTGCTAGCTACTACAGCTGAGAAAAATAAAGGGAGGGAGAGATTCAAGAAGAGAAAATCTGAACATACACACAATCTTAAGGTGCGTGCTCTATTTTCTGAATTGTACGTACAACTAAAATTTTACTTCTCAATTACACTTTGTCCATGAAATTTTTTATCCACGCAACACTTTTAACTTTTCTTTTTCTGATGCACATTTGTCTCAAATTAGACAGGGCTTGTCTTGAATAACATAACTTCTTCTACGTAATATTATAGATCTGATATGTTTTCTCAGTGGTTTACCCATCATTAATATTTCTCTCATATCCATTATAGTGGTGTTTGTTATTAATTCTGTAGCTATGGTGTTTTTTATTAATTCTATGCAAGAAGTATTTTTGTTATTCAGGCGTTGTTTCTTATGTTATGCAAGATAAACATGTTTTCTTAGTGCTTGATCTATTCTATTGATGTTGTTTAGACTTTGGAATGAATTTTGTTTAGATTCTTACTTTACCGATGATTGAAGTAGTATAAATTTAGATTCTTACTTTACTGTTGCGTGTAATATCAAATGAATTGTTAGTGTATACTAACAATTCAATTAATTTGCGTTTATGAATTGTCACTCCTCTACATTATCTTTTAAAATACAGTTTCTTATAAAGCTTGCTAATGATTTTAACAGATCTCGACATCTAAAGACTGACACATGAATATATGTACAAAACACAAAGGTAGTATCTCTTTATCTTCCATCCCTCACTATTTGAAATTTTAATTATGTTTGTGTGTATACAAACACATCTGTTGTTAATATTTAAAATTATTATTATTTTTCTAGGAAAGAAAGCTCCATAAAGATGGGGGAAACACAAGCATCAATTGAGTGAAGTGATTCGGTTATGGGAAATAACCGGGACTTGATTCTTAGCCTATGGTGATGATCTTGAATGAAAATTTACTTTATTACTTTGTAAAACTTCAGTTATATTACGACTAATTGGTACACTATGTTTTAGGTAAATCTTTGTGTACTGTTTTTATAAACTTTGTTGTTCTGAGGGCAAAAGTGTATTGTGGGTCTTTGTAATCGTAATCTTTCTTTTTCGATCATTGATTTGGGTTGATGAGGATGTTACTTTATTATATAAATATTGTTGGATTAGTGGTTATCCCTCAAATAGGGTGGATAGTCCAATAAATAAAGGAGACTATGTCCTTTTTTTAAAAAATTGCACTTTGTTTATTTGAGGGAGAATGTATATTCACTTGATGAATATTGTATATTTTAACCGAAAACGAACTTTACCAAAATAAAGACGACATGAGATTTTATTACCAATTGTGAACACTAACGTTTTGTAGGATAGTCCTATAATTAAAGGATATTATAGCCAATTTTTATAAAATTACACTTCAAAATTTTATGCTTTTCGCTATTACATACTTTGAAAAATAATCGTCGTTTCGCGATTACGTACTTTGGAAAATTTTCGTCATGCCTTCAGGCACGGGCATACGCTAGTGTGTGTGTGTATATATATATATATATATATCAAGGTTCTAAAAAATGCGGGACGTGGCCGAGGCATGGAGGCCAAGCCTTAAGCCTTAGAAGCCTAGGCAGGCCTTAGGCGTAAAAAGGCGTGAAAAGGCATTTAGGATTTTTTAAATATATTTTAATATTTTTTAACTATGATAAAGCTATTAAAAATACTAAAATGGTACATACCTTAAAAATGTCTAAATATTTGTAAATTAAAATACTACTTTTTTAAAATACTAAAAAATAAAAAGCCTCAGGTTTTTTCACGCCTTACTTCTAAAAAACCCGCATTTTTTCACGCCTATCCCGCATTTTTTCACGCCTTAACCCAAAAAACGTTGACCATCGTTGACCACACCTAGGGACAAAACTTGGCATATCTAAAAAGCCTCACGCCTAGGCGCATTTTTTATAACACTGATATATATATATATAGAGAGAGAGAGAGACGCGCACACACACGCACACAAAACAAACGATTATTTATTGGAACTAGGTTCATCCATCCGATGTCAAGATACGGGTTGATTAATAAACGAATACGAGGAAGAAAATGGTTGGTCGTTTGGCGTGGAGAGGATAGGTGAATACATGTTCAGTCATTTAAAGGAAAGGATAGGTGAAGTTGGAATAATTAGGTTTACGACATGTTTGTTTTTGATTGCGCGTGTGTATAAGTCCAAGTGTGTGTGTGTGTGTGTATAAGTCTAAGTGTCCGAGTATATATATATCTACACACACACATAACAAATGATTATTTAATGGAATTAGGGTCAGCCATTTGGCATAGAGAGGCGAGTTTATTAACAAATGAATACGAGGAAGAAAATGGCTGGTCATATAGCGTAGAGAGGAGAGGTGAAGAGATGTTCAGTCGTTCAATGTAAAGGATAGGTGAAGTTGGAATAATTAGGTATAAGATGTGTGTGTTGGGTTGCACATGTGTATAAGTCCAAGTGTGTGTGTTTAAGCCTAACTGTCCAAGTATGTATGTGTATATATATATATATATATAAACCGTCCCGATCTAGTCCAAACTAAAAAAAATTAATACTGACCGAACCAAACTTTTATGGTCATGTGTGGTTATTTCGGTCCATTTGGTTTCATGAACACTCCTATCTCATCCCAAAAAACTTAACCTTAGGAATGCTCACGAACTGTTGGACAAAGCTTCCTATACCAATTCAATATGTTAATAGAAAGAACATTAATTGTTCTACCATCCCATATTCACACACAATAGTTTGTCCTATCTCATTAAATGACATATGGTTCTACCAAAAATTATCACTACCACCCTACTGTGACAACCCGCCTACTAAAATAATAGGTGGCCAGCCCAATACTCCAATAATTACAGGAATCATAGATGGTCCATTCTTAGCATCACTGTCGATTAAAATAATAGTATGAGATAACCACCAATCATTTTAGAAAACGGATTGTCATATACAAAAAAAAAATTTAAAAGTAAAGGAGAAACGCTTAGACAATCCCATTGGTAAAAACGGTGGGTATCAAAAACGATGAATAAAGTATGACAATACAATAAATAATCACCGAATAAGTTGTCGGTGCACAGACCAATACAAATAATACATTAAGTATTACAATCCAATATTTACAATATAATAAATGAGTGCAATACCTTGGGCAAACACGCCCGAATAAAAGTACTGGACATAACTAGAGTACAATAGAGGGGAGCGTCTACTATAAGTATCCTACAACATCCGCAATATGCCGTAGCTCCATGACAACTGGAAATGGAAATGTAAACACGGGTGTCCATGCGGAAGAGCACCTGTAATGGCAAAGAATATGCAGAAACAAGGGAATATAGAAACCGGTCAGGGCCGGGTTTGATATGATTACCATGTGACTAAAATGCATGGCAGGTAAGTGCGTAAGTCTCTCGCAGATAACAGTAATATTCCTCACCTCTCAATCTAGCAGCAACCTAACGCAATATCGTGAGATGTTTTAGTTAACCCTAAGTATTAAGGGCTAACTTTTCCCCATTCTCAACACTATGCCCTATTCGTGCGTGGGGTGTCTCGCAAAGCGAAATCCAAACAAGGAACCCCCCCGATACACTACTACTTAGGCAAGGTTGATCGTCGAGATCCATTAGACCCTAAGCACGAAAGTAAGAAATAAATAAATGTGTGTGAATAAGTGTGGGAGGTCACAACTCAAACTAATCAAGACATAAAACATAAACCCATCCATCATCTAACGGCACAATTCCTTATTCTAACTTTAGGAGTATACACATACATGGTACAACACTTTATCAAGTGTTTACCAAATTAATTTCATTATACACTAATTCATTTCATGAATTTGTTCCTTACCAGGAAATATAATCATACTTTTTATGCTCTAGAGGCATTTATCTCAATTGTTCACTTTGTAAAAATATCTTCCTTATCAGGAATAAAATCATCATCATAGGCTCTTTATGGCCTTACATCGTGCTCTTTATGGCACTTTCATCATGCTCTATATGGCATTTTACTGTGCTCTTTATGGCACCCATCAAACATCAAGTCCAACTTGATTTAGAATAGTTATATTCATATATATATATAACGATTCTAAGACCGCCCGTCCGGGTTTCCCCACTGTGCGCGCCCCTAAATGGCTATCATCTTCCAGGGCCTCCAAGACAACCTGGGATCCTATCGAAACGTCGGGAAGCGACCATGTGCCTGCGGGATAGTCAAGACCACACCCGGAATCTCCTAACCAGCGCAGAAAATATAAACAAACGCTCACATGGCCTAGGGACTATGTCCACCCTGCATCATTAGCCAGGGGGATTCACCACAACGCGTGCGACTTCCGCTATGATAGCGATTTAGAGAGGTGTGTATCCATAAATTATCATTTATGAAAAACATTACTTTTTCCATTTTTGAAAACTCATATTTTATACTTCCAAAAATCATTCACTTAGCCATTAAGCACCAAGTTTTAGAAGGTGCATTATATTCTTATTAAGTCATATTTTATTTATGGCCTAAGACCCAAAGTGCCACTAACCTCAAAATAGCCTCAAATAGTTTATATAATTCATAAACCCTTAAAGTGAGTCTCCATAATGGAGTGTCTCTCAAAAGCTCAACCTTAATATTTTAACTTCCAATTTCATCTCTAGGTTAATTTCCTAATTCATTCGGGTATCAACTTACGCAACTTATCCCTCGGGTAAGCCTAAGTATCCCATTAAATCCTAGGGCATTAGTCTATCGAAAACCACCCTCTAGGACTCTTAATTACTTCCCAAAGGAAGGTTCCTAAACCTTGGACCTAAAAGAAAGAGGGCTAAAAATCAAAATAAGAAAATCTCACAAAAACAGGGGAACCGAATCGATTCGCCCCTTGGGCCGAATCGATTCGCCCTTGCGAATCGATTCGCTAGACAGCCGAATCGATTCGGTGAGCAAAAACTAACCTTCTGCAATTGCCGAATCGATTCTCTTTAAATCCGAATCGATTCGGTCTGCAAGACCTGTAACCCTCTCCTTATCCGAATCGATTCGCTCCTAGGGCCGAATCGATTCGGTCCTGGAATTTTGCCCAATTTGGGCGACGGGTTACATAAACCCTAAAATCCCAAAACCTCCATTCTTTGCCTTTACCCAACATCAACAACATCTAATTCTACCAAATCATTCCTACACCATTTACAACTAATAATTTATCCTCAAATCCAATTTAAAACTAAGATTTAAGGGTTTAATCATCAAAATCAACAAATACCCATTTATGGGTTAGATCTCCAAAACCTAACTATACATGCAATTTATCACATTAAATCAATATCTAGCAAGTAAGAAACTTGCCTCGAGGTTCGTAGTCTCGGAACATCTCCGGTAGCGACGGATTCCGACCCAAATCCTCCATTCTTATCTCTCTCTCTACTTCTTACAACTCTCTCTTCTCTCTCTCTCTCTCTCTCCTTTGGCTTTCTCACACAAATGAAGAAAAAGAAGGGGGTGGGGGATTTATAAGGGTCTAAAAATATAAACCCCCACTCCTAATTGCGAATACCCCACTAAAATGACTCGTAACCACTTAATTGAGTCATAACCCCTTAAAATTGCCCGAATCCCAAAAATTACAACTGGGCACTTATTTCGACTATCTCGACTATTCTAAAAACAACTGCACCCCCTATTTTGGCATTCGAGAAAGCATGAACTATTTTTACGTTCCAATTCCATTTTTAATTCATTAATTATACCCAAATTTAAATATAGGTCATAACCGTCGTTTTACATATAACGACGCAAAATACACAATATAACACTATTTACCTTCTCATAACGGTAAATAGTCAAAACATAGTGAATATTATCCCTAAGTCTCACGGGAAATAATATTTACTCCAACATTCCCTATTTTATAAAATTAGCCCATTAGGCAAAATAGTATAAAATAGCCGCTCGAAAACCTGGGTTGTTACATACTCCCCCCCCTTAAAGGGGAATTTTTCCCTCAAAATTTAGGCGTAACCCATAACTATATAAAGGGTATACTATAATAAAAAAAAAACCGTGCTATCATACTAGCAAACCCCCGAATGGAAATGTCCCCATAGGACACAAACTAAGGCCATCGCTATCGATCTCAGAAACTATCGATCCTACCCCTCTACTACGGGAGGAGATACCCACACAAGCTCGGCACTAATTTCCTTACTTTCCGAAACACGTCATACCTCTACTAGGGAATAACTACACTAACTTACAATCGTTAACCCCAACACTACTAACTTCTATTCGCGTTGGTGTAACCCTCAAAAGTCTACTTGCTCACTGAGCCCAATCTAAAGGAAGGTTCCCGGACCACTCCCAGTCCCAGGAATATACTATTCGCTGTTTCCATTCCAACGAGTAGACAAGGCATATTTCCATCTATACTAGGCTATGCACGACCTAACGTTTATCGAAAACGATCCGAACTATTGCACGGAAATTCGATCCATAAAAACTACTACTCCGATCTCTCCTTTAAATCAAATCCACCCTTCCACTTACGGGTGGTAGGATATACCCCATATCCCAATGGTTCCCATTCTTCCTGGAGACTTTACCTGTACCTTGACACAAATGTCTCGTCTCGGTTCACTACCGTTTGATAGGAACCGCATACAGATCTAAAACTCATACTAAGAAGAGTTAGGCGTACACCTCCCGCTTAGTCCGCCCATTTCCATCGAGCAAGCAGCGATTGATCAAATGATCCACAGCTTCCTCAACTAGAATCATGACCGTTGCATTATTGAGAATTCGATAAAAATGTCCACGGATATACCCATCCTCGTTCCACACTACTCTCTACATACCAGTAGGTGAAAGGGTCAATCATGGACCTGAATGTCCTTACAATAGCGCCTCCTCGTTGAAGCTCACTCCACTTGGCATTCTATGCCACGAATAAACTCTAAGACGGTATCTACTCGGCGCCTATACTACTCCCATCCGCATTGCCTTAGCGAAAGGAAACATCCTAACGAGCTCAAAATCCCATACTTCTCGTCTAGGGACCAAATCCTACTTAGAGTTACCCCACACCCTATGGTGGTCAACTCCCTACCATCTTCCTAAAATAACGCCGCATGCCCTAAGGGCCTAGCATCCTAAGAATCCTAAGGTCAATCTATCTATCCTAACCTAGTCGTATAAGTATAATACTAAATATCCCTAGTGTCCAAGACCTTTCCCGACTTCTGACATTAGCTCGGTTTCATGCGTGGGACGTCTCACCGAAACGAAATCCAAATAAGGAACCCTCCCGTTACACTACTACCTCGCATTGTCAGTCGTCGAGAAGTAACGGTCGAAGACACATGATCGGGATCGACGGAAATCCTAACTCTAAATTCTACTACTACATATATACGTCTAAGTCCTATCATAACAATCGACTGAGGCATTTACTTTCAGTAAAATGCCACCACTACTCTACCCCAAGAGACACATATACCTCTACACAAATGGCCTTCTCATTAAGGCACAACCATAAGTCCCTATCGGACTTTCATCATCATAGTCTTCCCCACATCGATTTAGAGGAAAACCATCATCGCGCTCATATATCGCACATGAACTTAGCCCTTAATCACTCATATACGTGACTCTTGGCTAAACCTTCCAACCCAACACTTAACCAACAGAAAAGAAAAGAAACAAGAAAAGAACAGAAAAGAAAAGAAAATGCACATCTTTCCACTCCCAACGTCGTTAAGGTTCATGCGTGGAACGTCTCGCCGAAGCAAAATCCAAACAAGGAACCCCTCCACACAGTCACCTTAACTAGCCGGTCATGGAGATAAGGCAATAGCATACACAAGCAAAGCAAACAAGGAAGCAAACAAAATAAAAAAAAACAAAAATAAAGGAAACTATCTACATATCGTAAACCACCTCTATAAAGTCTCACCCGTATCCAGGAGAGATATTATAGAACAACTAGTCCCCCTTCTAGAACTAGAACTAGGATAGCCTCGCGATATATTCGCTTGCTATCACCCAAACCAATCTAAGAATATCTCTACTCGTATAATGTATAATACAAGTAGCACGTACCGCACATATCACCAATCCCCCCATAACGAGTGGGAAGGAAAAATACAGATCTCGCCTATCATGGAAGTCACATAGATATACTTACTATATATAAAAATATACGTACCAATACCATCCTAAGCTCGATATACGCACCCGAATCTAGGGCTAACACCAAACTACTCCCATCAATGACTCAACTAGGAGTCCTATTCTTGCCGGTTATCTTCAATCGACAAGATCAGAACACATAGTTCCCTTGGCTTCTTCTGCAAGGAGAACATCCTGCCAGCCTCCCCGACCTTAGCTCCACGAGCCTTCCCCAGGTGGATGTCCACCAGTGGGGTCTCATGAACACTACTTCTCCAAAAGTGTTTCCAACACTTACTTACGAGCCTAGCATTTCCATTGAGAGGCTCTCTCTATGGACAAAAACACTCTGCCCCACCATAACGAGGCGACTATCATGTCCGCCACTTCAACCTTACTCCAAAGGGTGAAGGGTTTTCCTCAAATCCTCACACCTGAACACTCCTATACCCAATTCTAGGCCAAAACTCTCGGGCCCTACGTTCTCGCCGAACGAGGTTACACTTCCTCAATCCAACCAAACTTCAACATGTGGTTCTAATAAAGAACCTCTCAACTCCGAATTGACATTGCTCGGAGTCCCAAGCATAGTACCACTCTCTACCGGCAGCAGTACTTGGGAAAACTATTTTCACCGTACTTAGTAGTCACGGCAGCATTATAAAATAATGCTACAAAGGGGGAGACCTCCAAAGCGGTCCTTATTCTCGACCATAGCCTACAGCTTATAGAAATCCCATCCCACGACGCCTTCACCACGGCCTTCCTCAACGCCCTTCATCTAACGACTTACAAGTCTCACACGAACGCGTAGAAGATCTTTGGGGTCCTCATACCATAGCAGGAGAACGAAATCTCATAAGAGAACTCAACGACCTTATTCCTAAGGCTCTACATCAAATAGAGAGAAAAGCAGAAGACGTAAAACATCCACACAGATTCCTAAGGACTCTAGAACCTAATTCTCTGATACGATCTGTGACAACCCGCCTACTAAAATAATAGGTGGCCAGCCCAATACTCCAATAATTACAGGAATCATAGATGGTCCATTCTTAGCATCACTGTCGATTAAAATAATAGTATGAGATAACCACCAATCATTTTAGAAAACGGATTGTCATATACAAAAAAAAATTTAAAAGTAAAGGAGTAATGCTTAGACAATCCCATTGGTAAAAACGGTGGGTATCAAAAACGATGAATAAAGTATGACAATACAATAAATAATCACCGAATAAGCTGTCGGTGCACAGACCAATACAAATAATACATTAAGTATTACAATCCAATATTTACAATATAATAAATGAGTGCAATACCTTGGGCAAACACGCCCGAATAAAAGTACTGGACATAACTAGAGTACAATAGAGGGGAGCGTCTACTACAAGTATCCTACAACATCCGCAATATGCCGTAGCTCCATGACAACTGGAAATGGAAATGTAAACACGGGTGTCCATGCGGAAGAGCACCTGTAACGGCAAAGAATATGCAGAAACAAGGGAATATAGAAACCGGTCAGGGCCGGGTTTGATATGATTACCATGTGACTAAAATGCATGGCAGGTAAGTGCGTAAGTCTCTCGCAGATAACAGTAATATTCCTCACCTCTCAATCTAGCAGCAACCTAACGCAATATCGTGAGATGTTTTAGTTAACCCTAAGTACTAAGGGCTAACTTTTCCCCATTCTCAACACTATGCCCTATTCGTGCGTGGGGTGTCTCGCAAAGAGAAATCCAAACAAGGAACCCCCCCGATACACTACTACTTAGGCAAGGTTGATTGTCGAGATCCATTAGACCCTAAGCACGAAAGTAAGAAATAAATAAATGTGTGTGAATAAGTGTGGGAGGTCACAACTCCAACTAATCAAGACATAAAACATAAACCCATCCATCACCTAACGGCACAATTCCTTATTCTAACTTTAGGAGTATACACATACATGGTACAACACTTTATCAAGTGTTTACCAAATTAATTTCATTATACACTAATTCATTTCATGAATTTGTTCCTTACCAGGAAATATAATCATACTTTTTATGCTCTAGAGGCATTTATCTCAATTGTTCACTTTGTAAAAATATCTTCCTTATCAGGAATAAAATCATCATCATAGGCTCTTTATGGCCTTACATCGTGCTCTTTATGGCACTTTCATCATGCTCTATATGGCATTTTACTGTGCTCTTTATGGCACCCATCAAACATCAAGTCTAACTTGATTTAGAATAGTTATATTCATATATATATAACGATTCTAAGACCTCCCATCCGGGTTTCCCCACTGTGCGCGCCCCTAAATGGCTATCATCTTCCAGGGCCTCCAAGACAACCTGGGATCCTATCGAAACATCAGGAAGCGACCATGTGCCTGCGGGATAGTCAAGACCACACCCGGAATCTCCTAACTAGCGCAGAAAATATAAACAAACGCTCACATGGCCTAGGGACTATATCCACCCTGCATCATTAGCTAGGGGGCTTCACCACAACGCGCGCGACTTCCGCTATGATAGCGATTTAGGGAGGTGTGTATCCATAAATTATCATTTATGAAAAACATTACTTTTTCCATTTTTGAAAACTCATATTTTATACTTCCAAAAATCATTCACTTAGCCATTAAGCACCAAGTTTTAGAAGGTGCATTATATTCTTATTAAGTCATATTTTATTTATGGCCTAAGACCCAAAGTGCCACTAACCTCAAAATAGCCTCAAATAGTTTATATAATTCATAAACCCTTAAAGTGAGTCTCCATAATGGAGTGTCTCTCAAAAGCTCAACCTTAATATTTTAACTTCCAATTTCATCTCTAGGTTAATTTCCTAAATCATTCGGGTATCAACTTACGCAACTTATCCCTCGGGTAAGCCTAAGTATCCCATTAAATCCTAGGGCATTAGTCTATCGAAAACCACCCTCTAGGACTCTTAATTACTTCCCAAAGGAAGGTTCCTAAACCTTGGACCTAAAAGAAAGAGGGCTAAAAATCAAAATAAGAAAATCTCACAAAAACAGGGGAACCGAATCGATTCGCCCCTTGGGCCGAATCGATTCGCCCTTGCGAATCAATTCGCTAGACAGCCGAATCGATTTGGTGAGCAAAAACTAACCTTCTGCAATTGCCGAATCGATTCGCTTTAAATCCGAATCGATTCGGTCTGCAAGACCTGTAACCCTCTCCTTATCCGAATCGATTCGCCCCTAGGGACGAATCGATTCGGTCCTGGAATTTTGCCCAATTTGGGCGACGGGTTACATAAACCCTAAAATCCCAAAACCTCCATTCTTTGCCTTTACCCAACATTAACAACATCTAATTCTACCAAATCATTCCTACACCATTTACAACTAATAATTTATCCTCAAATCCAATTTAAAACTAAGATTTAAGGGTTTAATCATCAAAATCAACAAATACCCATTTATGGGTTAGATCTCCAAAACCTAACTATACATGCAATTTATCACATTAAATCAATATCTAGCAAGTAAGAAACTTGCCTCGAGGTTCGTAGTCTCGGAACACCTCCGGTAGCGACGGATTCCGGCCCAAATCCTCCATTCTTCTCTCTCTCTCTACTTCTCCCAACTCTCTCTTCTCTCTCTTTCTCTCTCTCTCTCTCCTTTGGCTTTCTCACACAAATGAAGAAAAAGAAAGGGGTGGGGGATTTATAAGGGTCTAAAAATATAAACCCCCACTCCTAATTGCGAATACCCCACTAAAATGACTCGTAACCACTTAATTGAGTCATAACCCCTTAAAATTGCCCGAATCCCAAAAATTACAACTGGGCACTTATTTCGACTATCTCGGCTATTCTAAAAATAACCGCACCCCCTATTTTGGCATTCGGGAAAGCATGAACTATTTTTACGTTCCAATTCCATTTTTAATTCATTAATTATACCCAAATTTAAATATAGGTCATAACCGTCGTTTTACATATAACGATGCAAAATACACAATATAACACTATTTACCTTCTCATAACGGTAAATAGTCAAAACATAGTGAATATTATCCCTAAGTCTCACGGGAAATAATATTTACTCCAACATTCCCTATTTTATAAAATTATCCCATTAGGCAAAATAGTATAAAATAGCCGCTCGAAAACCTGGGTTGTTACACCTACAACTCCTTAAACCAACATTTCACCTTTCCACTATAGCATTATAGTTATACCATGGGTTGTTAATGTCAAAAACATCACTCATCAGCAATTAACAATGATTGGTTGTGTAAGGAACATTTGAGGAAGGTTGAAAGGATGTAAATTCAAATTATCCTGGTTTATTATTGAGTTTATCATTTATAAAAGAGTTAGGAACACTTCCATCTCATATATTATACATTAAGCACCACACTTTTCTAGTCTTGCAATTTCTAATAAAGTAAGTACTTAGAGGATTAATTCAATTACTTCATAATGGATCTTTACCTGTTATAAAGGCATCAAACTCTTCCACATGGCCTTAGTCAAAGCATAGGGTTGGCTACTTAGGGTTGTATACATAAATTCATGATTCATTAGTGAATTTTAGTATGCCCATTCAGAGAGAATATTCACATGCAATATTTGAGTTATATTATTTATGTATTGATGCATAGATATCTTCTATTCTACAAAGTAAATGATTTGGTGTCTAGAGTTTGGCTTATACACGAATGATTAGATCATCAATTCTTGTAGAATATAAGTTTGGTTGACAACCTTATATGGAGATGGGAACACCATCGCTAGGATTGTAGCACAATATATTAGTAGGTATATCTGGATTACAACGAGCAATACATTTTTGACATATTTTGCTAATACACTTTATGTGAATTGAACAAGTCCAATTTGAGATAATTGTCTTTATATTAACTATATAAGATAATACATATCTCATGGTTATGAATTCTTAAGCTTTTAGTACAAACATAAATGATGGACACGTGCATTGGTTGTTCATTACTTTGACCTATTGGGTGAGATTACTTTATGGATCAATAAACTTGGTAAAGTGGGTAATGGTGATAAATTTATGGTGAAAGTTAATTATGGATGGAATCAACATTTGGTATAGATATTGATGATACCCCACTAATGTAGCTTATAAGTTTTCATTATGTCAAACCCGAATCGTGGATTTAATATCCGACATATCAAATAAATTAAGCGAAAAATCTCAATAAATTTATAATAAGTCAATTAATATAATTATCAGTAATTTAATTTGATCGATGGGGATTTATAATCTCAATTTGAGAGATTATTAGGAATTTAATAACAAGGATATCAAACTTATAATTTTAAGAGAGTAGACTTGAGTGAAATTATTATTCTTTAGTGGAATGAATTATAATTTAAAGAATTATTTTATTAATTATAGAGTTTAATTAGAATTCCTAATTCTCTAAGAAGCTAGTCACTTATTTATCATGGGGGTCCCAGTGCTAGCCTATATAAGCAATACCTTTGTCTCCAAATATGTATAGGATCATTATAGATAAATTTTTTTTTACAAAGGAGTGTTAGGGTGTAGTCCTTTGTGTCCACGCATCAGCAGACATCTTGGCTTGAAAGTAATAACATGTAAGATCTTGAGGTCTTTTTCACATCTGTAAAATTGATTATGAATAATTGGAGCTCCAAAAAAATTTGAAAAATATTAGAGGTTACTTGTAGATAGAGGAAGATCTCACCAAAATTTAGGTCATTCAAATATTGTTTGGTTCGTTCACTTAATGCATCATTGTAAAATATTGATTTGTAAAACATATCCAATAGCCCAGAGTAGATCGAAAATCGAATCGAGAAGAGATCAAGAAGGTTGATTCAAAATGTAAGAATGTGTTCTTAATCACATAAAAACAAAAATAATACCTGGGGTACATGGATATGAAAATTTAGGGATGAGATAAATTCAAGAACATTTATATTTCATTTGTCCAATAAATTCATGATATGACAAAGTGTCTACCTTATCAGAGGCATAACTTGATAACCGTTCATCGCAATAAGCTGGAATTTTTTCTAGAGGTTCTTGAGGCCGAAATAAATAAGAACTCATGAAATATATTACTTTAAGATTGTTAAGATTTAAAATAAATCAATTTCACGGCAACCACATTATTAGTTTCAAGTAATGACACAGTGAGACACGAAAGTAATCAAATCTCTATGGTTCAAGCTAGAAAAGAATTTCAAAGGTATGATATCTTGATTCTAATTCATAAATCTAGTGGATATCGAAACCACAATAAATGCAATATTATATACAGTCCACATAAATATGAATGTAATAAATTAAGTGTCACTGGATGTACATGGTTGGGTAGATCATCCTGCCGACGTCCATTGGAAGAAAGGGATAATTGTTTATTAAGTGTAAGAACAAAAGGTGATTGGAGTGATAGGATAGATAACTGAGAGTCCAAGTCACCATGAGAAAAGTACAAATAAATATCTTCAAAATAAGATGGGGTCATCCTTATTTATAAGTGCAAGGTTCTACAAATCTAAGTCTCTCATACTTGAGCTTCTCTCCATATTGGTAGAGTCGTGATAGGTCCAATCATTCGTGATACATTATGATCTTCATTGATTCTCTATTTACCCTTCCTTGTAGTTTCTCCAATTACATCGCCTCTACTAGTAGGTGTTATGTATCACCCCACACGGTGTGATCAACCAAAATTCCTTTCAATTTCCCCCAAGATAAGGGGTGGGGGTCGGTCATTTAGGTCAGGTTAGCCCAGTCTTATCGTTATTTGGATACATGTTCTCATAGGTTATGTCATTTGTTGCAAACAACTAAAAGCACTTACGTAAGTGGGGGTATAATCATTTTTTTCTGACGCACATAATGCCCATGCCAAGGGTCTTATGAGTCATTAGTCCATCTCCAGTGGGATGCCCTCAAAAAATGCAAATGTGCATTATTTGGAGTAGATTGTGAGGACGGTTGCCACAGTGGGACAATACGAAAAACTGAGGAGGAGAATGTAAAAACTGACTAGGCGGGTAAGACCCACCTAGGCGGGTAAGTCTTCCACGCCCAGCACCTAGGCGGGTAAGTCTTCCACGCTCACACCCTATTTTTTTTTCTTTCTTAAAAGTCTTTGGGCGGATATGATTTACACGCCCATAGTCTGGGCGACTAAGACTTGTCCGCCCAGCTATGGGCCCCACCCCTTAGACAGTGTGTAGAGACCATCTACATTTGCATATCGCTTATATTTTCTCTCTCCTAATTATGTACATTCTTCTACCCACTGTGAAGGGAGACAATGCATATGTACACATTTGCATTGCCCATTGGAGATGGCCTTAGTAGCATATCCAAGGCAATGACTACACGTGAGCACGTGGCCTAGTCAATTGTTACTATAGGATCCCTACCCAACACAAGGTCACCATCTAATTTTCTTTTTGACCTGAAAGGAATAAGGTCGCCGTCCATTTCTCTCTCTTGAATTCATATAAAATGGAGATCAGCTCCTTCTTCTTTCCCTAAATTTTTCTTTCCTAAATGTTGTCGCCATGTGAAGAAATTTAAGGAATTACGAAATGACTTCAGAGGATAACTTTGAAACCTTTAAATACCTTATTCCAAAAATGTTCATATCATGGTTTTATCGATTGATGAGGATACCTTCATCGTTGATGGTGGATTCATTTTTATGATAGTTTCCATAATAGAGGGGAGTAAGTTTTCCCCTCCACCCATTGCTTTTGGATGTACTACATTTTTATGGAATACTTCCAATATATGTGAACAATAGTTTTTATCAGATCATTATGGGTACAGTCTCCATAAATCAAATTTATGGGATAAATTTTTGCTTGAATGAGATTATGTAATGTTATGATCTGAGAAGTTCTCCCGGATCTAATGTGCACCATTTCCAAGACAGAAATAAGTGTTGTAGTGTGGTCACATGGTTGCCCATATCGCAAAAAGACACTAACAAAACGTCTAAATGTTTTATTAGTTTCTTTATGGTGAGGGATACACAAGTCTTCATGTTCTTGTTATACCAAGATCTTATGGCCAGTCATGCATATTTTTTGTGGTAAGATTTATTTTATCTGTAGTTTCTAATAGGCCTACTTTTTGTGCATATCTTATTGCAGAAAAAATCCTAGAGATTTCAAAGTAAATATGGGTGGTCTTGAGATCATTTGGAAAAGGAGAACTTCAGTCAATATGATCCCACAATAGAGAGTTGTCCACTTTTTCCTTTGCTACAACCTTACTCGCACATGTGCAAGACGATCCCAAAAGTAATGGTAGTTGATTACATTATGGTTGGCAATCCTTCCATTCCAACCGCCACCTCAATTCCCAACGAGGCCACAAGGGGTGTTTACCTTGGGGATTCTTCGCCCGTTGACATTGTATCAAAAGAATATGGTGAAGACTAGGAGGAGAAAGAAGAATATATGGAGAAGGAGAAGAGGAGGATTAAAGTGTAGAAATAGACCCTTCATTGGATAATCTTGATCACATTTTATTGTATGAAAAGGTAGTGTTTCTAATTTTCCTTTGGGAAGAGTTTAAAGAAGAAGAGATTTTTTAACTAGAAGACTTTTCCTCCCAATATATTTTGAATAATATTGAAAATATGAACAATCTTCTAAGATAAATAGTTGATTTGTCTATTGTTCGAGCCAATCAAAAGAAATAAAGCGGCCAAGCCAATCAGGTTGCTCAAGGTGCAACTAGTGCCAAGAAGTGGCTAATCCCCCTCGGAGAGATGGAGACTCTCGATCTGGAATAACATAGAGAAAGAGAAAGAAAAGTTAAACTAGATAAAATGAGGAAGACTGACAAGCCCGCCCCCATTACTCGTCCCCAACCCTACTAATGACATCAAACCAACCTGCGGTCATCCATTCACAACCACAAATTAATCAAAGAATACCTCCACTGACCATAAATAGGGTCTATCCATGGACGATTGACTTTTAAAAAGGTAGAAGACCATCACATATGCTTATTTGGCTCATTGTGATCCAAAATTTGGGTATTTAGTTGCCCAAGCAACCATGTTTTTATTCATCATTGGTGCTATAAAGACTTTTTTCCCTGGATTGCCTTCACAAGGAAGGGCTCCGTCACAGTGTGCTGGTAAGTTTCATTTTGATCTTATGATTGATGAGGAATTTTTGCTATGATTTAATTATTATTTTTCCTTTTTAAAGTCCATGTTGGTTATGCATGTGGTTACCACCATGATCGACCATCTAAAAACATAACAAGACTTCTCTTGAGAGTAACAATGTCTTGAATGCCATGAGTGATAAGAATAAATAGGTTACTAACCTCCAAGTTAAATTACATAAGGAGATTATCGCCGAAGATAAGGCTGTCAAAAAGATCAAAAGAACTCAACAAGAGTTAAATCGGGCTAACAATGAACTGGCCAACCTTAGAAAGCCCTATTGGTGAAACACCCTACATAAGTTAATATAGGAGAGACAAAAGTTCGTTCTGAAGAAGAAGATGGAGGAAGACCTAGAGAAGGCCGACAAGGATGGTTTTCAAGCATCTCTTGAAGATGTTATCTTCATAATTAAACTATCATGAGTCTGTTGCATTCAACCGTGGCTGGGTAGACAGTATTTTTATGGGAAATGTCCCCCAGGGAGACCTTGCCTATGTCCTTTTTACAAAAACAGATCATGGGGGGACACGAAGACCCCGTGGCTCCTATTGATGGGGATAATCATGTTGTTGTTGAGGCTGATCAGATAGTTGTTGACCTTGTTTCTCTAGATGAGGGAGTAATCGATGTTACTTTAAAGAACACTGGTCAAGCCAATTAGGGGGAGGTCACCCTTAGATGCCTATTTTTTATAGACCAATTAGTCATTTTATGTTTAACTTTTGTAGACAAGTCAATCTATTTTTTAGATATTCAACCATTTTTTTAATATTAAATGAAAGTAATTCCATTTCCTTTAGCTTTACTCTTTTTAAATTTCAATTTTACTCTTATTATGTTCAATATCAATTTCCTTAACTTTTCCTTATGTAAAAATACATTGCAACAATTAATCATTCAATTTGACTTAATTTCCAACTAAATTTTGACTAAGTGTAGGTTGATCTTTATCTAAGCTCATAGTCAATTTCAATGGGGTCCTCATATCGATCATTGAAACTTGTCAATATTTAATTAATGAGTAAGTTGAGTGATTGGCCATAACACAATCTAATCATCCAATTATAAGACAATTGCTCATTTTAGGGCAATCAACCCAACTTAGTCTACGCAACCATTTTCAGAGGGTTTTGTGCCAAATGTGGGCCCCGAACATATCTTTATGTTTTACCACTTAATTCTTAAGTGGGTGTATTTATATTCTAGGCCGACCAACCTAATTTGGGGTGTAACATCATTTTCAGGTGGGTCTTGTGCCAAAACTAGCCCAAAACTTAATTCTTAGTTGTACCACTTAATTCTTAAGTGGGTTTATGTTTATTTTAAGCTGACCAACC
Organism: Sambucus nigra; assembly: GCA_949130495.1. Classification (NCBI taxonomy): domain Eukaryota; kingdom Viridiplantae; phylum Streptophyta; class Magnoliopsida; order Dipsacales; family Adoxaceae; genus Sambucus; species Sambucus nigra. Next base: position 374,870,909 of record OX422220.1, read on the forward strand.
CAACTTAGGTTTTACCACTGATTTCAGGTGGGTTTTATTTCACAAAAGAATATTATAGTTATAGTACGTGAAAGAAATATTTTATTAATAGGAATCAGTTGGTTGAGAAATTCGCAAAAATAAAATTCCTACCTAAAGGTAGAACTTTCTAAAGTTTATGGCATTCAATGACCATGGTACAACTGTTCCAATTATTTCTTCCATGTGGTAGGATCTGCCACCTCATTTTGACATTAATCTCTTAGGGCCTTATCAGATCGATGTTATCTTTTCCTCTGATGGATTTCCAACTACCGCTAGGAAATTTTTGAGTATAAGATCACAGACTTAAAACTCCAAAGTTTTTACCTTCTTGTCATGTTAAATGGAAATATCTTATTGGTAAGGATCAAGCTCTATGGGAGCTAATTATCTTCATTCTTCCACTAAATCCAACTCCTAAGCTATTCAATCATTATTTGTTCCATCTTTAAAGATATCCATCCTCAAAGTCGAAAGATAAATTTCTAAGGGGATGACCACCTCCATGTCATATACAAAATAATATGGGTTGTCTCCAATTGGCATTTTGGGTGTTGTTATGTATGCCTAGAGGACAAACGGGAGCTCTACCACCCTTCATCCTGTCGTGTTTTCCAATCGTCTCTTATTTCTGGTTAGCAAAGTTTTATTAGTGATTTCGGCTTGGCCATTTCACCGTGAAAACATAATAGAGTATAGTGTATCATAATGTTCTCAATAAAATAGTGTATCATGACTCAATGTTTTCAATAAAATCCCTCATGGCGTCGTTATTAAACTACGTTCCATTTTCGGTGACCAAGGTTATTGGGATCCCAAATCAGGTGATGATATTTATCCTAAAAAAATGACAAGCTTAACTTTATCTGATATAGGTGAGCGGTTATACCTCTACCCACTTGATAAGATAGTCAGTGATAGTTACGAGGTACTTTTGGTTTCCTAAATCTACAAGTAAAGGACCCATGATGTTTATTCCCCATTGAGGAAAAGGCCAAGGGCTTGTGAGGGGGTTCAAGTCATTGGCTAGTTATTTGATGATTGAAGAGAATGACTAACATTTAGTGCATTTATAGACAAATTAAAGAGCATTTTTTCATAAAAGTCCATCAATATCCTTGAGAGATCGCCCTATAGGGGAGCGATCTTCCACTAGCGTGAGATCCACAACTACCTTCATGTATCTTATTGAGGATTCATCCCACGTGATATATATAGATAAATTTAAAAAGAGGATCCATACATGAACGTTGATAAAAGTTATCCCTCGGAGTTAAGGCAAAACCTTACCAACTAGATCTTTAGTAATGAGCCTCTTTACCATCTAATGATAGGCCTTCGTTCTTTAAAAAGGGTATGATTAGGTCCATCCCTGGTGATTTTAGTTGAATTTGTATGATGTTTAAAGCCAGTTATGGTTCATCAATACTAGGTCGATATACATACTCTAATTCAATCATTATTTTTAGGTCGGTATCAATAGCAGATGCCAGGGTATCTAATGCATTATTATAACTATTATTCCTGGGAAATTTCTCCATTGAATATGAATTTAAGAGCTTGATCAATCCTCTTTCTTTATCACGATAAGAAGGCATACTTGGATGTATGGCCTCGTATTCCCTGCTTAGCTTGTTCATAATTAGTCGTGAGGTAAAGTAAACTTCCACATATTTAGCACCCATACCATTTGCTCGCTACAAACCATAAATCATGGCCTAATATTCGATCTCAATATTAGATCCTTTAAACTTAAGTTGAGTTTCTTTCTCAATAAGACAACCTAAGGGGTGATAAAGACAATCCCAACGCTAGCCGCTCACTCGTTGTATGCCTTATCTATGAATAATTTCCATCCATATTGATGATAATCGTTAGTAATGACTAGTGACTACATAATTGGATCTGGTTGCACCTCTTACTTTTTAATAGTGATAAAGATAATTTAGCCATGAAGTTAGTTAAGCCTATCCCTTTATGGTTGTTCATCGCTCATACTTGATATCAAACTGTGCCAGCTCCAAAGATAATTTTGTCAATCTATTCGAGAGATATTCCTTCTTAAGAAATTCCTTCAATGGATAAGTCATTGGGATGACTATTGTGTATGCGTCAAATTAATGTTGTATAATTTCAGATGATTTCACTGTGCCAGGACCATCTTCTTAATAGGCATATATCTTTTTTTCTTTCTGAAGGCAAATATGACTAACATAATATACTGGTAATTGTTATCCATCTTGCGATTATATTAGAACTTCGCTAGTCGCATGTTGATAAATAACTAAGCGAAGGTAGAGATCCTCTCAAATGGTAGGAGTTGACATTAAGGTAGGATATCCCAAATACTGTTGAATTCCTTCCAGTTCCAGATCGTATCCATCCATCCAAATTGTTGAGATTTCTTTCTTCAGAGCTTGAAAGAAAGTTTGAAATTTATACGATGATCGGGATATAAATCAATTAAGGGCGGCTAACATCCTAGTGAGGACCTTAACATATTTGATGTTGGTAGAATTTTTTATATTGCAATAGGCATTGATCTGGTCCTCATTAGTTTCTATCCCCCTTTGTGTCACCAAGTATCCTAAGAACTTATCGGAGTTGACTCTGAAGACACACTTAGAGGCATTTAACTTCATCTTTTACTCTTTGAGGATGTTGAAGGTCTCCATCAAGTCCTTGATGTGATTGGCTACATGTTTTCTTTTGACAAACATAACGTCAATATAAACCAACGTAGCTACTTAGACTTGGTTTTTAAACATCTTAGTCATAAGGTGTTAGTAAGTTGTCCTGACATTATTCATCTCAAAGGGAATCACTTTATAGAAATAAATCCCCAAGGTCATGATGAACGAAGTTTTCTTCTTATTTAGGTTGAACAACGGTATCTAATGGTATCCATAGTAAGCGTCCGTGAAACTCATACGATGGTGTCCTGAGAAGAGTGCGTTTGCGTTCAAATAAGGAAGTTATTTAATTAAACAAAAATTTTACCACTTAAGTCCTAAACATTCATCTATATGAGATTAACTACGATGATGAAACATGCAAGAACACAAATATGAGGAAAAATCCCCAACGAGGCAAAACCTTTTATTTTCACAATAATTTTGTAAGAAAAACGGCGTACAACGGATTACAATGAAAATATAGTGACACAGAAATACCCTCAGGTGTCGGTTTTGTTGTCGATGGTTAGAACAATCCCTTTCCAGTAGGGCAGTAGTGATGAAGAGAGCGGCTTCCTCATAAATTACTCCAGATGAGTAAATGATCTTCTTGAAGGTTTAAATATTCACACACATATATGGGAATGGTTTTGTGAGTCAAAAAGGTTTAGAAAACCTTAAAAGGTGAAGTCTTATTCTGGGCAGTTTTCGCAGAATTTTGAGATTACAGAAAGACTTGAAAAATGTGTAGAAGGAGATCAGATATTTATACAAAAATCGAGGCGGCAACTCGTTCGAACGATATAGCATGTCGCTCGAACGAGATAGCATGTCACTCGAACGAAGGACAGTCTATCTCGCGCGAACGACTTTCAAAGTCGCTCGAGCGATCTCGTTGATCGAGGCCATTCGCTTCTACGCTTAGAAAAATTTTGCTTTTGATAAAAAATTAATCCAGAATTCAAAAATAATTTTCAAAAACAATTCCCAAATATTTATGCAAATATTTAAAGTTCCAATAAAACATTTTACTGATAGAGCGTAGTGGAGTAGTGGAAATGAGCTGAGCAGCACATTGCATGTAACATGATGCACGTGAAGAAAGTGGTTGCATTGAATTCGGATACAGGCCATCGAGGATGATCATGTTGACGTGCCGAATGTAGCGGTATCAGACATATGAACTGTGATCTAGGAATCTACCTCGGACATTTATAAAATTATGTCCTTACAAATCTCTCCCAATGTCTATGCCGGTACATACATAAAAAAATCCGAATTATGCAATCAAATGACATACAAGATAATATCCCCGTTAAACCCTCAATCTGAGAATATTAAATGACATGTCTTCCAAATCTTCAGCTCTCCAAATCTTCCAAAGCTTTTCTCATCAGGGTGTGTAATCAAATAATGAGCAATGTTGTACCTACACACATGAGATAAAGCAAATACCCGTGACAAGCAACAGATTGAAAATATAATGATATGCAAAAATTGATGATTAATTAAGCTTAAGAAAATCATTCATAAATCAACCAAACACCAAACAATTCTCCCCCATAATTCTTCTGCCCCTTTTTATGATGTCCCCAAATAGACAAATATGAGAAGCAGAAATGAATGCACATGGAGAATGACACATTGGAATAAACTGCTATTTTTGAATTTTTCAAAGATTTTTCACACATAGTATACAACAAAGAATCACACCATGAAAGAACGCAAAAACAACCAAGTCAATGATAGCGAAAATGAAGGAGTGTGATCAAATTCGATAGGAAAATCAATGCATACAAACATGACATATGTGCACGATGAATATCGGATACTCCTAACGAATGAACTCAAAGTCTTCCTTTGGTGTAAAAAGGTGGAAATATAAGACATTGACTCAATCAAATCAACAAATCAAAGCTCAATGCGATTTCCACACCAATAACGTCCAAAACTATTTCATACTTTTTCAAGACTTTCAAGGAAGTGCAAACCCGTTTATATTCTCCAACCAAACTCCCTCAGATATTAATTTTGAATAGAGGCATTCTAAATTCTCAAACTTTGTAGAATTGATGGTGCAACATAATGGCCCATATTTGGCATGAATTGCTTTTTATTGCCTTTAATTTTTTTCGGGCTCTTTTAACCTCTTTGGACCCCGGATAATAAAATTTCTCCATTATTAGGTCCATTTAAACGGTGGCTTTTACGCAAAGAAGAGATAATAACCTTTCGAAGCCCCTCCCCATTCTTAAACAAACACTCAGTCTCACAAGAATAATGGTTTTTACATGCAATCCAATCTTGTCAAGTTTTATCGCATATTGTAAGTTGTATAGACAGAATTGAGATGGAAACACTCAAGCCAACATGTGATAAACAAGTACAATAATCAAATAAATCCGTGAATGTGTGCAATAAAGGATATAGGAGTCAAACATGTAGGAAGATATCGTCAATCACTTCTCAAAGACTCCAAACAATGTAAAGCACATGGATGAAATGATGTAGCGTCTCAAATCTCTAACAAACAGTCACATGGATAAATGGAATGAAGTGTTGACTTGGCTATCTTAAATGCTCATCCATAAAAGGTGCAAAATAAAATATAAAAATCTTTTTGGGTTTTCAATTTTTTTTTAAATCTTTTTGGATTTAAAAAATAAATAAATAAATAGCTCTACAACAAAGCAATAATACATATAAAACAGACTAGCAATAGGAAGCATATGATATGAACATGAAAAATCATCCTATTCTAGACAAAGACCAACCCCTCAGTCAACTATGAAAATCCCCAAAGACTTCCTAAGACTCTCAAATCTAAGGGCATCTAAAGGTTTCGTGAAAATATCGGCTAACTGACGGTCGATGGGAACAAAACTCAGGGATACGACTCTCTCCTCAACTAACTGTCGTATTAAGTGCTCACGTATCCTGATGTCCTTTGTGTGCGAATGCTAAACTGGATTGCGAGATATGTGTATCGCGCTCGTGTTATCACAGGAAATGGTCATGGTGTCCTGTGAAATCCCATAATCCTCCAACATTTGCTTCATCCACAAGAGTTGTGTGCAACAACTCCCGGTGGCTATGTGCTCAGCCTCCGCAGTGGACAAAGAGATGGAATTTTGTTTCTTGCTTAGCCAGGAGACAAGAGCAGAACCAAAATAGAAACACCCACCAGAAGTGCTCCTACAACCATCTACATCCCCGGCCCAATCAGCATCTGAATAGGCGGACAAACGGTCATCAGTATCAAAGGAATACCAAATACCGTATGAGAGAGTCCCACTTACGTATTTAATAATACGTTTGAGAGCAAGTAAATGTGACTCTTTCGGGGACGCCTGATATCGTGCACAGACTCCAACACTAAAGGCTATGTCGAGACGACTGGCAGTCAAGTAGAGAAGACTCCATATCATACTCCGATACAAGGTTTGCTCTACATCCTTGCCTGAAGTGTTCTTACTAAGCTTGGTAGTGGTACTCATAGGTGTTCGTGCATGCTTAGCAGAGTCTAAACCAAATTTCTTCACTAGGTCTCTAGCATACTTGGATTGGGAGATGAACATCCCATCCTCTAGCTGATGAACTTGGAGACCAAGGAAGAAAGTAAGCTCACCAACCATGCTCATCTCAAACTCACTTTTCATCTCCTCTTCAAAGTGATGAGCATGTTGAGAGCACGTGGATCCAAAGACTATGTCGTCCACATAGACCTGGGCAACCAAAATTGCACCGTCATCTCTCCTGATGAACAACGTCATATCAACTCCCCCTCTCTTGAAGCCCCGGGCTAAGAGATAGGAAGTAAGACTCTCGTACCAAGCACGGGGTGCTTGGGTCAAACCATACAAGGCTTTCCTCAGATAGTAGACGTGCTCTGGGTGCGGAGGGTCTTCAAACCCTTTTGGTTGTTCCACGTAACCTCCTCCTGTAGAATGCCATTTAGAAATGCACTCTTGACATCCATCTGATATAATTTGAAGAGAAGATGACATGCGATGGCGAGTAAAATACGGACGGACTCATGCCTCGCAACAGGAGCAAATGTCTCCCCAAAGTCTACACCTTCTATCTGTGTGTAGCCTTGAGCGACCAACCTAGCCTTGTTTCGGATTATGGTACCATTTTCATCCATTTTATTCTTAAAAATTCACTGGGTACCAATCACATTAGTCTCACTAGGTCGGGGGACAAGTTCACAGACATTATTCTTTTTAAACTGAAGCAACTAATCCTGCATAGCAGATATCCAGTGTTCATCCTTGAGTGCTTATTTATGATTCTTGGGCTCGACTTTGGACGTGTAGCAAAAAATGGATGGCAACATTCTCTAGCTGATCAAGAGTCTTGACCCCAAGAGTAGGATCACCAATAATGGAAGAAGGGTCATTACTCTTGCGAACCCAAGCGGGTGTGTCCCCTAACACAAGAGTGGGCTCCACAGAGTGTGGGTGAGGTACAAGTAGATCACTGCTAGAAACATCCTAAACCTCACACTGAAGTTTAGAGTCAACAAATGCCAAAGGTTAATCATCTTGAACGGTGATGTTTATTGACTCCATAACCTTAGAACTCTTCAGGTTAAAAACTCGGTACGCTCTACTATTCGATGAATATCCAAGCAGTTTTCCCTCGTCGCTTCGGGAGTCAAACTTTCCTAATTGCTCTCTATCCCGTAGAATGTAGCATTTACTCCCCAAAACACGGAAATATGCAAGGTTGGGCTTCTTGCAAGTCCACAACTCATAAGGAGTCTGAAGTGTGTGTGGACGCAGATAAATCCTATTCACCATGTGGCATGCAGTAGACACTGCCTCTGCCCAAAATATCCTAGAAACTTTACGACCTAGAAGTATAGATCTAGCCATCTCCTGGATCGTTCTATTCTTTCTCTCAACAATCCCAATTTGCTAAGGAGTCTTCACAGCAGAAAACTCATGTTTGATCCCAAGGCTATCACAATACAAATCTACCTTTGCTTCCTTAAATTCAATGTCGTTGTCACTACGTATTCTATTAATAGTGACTTCGTGTTGATTTTGCAGGACACGACACTTGGTCATTAAAAACTCTACAGCATCGGATTTCTCTCTCAGAAAACCTACAATGGAGTATCTGGAGAAATCATCCACCATCACGAGGATATACCTCTTACCACCCAGACTCTCGGTACGAGTGGGACCCATAAGATCCATGTGTATAAGCTCAAGAACACGAGAGGTGGTAATGGAATGCAACTTCCTGTGGGGACTACGAATTTGTTTTCCCAACTGACAGGGTCCACAAACCATCGAAGTTGTCCTTCCATGAGATGGTAAGCCACGTACTAGGTCCTTTATACCTAAGCCAGTTAGATCTCTAATGTTTACGTGACCTAGACGTTGGTGCCACAGATCCATAGGAGTGATCGTGGCGCTGTTGCAGACAAGTGAGGAATTAGGCACATTCCCATAAAAATTATCCCCAATCCTCACCCCTTGCATCAAAAGTTTATCAGCTTGATTGTAGACATTACACGCGTCCCGGTCAAACTTTACTGCAAAGTCAGTGTCGCACAGCTGGCTAATGCTGAGAAGGTTTACTTTTAAACCTTTGACATACAACACATTCTCTAGCTTAGGAAATCCTGGTAACACTACAGTACCTCGTCCTACAATGCTAGACTTGCTCCAATCTTCAAAGGTGACTCTGCCATCCTAATAATCCTCAAGAGATGTAAAAAGTGAGGCATCACCTGTCATATGTCTGGATCATCCACTGTCAAAATACCACTGTGAGGTATTATGTTCTTTGAGAGAAACATGAATAACAAAGGCCTTTTTATCTTTCTTAGGCACCCAATAAGTGGTAACCTTTTGTTTGCCTTTGTTGTTATTGGTTTTAGCTGGAATGTGAGAAGCATTCACTGACAGGAAAGACATCCGTCTGAATTCCTCCATCAAACTCTGAGACTTGGCAGCTAAAGACTCAACTCGCTCTCTCAGACTAGAAAAATCATCAGTATGACGTGGTGGAGCAGTAGTACGTCATGTCCGACCATGCTATAGCAAAACTCCCTGAGGTGGCCTTTTATTTTGCAATACGTACAAAAGAACACTGTCAAAGGCAGACCTTGGTTTGATTTTCTTGGTCGAGCTCTCCTTCAAGGATTTTGATGATCGCCATAAGGAGTCTTAGTAAACTCAGGAACAGGTCCAGGTGCAATTTGGGACGTGGAGGCACCATCATAACCTATTCCCTGCCGATCACCAAAACCTAAAGCGGGGCCGAGGATCATCTTTCCCATTTTCCTAGATCTGTCCTCGATTTGAACCTTGACTTTCTGTGCTTTCTCAAGATCATGAGTCAGCTGGGCAACAAGGGATTCAAGTTTCTTCTGAGTCTCCACAGAGGAATGGAGCTCACTCGTAAGACTAGCCACTTGTTTAGTCAAGTCCCCTCTCTCTTTAAACAAACTATCTTTCTCAAAATAGGCAGATTCTCTCTCTCTCAGGGCGGTGCAGGTGGATGACTCTCTCTCTCTCTCTCTCTTCTTAAATCTTCCTCTAAAGCGGTGATCTTAAGAACTAACGCTTTGTTACACTTTTTAGTTTTAAAAGACTCAGAATACAACTCAGCGTAGGTGCGTTGAATATCACTCTCGCTCTCACTTGTGTCATCCTCCCCCTCACTCACATCGCTCTCACTGTCGAGGTGTCCCTGTGAAGCATCATCCTCATCGATGTGAGGAGAACTAAAAGTTCTCACATGACTAGCCATGAATGTGGTGAAGTTACACTCATGAGGTGACTCGACTCCAGAATCCACCGACTCAACCTCACTTTCGTCGCTAAGGGTAGCGTTAAGAACAACTTTCCCTTTCTCTCTGTTCAGACTTGTGTCACATTCAAAGGCTCTATGACCCCTACCGTCGCACTCAAAGCACCTCTCACTTTCTTTCTTAGGAGGATATTTAAAATCTTTTTCATTTTTCTTTTCAAGCTTATTTTTCTCAAATTTCTTTTTATTATTAAAATTGCCATTTTTCTTAAATTTGAGAATCCTTTTGAATTTTTTTGCAAAAAGGGCCAAATCATCTAAGTCAAAGTCACAATCAGAATCTGATGTGTCAGTCTCTCTCTTTCTAGATGACTCTACCCTCTTTCTAGCCGACCCCTCACTCTTTCTGTCTTTGGCATTAAGTGAAATTACCTTATCTTTAGACCTCACAGTTTTAGGGAACATATCAATTTCATATGTTTGCAAGTCTCTTACAAGTTCTTCCAATTTTAGAGTATTTAAATTACCCATAGAATTTAGCACAGTGACTTTAGGGATAAAACGCTTAGGCAAAGAATGAAGAATCTTTTTGACAACTCTAGCACTAGGAATATGTTCACCAAGATTAAAGCTAGTATTAACAATGTCAGAAAGTCTAGCATAAAAATCATCAAAACATTCAGTCTCATGCATGGTTATGGTTTCAAATTGAGTTGTCAAATTTTTCAATTTAGACTCTTTCACAGCATTAGTTCCTTCATGGATGAGTTGTAAAACATCCCATGCCTCTTTTGACGTGGTGCACGTCATTATGCTTTTGAACTCATCAGTGTGACAGACCCAGAAATAGCACTTAGACCCTTAGAATTGAATGATGACCATTTAAATTTGCCTTCAGTCCAAGAAGTGACAGGTTTTAAATTGATCACATTATCAACCGTGGCGGAGGGAGGTGTCCACCCTCTTTCAACCAAAATCCAGACACGTTCATCAATGGCTTTTAATGCAGATCTCATGCGGGCTTTCCAATATGCATAGTTTGTCCCGTCAAAAACTGGCATTTTATTATATAACTTCTCCATAATGAACACACTCGTTTTCAAAAATCAATTTTTTAAAAAATTGATATCTTAAAAAAAATTGCGGAAAATTATACGGTAAAATTGTGTAACTGGCTCTAATACCAATTTGAGAAGAGTGCGCTTGCGTTCAAATAAGGAAGTTATTTAATTAAACACAATTTTTACCACTTAAGTCCTAAACATTCATCTATATGAGATTAACTACGATGATGAAACATGCAAGAACACAAATATGAGGAAAAATCCCCAACGTGGAAAAACCTTTTATTTTCACAATAATTTTGTAAGAAAAACGGCTTACAATGGATTACAATGAAAATACAGTGACACAGAAATACCCTCAGGTGTCGGTTCTGTTGTCGGCGGTTAGAACAATCCCTTTCTAGTAGGGCAGCAGTGACGAAGAGAGCGGCTTCCTCACAAATTACTCCAGATGAGTAAATGATATTCTTAAAGGTTTAAAGATTCACACACATATATGAGAATGGTTTTTTGAATCAAAAAGGTTTAGAAAACCTTAAAAGGTGAAGTCTTATTCTGGACAGTTTTTGCAGAATTTTGAGATTGCAGAATGACTTGAAAAATGTGTAGAAGGAGATCAGATATTTATACAAAAATCGAGGCGGCAGCTCGTTCAAACGAGATAGCATGTTGCTCGAACGAGATAGCATGTCGATCGAACGAAGGACAGAAGTCGTTCGAACGATATTGCACGACAGTCTATCTCATGCGAACGACTTTCAAAGTCGCTCGAGCTATCTCGTCGATCGAGGCCATTCGCTTCTACACTTAGAAAAATTTTGCTTTTGATAAAAAATTAATCCAGAATTCAAAAATAATTTTCAAAAACAATTCCCAAATATTTATGCAAATATTTAAAGTTCCAATAAAACATTTTACTGATAGAGCTTAGTGGAGTAGTGGGAATGAGCTTAGCAACACGTTGCATGTAGCATGATGCACGTGAAGAAAGTGGTTGCATTGAATTCGGATACAAGCCGTCGAGGATGATCGTGTTAACGTGCGAAATGTAGCGGTATCAGACATATGAACTGTGATCTAGTAATCTACCCCGGACATTTATAAAATTATGTCCTTACATGGCTGGCTGTTCAGTCCACAAGTTAATTAATCTGGGTAGTGAAAAAATATCTTTTGCACATTGTTTGTTGAGATCGGTGAAATCAACACACACTTCATTTTATGATCTTCTTTCTAACCATAACATTATTTGAATTTTAGTCCAAAAATTAGAATTTTCTTATGGAACCGGCGTAGAGGTCTTATACCACATATCTTACTTTCTTCAAAGCTCGATTCCTCAGTTTTTATTTATCGATCGACAGGTTGGATACACATGTAGCTGATGAAAGGTGACTCATAAATCTAAATCCGTAAAATCGTAAGACTGCCACGAAAAGACATCAGCATTAGTTCTAATACAGTAAATAAGTTGCTCAATTTTTTCCTTATGAAATCCAGATGCGATAAAAAAGGCTTCGTTCGGTTTGGATGAATCTAGAGGAATAGTTCCTCTATTACTCACTTGATGAGGTTAATTAGGTTTCCTTAACCCTCAGCAGAACATCCTTTGGTTTTAACTTGGGCTAGTTATTCTTTGAATTGTCATCGATTTGACTTTTTTAGATTGATTCTGCTTGGTGTTCATGGAAGCCACCAAGTAACTGCGAGTTGGTGCTTAGTCTCCATTGATCTCCATGACTCTACAATCGCTCATAAACTTGAGTTTTTAGTGAAAATATGAAGGGACCACCCTCATAGAATAAATCCAGCCTCTTCTCAAAATGGAATTATAGGGTGACTCTAACTAGATAAGTGTAATTCTATTTCACCATTAACAAGTCTGGCCTTGATGAGAAGTTTAATCTTCCCAGATAGGGTCTCCATATTTTTTTATAAATTGATTAACCCTCCCACCTTGGTGTACAGAACCTAGATAATGTAGTCGATCTTGAACAACAAAGTGTAAGGTAAATGATCTCGAAATATCTCCCTTGATCAACTAATAAACTATTCATATCGAAATTTTCTATTCTAAGGTCAGAACCATAACGTTTTTATGAGGCATATTGATGTCAATTAAGTCCTCGTCCATGAACATAATTGCTTGGTCAAAGTCTATATCTTTGTGTTACATTTTTGGTTAGGACGGTCTTAGGTACCTCTAACTGAAATGCCTTTTGGATTCAAGCTATAATCTTCACCTTTCCCCTAAGTTTCTTTCCAGTAAATTGTGAGGTATTGGTATAGCCATGAATGGACATGGTCATTCCTATAGTTTAGAGATCATCGTCCACCTTATGTACTGCGTTCACTCGAGCTGGGGACGTAGTCTTAGCTGTGTCAATGTAGTCCTTAAAATGCCCAACCTGACTGAGATCTTTAAGATATTACTTAAACATCTTTAAAAAATTTATAAGATGATCGTGGTCCTGATCGTATGTGCAACTGAGATTGATGCCCCTATATTTTGGATCGCTGGCCATCTTAGCCACTCTCTTAAAGTACAGTTACTCTTCGATCTATGGAATAAAATTATAGATGGGTTATATAAAGAAGGTATTTAATGCCTAAAAAACTCTTACATTATGAGATTGTCTTAAAAATCCCCTTGGCGGTGTCATTCCGTGGTCTTTCTTAGCTTAAGTTGACTGAATTCCTCCCTTAGAAGACTTTTTCAAATCATTATTCTTAGCTTGTTTGGATACCTAGTTGGACTAAGCTTCCATAATGAGAAACTCGTCTTCTACTATGGAGTACTTCTCATTACATGAGATGAGGTCATCCATGGTTGATGCCGACTTCTTAGTCAAAGATTGAGAAAGATCGTCAGATCTGGAGAGATAAAATTTGAAGGATGAGATGGCTAGTTTTTCATTATAATCATCGATCCTATTGAAAAACTTCCATTAAAACTGTGAGTATTTCAAAGAGACTCCCATTTCTTTCTTACGAGGGTGAATAAATAATAGACCTGCTTAACTACTTTCTTGCTTGTGATGAAGTGTGCCATTAATTTCTCGATCAACTCTCAGAACGAGGTAATCGATCAGGGGGAGTTTTTCAAACTATTTCAGGTTAATTTCCCCTGGAGTAAAACTAAAAACTCGGCACACAAGGGCATCATGATGACTCCATAAGGACATCATATGTCTATAGTTTCTGATATGGTGAGAGGGATCCACTTTCTCATCATATGTTGTAATGTTTGGATAAAAAATTTCATCGAAGACTATAAGGATTCTATCTCTACAATAAATGACGAGGCCGACCCATGCCCTAGTGTTTTCCTGGACAGATCTCTAGGAGTTCATGCCAAATTTGGGTTCATCCTCCCTTCTAATTCCTTTTTTATGAGGTCCCTAATATCGTTACGATCAACCTTTTTTCTTAGCATTTTATGTCAAACTGACATGTTGTTGTGCGCTAATTATGTTGGTCAAGCGACTTCATAATGGTGTATAACAAAATGATCAACCATCGTATGACTCTCACATCCCTTATAGTTTGAATTGTCATGCTTAGGGGAGATAATGGTCCTTCTTATGCACCGCTTCAAATTGTAAGGGCTACAGATACGATGTCTTGACTACCCAGTTAAATGTCGCCTTAGACGGGAAATCTCTTTGCTATGATCGTCGAGTCATTTCTCATACAGGCTAACTAATCATGACGTTACCCTCCTCCAAGGTGATTCAATTAAGGTTGTAGCATCTCTGACTAGGGACAGATCTTCTCAGCCTCCGTCACCCTGACCGCGTATCCCTGGAAGGAGGAGGGGACCTTGAACGATTATATTCCCTCCTAAAGATGTATCTTAGATTGGATACACCTTTTGGCATATAAACGATGAGATTGGTAAGTAATCATATTGCTATAGAGATAATTTTCACGGCGGTGGGAGTTCTACACCTTCCCATATATGGTGCCAAATTATTGGGATATTGAACCTACAATAAATGTAATATTATAAATTGGCACCAAAAATATGAATGCAATAAATTAAGTGACATTGGATGTACGTGGTTTGATATATCATCCTACTTACATTCATGGCAAGAGAAGGATAGTTGTTTACAAACTGGAAGAACAAAACATGTCTAAAGTGCTAGGGTTTTCGGCTAATAATCCAAGTAATCTGGAGCAAAGTACAAATTAATATCCCCCAAATAGGATGGGTTCATCCTTATTTATAAGTATAAGGACCTTACAAATCTAAGTATTTCCTCCTTGCGATTATCCCCATATTGGTAGAGTCATGATAGGTTCAATCATTTGTGATACATCATGATCTTTTGGGATTCTTTAAAGCCTTTCCTTATTGTTTGTCCAACTACATCTCCTTTACTAATAGGTGCCACGTGTCAGCCCATATGGTATGATCGACCAAACTTCCTTCAATTGCCCCTAAAATTGGGGGCTAGGTATTTTAGGTAAGGTCAGCCAAGTCTTATTGTTATTTGGATGAGTTTACTTTTTTTTTTTGTTCTAGATGCCGAAAGGTATGAAAACTCATTAAATATATCATTTTGAGGCTGTTATGATTTTAGAAAAAAAATAATTTTAATTTCATGGCAACCGTACATCATATTCACTACATGATAGAGTGAGACATGAAAGTGATCAAATCTTTACGGCTCAAGCCAGAAAGAACTTCAAAGATATGAGATATTGGATCTCCTTCATAAATACACTATAATCACTTCTTTAGTCAAACCCAGTTATTATATAATTCAAACAATCCATTTAATTAATTTCTCAAGTAGAATACACTTGCATTACTCACCAATACATTAAATTTATGAAAGATAAACACGTTTAAAGTGGATGCGAATGCACGTACCTCAGCAGATGTCCCTAACCACTATACATCCTTGTGTTTTTATTTTCTATTAACCTAAACATGAGCCTTCCTAGTAGGAAGATGCATAGTTTCTGAGCCTTATTACAATAGGATCAACACACATACCCACACCAAGTGTTTATATATATGTGTGTGTGTGTGTGTGATACGTATATTACCCTTATGTAAAGATGGATATTTACAATGCGAGTAATGATTTTATGTTGTCTTCCAACGTATGAGGATAATATGGACTACAGTTGTGTTTTCGTTCGTTTCCCTACTTTTTCATACAAATTGGAGGTGCGAGTTTATTTTTAAGTAAATCATTACATTTTAGGAGGGGGAAAGAGGGAGGGGGAGAAAGTGAGAAAGAATGAGTGAGATTTTAAAAATTGAGGAGGGATAAAAGGGTTCCTTAAGATGTTATTGTGTGGGAAGTTCGCACAATGATGTTTTTGTTTACAATATATACTGATATGTACATAGACTTAAGATACAAGTGTATATTATAATAAGTATATATACAGATTCACTTGTATCTTAGGTCACAGACTCAAAGATTCATTTTTTTACCAAATTTTATTTTATTTAAATTAAAGTGAACATGCAACGGTAATGTGAAGCTAAATTCCAAATCAAAAAAATAAAGGAAAAATCCCTTTCGGAAAAAACCTTTAATTTAGCACTGTTAAACGATTAGATAGATACTTGACGGAGTACTTATAAATTCACTAAGTATAAAGGGGATATGCCTTCAGATCTTTAATAGAAAATGATGCAATCTAGCGCTCATCACAATAAGCAAATCTTGCCTCGGTATCCACCGATCAGCCTTGGGAATATAAAACTCCTTTCTTCTTCAGTTGTAGATCCTCAAATCTACAAAACATCAGTAGAAAAAATCTCTACTAAGGTTTATAACTTTGGAATGTGTTCTTCTTAGTTTGAAAAAATAGTCCTCAAAGATCCAAGGGGTTTGGATGAAAACATAGTACAGTTTGATCACAAAAAGAACTCTAAGACCGCTTGTAGAAAAGTATAATCTCGCATCTCTATTTATATGGAAAGTTGTTGAAAAGATATAGGGATTAAAGATTAGAAAATAGTTGTTTTAAAAAACAAAAATACATGTACTCGTTCAAACAAATAGCCGCCTCATTCGAATGATGTACCGGATCTCGTTCGAACGGGTTCCAACGAAACTTTGAATGACATTCCAGAGTGAAACCAAACGGATACACTTCAGATCTTTTTCGAACGTGGAAACCGCTTTCTAATCACCTAATGAATCTCATCAGAACAACATATTAGTATGTTCTAATGAGCCAGTGAGTTTTTTTTAAATCTTAAAAAAATATTTTTGAAAATATGTAAATGTAAAGTCTTTTAAGAACACCCCCGAAACTTTAAAGCTTTACCAAACCACCTTGTAACTCTTCTTGGGGAAATTTCCCAAGATAATCTTCAATATTTTAAATGTCGCCAATGAATCCTCTCTTTGAAGACTTGAGAACGATTATGAAGAGCAATTATAATTTTTTTTCTCTTACAAATCTCCCCCTTTGGCTATTCCGATACAAAACACAAACCGAAGCCACGCTGACCCTTAAGACTGATACAACTAATGCCCTTCCAAATATAGAAATGAAAACACATAAAATGTATAAGTCTTCATCTTATTTGGTCCATCAAGTTACCATCAAGGTGAAATGACCTACACATATGTGACAAAATAAATACAGTGACATGTACGAATTTAAAGAAAAGATAAACTCCATCTAAATTTATTCTCCCCCTTTTTGTCCATAATAGACGAAGGGTTAGATACTAAGCATGAATAATAAGCATCACACGATTCCAAATGAAATAACATCACAATGATAATCAATTAAGATTATGCGATGAGATTTTGAAGAAGCATATCCATTTTTTTTTTAAATTTTCAATTTTCTCGAGTGTAAAAAATATGTGTATAAAAACTGCATATAGGTACAAATACATCACATCATGGAATAGCAATGAAATATTTGAATCATTAAAATGGAATGTAATTATTTGAATATTTTCCACAATCAAATCAACATAGGCATTCATAATAAAGGCACACGAAGTCGATGAGATACTTCTAAAGAAAGAACTTAATTTCAACCTTAGGTGTAAGAATGTTTAACAAGATGAAATTCATTCGACTTGTGCAACATGCCATGAATTTAAATGCCTCTTAAATCAATAATGACAAACTATTTGATGTTTTCAAGAGATTCCGTTGTGCAAACCTATTGATCTTCCACTTTATAAAACCCTCAAAATCTCACATATTTAATAATTCACTCTCATTTTTTTAATGATATCATAATGCTCATGTGTAGAAAATCATCAATGAAGTAAAAATGGCCTTGGCACTTATATTTTGTGTGTCATTAATCTTTTAGGATCTTTTAGAAATAGTGGTTTTTAACGCAAAGAGAATTTTATCTTTCGTAGCCCCTTTTTGGGAAATGAAATTAGGACAATGGTTAATACAAGTACAACTTATCTCTAATATATTTTGGTTCCTTATTAAACACTGTTGAGATGAGAGCACTGTATTCGACACATGATAAGTAACCACGATGTTCATAAATTTCGTGCACGTGTGCAGTAAAGGTGATATAAAGTCCAGCATGAAGAAAGTAATCATCAATGAACAACGAAATGCAAGCCATGGAACATTAAGTACACAAAGAAAACAAATCCATGTCTCAAAACACCGTAAAAAAGTCACACAAATGGATGGAATGTGAGGGTGATTCGAACATCTTAAATTCGCACCCACATATGGTGAAAAAAAAATACAAAAATCTTCTTATTTTTCTCATATATTTAATCAAAAATAAAATCTTTTTGGAATTTTTCAAACTTTTTCGAAAATCTTTTTGGATTTTTCAAATAAAAGCATTGAAATGCATAAAAAAACAATCTAGCTATAGGGACAAATGATATGAATAAGACAAGCACACTATACTAGACAAAGTACCAAAACTCAAGCATTGATCCGAGAGGTGTTCTCTATAGGCATAGGCATCCTTTGGAATTCCTTCATCAAATATTGTGAAGTTTTGGCCAAAAACTCTACCCGCTCTCAAAAACTCTTAAAATTTCTATAATCATGTGTGGGAGAATGAATAGGAACACATGTGGGAGTGCGTGTGGGGACACGCATGTGAAAATCAACATGTCTAACATTTAACGCCTCTAAAGCTGATTTTCTAACCCAAATAGATGAATATATAATGCATCGGGTTTGGGGAACCATGGGGACACTAGAATTTAACTTCCTAGGGTCTTTTAAAATATTATAGAAAAATACCTAAGGTGACCTTTCCTACTGAAGTGTGTGCATGTGTAGACGCGATGAGGAATAGGACCTTCAGTTTGACCTTTTCTAACACCCTGGGATGTGGTTGACCTTAAAAAATAAACGATGGTATTGGATTTAACAATGGAAGTATTAGAATCATTGAATCTAGTACCATCACTACCAACACTACTTGAGTCTCTTATATTATCTTTTAACTTCAAAATTATAAAGTCTAACAAATAATTAAACTCTTAAAGTGTTAGGGACTCCTTCAAATTTTTAATCATTCCTAGAAGGTTATCTTGCTCCCACTAAATGCAAGTAAACTTGACCCTAAGAGTATTCTCGTGTCCGCTCAAATCTATAATTAATTTATCATTATCCTCAATGGCACATACAGTAATCCTAGAAAATTCATAGTCCTTTAATTATTTCTCTAAAAATCGAACTTTATCATCACTCTCTTTCTTTGACACTTCTAAATTTTTAAAAATACTGTCCATACCCACACGTTTCTCACATAGGATATCTTTTTGAGTTTGAATATGTTGCAAAAATTCAATTTTAGCTTTAAAATGAGAATTTTCTCTTTCAATAACTTTTATTCTTTCTTTAAACTTCAAATTCAAAAGACATAATAATTCAGTACTGTTATGAATCTTATTATACTAATCTCGAATATCAAAGTTAGCATCATCGCTAAACACATAAGATAACTTATCATTATAGTGACTCATCGAGATAAAAACAAGCTAAAACAAACTCAAATGAGAGAGAAAAATGACAAATCACCTTAAATGAATCCTCACAAAAAACAAAGATCATACAATAACTTAATGTAATCGACTTTGATATCAATTTGAAAAAATTGGTATCCTAAAGAAATTCGCAGACAAAAGTATGACATAATAAATTAGTGTAACCAGCTCTGATCCAAATTTGAGAAAGCAAGGGCTAAATGGATTCACTTGTATATTAGGTTGCACACAAAAAGATTCATTTTTTACCAAATTTTATCTCGTTTAAATTAAAGTGAACATAAAACGGTGATGTGAAGCTAAATTACAGAAAGGAAAAGAAATAGAGGAAAAATCCCTTTCGAAAAAAACTTTTAATTTAGCACTATCAAAAGATGAGACATTCACTTGATGACTTATAGACTACGTAGAGATCCACTAAGTATATTAGGGAGATGTCTTCAAATCTTTAACAAAAAATAATGCAATCTAGCATCGGTCACAACAAGCATATCTTGCCTCGGTAACAACCGATCGACCCTTGGAATATGAAATCCCATTCTTCTACAGTCGTAGAGTCTCAAATACACAAATAATTAGTAGAGAATTTTTTTCTAGTGTTTAGAACTTCAGAATGTGATCTTCTTAATTTGGAAAATGGATCCTCAAAGATCCAAGGGGTTTGGATGAAAAAATTATAGAGTTTGACCACACAAACAACTCCAAGAAGGCTTGGAGAAAAGTATAATCTCGAATTTCTTTTTATAGGTAAAGTTGTTGCAAATCAATAGGGATTAAAGATTACAAAGTATTTGTTTTTAAAAAAAATTATGTGTACTCGTTCATACGAACTGCCACTTGTAACACCCTTGATTAATTCTGGTGTCGGTCCCCACCAAAACTATGTCGGGAGTCACTAAATTAAATATCATTCTTAGCATGAGACCGATATGAGACATATAAAATTCATTCCATAAGAGAATAATGAAATCAATCCCAATAAATAAAAATCATCAATGCGACATAAAATCCATTACCATGCTAATATCCAAAGATATCTAACTTGAAATAAATATAATCTCCAATAAGCGGAATCCATAATGAAATATCTGAATAAAATCGTGACTACTGTGGAATCAAATGGCCCACCACATCTATAAACTGTGTCTCAATCTAAATATGAAGGAATGAAAACTAAACTAACTACTAAGCATAAAAGAAATAAACTCCAGTTACACCTCCAAGATATATATCTCCAAATACTCATGTGCAACTACTCCAGCACTAATTCTTGAAAAATCTTAGTCAACGCACAAGGTCATAGCCTCAAGCATGAATTCCGTCTACTAACTCCAATTAGGGTCCATGAACCCAGACAATGGCATTATACATGATAAATATTGCAATAGAATATTTTAAATTAGACGAGATAATTAATCATGATGCGAGTAAAATAAACGACAAAGCTAGAATATCCATCTATGCCATCTCATCGTCTAAGTCTCATTATCCAATCATTTAACTTAATTTAAGTTGATCCAATTATTAATTTTTCATCATCACTAATATCACATGTGGGACTCCCACTCACATATTTATCTCATTTTATTTATTTGGTTGCGATGCTCCCGTTGTTCTATACCACACACATTCCCCTTGACATAGCCAGCTAGCCCGTTTAAACTGTCGACCCTACATGTTATGTATGAGGTTCCACGTACGACACGTCTTCATAGCCAACCAAACCGTTTAAACTGTCAGCCTTGCATGTTATTCAGACGCCACACACCCACGCGTCGCAATAGCATTTTACCATCTTAGGTATTAATTCTCAATTTATTATCCTTCTCATATTCATTTTATAAATTATCCCACCCTTATTATCGATGTGAGATCCTCAAAACACCCTTAGTCCCATACCTAAGGGTCTCCAATACATAAATACGTCCTACATTAATTATAGGATGAATTTCTATTAAAAACTCTTCCTAGTCTTATACCTATGCTAGCAAATCTACGGCATGATATAAAAATCATCCCCACCCCGGAATCACCCATCCATAAAAATCTAAGCTCACTAATATTATACCTAGAAAGCGTAAATAGGAACTAAGGGTTACCCACTAGTCCCATATCTATCAAGTATACTAAAACATAGATGAGATCCTGTCATATCGCGATGATAAATATAAATATCAATCAATCACATAATTCAACAACACATGTAAACAATATTGCAAATTCATTCGTGATGGCACAATTTAATTTAAGTTACTTAATAAAACCGTCGTCATTCTTAACACAATTATTTCCATTAAATAGTTAAGATTAATCAACATGCAATTTTAAGAATCACACTAAAATCGTCCACTTTTATCAACTGCATAATTTTTATGTGTGTGTACATGTCCGATTTCAATTAAAATAACCCCATAAATTCCACATGCGATCCTACAACCATAATAACAAAAACAAACTACTCTCTCATACGCACCCAAGGGTTTCTAATCTTATTCCATATTAAAAAATTTCATCAAAATAGTACCAAATTTAGTTTTCACGTTTTCTAATTAAGTTGCTAATTTATTTTAAGAAAAACATGTCATTAAGGGTTTAGGCGACACTTAAAATGCATAATAGTGAAGGAAGAGAATAGAGTATCCAGGCCTGAATAAAAATGGATTGAGAATGATTTCAAAGATGTATTATTCTCAAAAAGTTGATAAAGATTCGTTCTTGATGGATTTTGAGAAAACCCTGTTAATCTTGACAAATCTTGAGTTGAAAAATTGGGGTAAAGTTTTGTAGATGAAAAGGAAATATTTTGGAGAAGTCTTTGGAGAAAGAATTGTGGAAAAGGCAATTTGAAGAACTCAGACATGGATTAGTCTTAATTTATAATGATTAGGAGTTCTAATGCTAATGGAATTAACTAGAAAAAAATTTACCGTCAGTCACGGCCCAAAACCATGACAAACTTTTTTTTTATAATTTCCATTTTGACTCCGATTTGAATTTTGATTAAAATCAAACTCTTCAATATTAAAAATCAACATTTTAAATCAATAAACTTTATAAATTCCAAAAATTTACTTTACCTAAATATTTCGAATTAATTTAAATAATAACTACTAAATTCACGGGGTGTTACATCACCTCATTCGAACGTTGTATCGGATCTCGTTCGAAAGGCTTCCAATGAAACTTCAAATGACATTCCAGAGTGAACCCGAAAGGTGACACTTCAGATCATTTTTGAATGTGAAAACCTCTTTCTAATGACCTACTAAATCTCGTTTGAACTACATGTCAGTTCGTTTTAATGAGCCAACGAGTTTTTTTAAAATATTTAAAACATATTTTTGAAAACATTTAAATGTAAACTATTTTAAAAACAACCCTGAAACTTTAAGGATTTACCAAACCACCTCGTAACTCTTCTCAGGGAAAGTTATGATGACGATCTTCAATCTTTTAAATGTCACCAACGAATCCTCTATTTGAAGACTTGAGAACGGTCATGTAGTTGAAGTTGGGTGTAAGGGAGATAAATAAAAATAAAATGAGCAATTATAACTTTTTCTCTTACAAACCTCCACCTTTGGCTATTCTGGTACAAACACAAACTGAGGCCAAATTGACTAAGACTAGTATAGTTGATGCCATCCCAAACCAAGAAACAGTAACGAATTAAATGTATAAGTCTTCAAATGAAGGCCTTCATTCTGTGTGGTCCATGAAATCATCATCAAGGCGAAATAACCTACACACATAAGACAAAATAAATACCGTGACGCATACGAGTTTAAAGAAAAACTAGGTGTAAGCCCACGCAATGCGCGGGCGGGGCATAATGTACGATCATTTTGCTAAATTGTTTTTGGAGGGGTGAGAAGGGGGGAGGAGGATGTTAAGAGTGATATCTACTCAATATGAGCATAAATCAATATCAGTTTGCATGGATAGGTAGGTGTCATTCAATTAAAATTCGAACACTAACAAAATGAGAACATTGTCGTGATACATACGTTTGAGTCATAATACATAAGAATTATGTCTATTGTGAAATATGAAATGATGTAAGAGAGTTGGTATTTTAAATATATTAACATGATAGAATAAGGAATTATAGGTTTTGTGGTACCTAATAAAACTCTTATTCAAAAACTACGTATAGGAAAACAAAACTAAGATAGTTTCCAACAATTGTTCCTTGCTAAAGGAAATATGACTTAATAAAAATTCCGGGTATTAAATTAGGGTAACACTTTAAGATTTGGCGTCAAATTTTGTGTTATTATCTTATCATGGCACCAAAGTTGGTGTAGCTCTGTTCAAAATGGCACCCAAGTTCGTGCAATTGTCTTGTTATATCATTTGGATTTTGTGTTTTCTAATTTTTAATTGATTGTAAAACTTATTATTCTTGTCGCGTATTAGATGGATGTGTTCGTGTTAAGTTAAAAACATAATTCGTGTCATGTCATGTTTGTGTGTAATTGCAAGTCATATTTTTCGTATTGTGTTAGATCCAAACACAATCCAAAAATACAAATTAGCATTCAACGACATCTATACTAGAAATTTTTGACATGTACATGGCGTGTCCATGACAAAATTTGAACTCATGTTAGTAGTTGTAGCTTTCTAGTTATTTTTAATAGATTCGCATGGTAAAGTATAAAAATTTTAATTTTTTAAATAAGAAAAAAATAAATTTCATTTAATGAGTAATGACCAGCATAGACTCTAGATATTAAAAAAAAAGTAAGAAAGCCCCTATAAACTTCTGAAATGGAAAAAAACATATATCTGAAAAAACATAAGAATAGTGACCAAAAATAATTTGACAGTCCCATTTGGACATTTTCTCAAACATAATGGATGCATATAGACTCGACAAATGGGTGATTATGAACTTGTCAGAAAGGGATTTGGATTGTTCCATGTTGCGTTAAATTCGGGTCGATCGATTTTTCCTTAATAAATAATAAAATAAATAAACACTAGCAAATATCTACAAATTTTCAAATAATTAAAAAAACACATATATTTTCAGTAAAGTGATATCATAAACATTAAGCAAATAATGTTGCCCGAAAAAAAAAATATCATAAATATTCATACAAACAATATTGACGCAAAAAATGATATCATTTTTGTTTTTACGGGATACAATAAATTATATAAACAGTAAAAATCGTAAATGGATTCAACCATAATAGCAAAATGGGAGATGTTTTTTTTAATAAATTACATAAAGAAACTATTTTTTATACATGGATTTTTCTCTTTTTTGTCTTGAACTAAACAAAGTGGGAGATGAGTTTTGGATGAGTAAAAAAGAATTTGAAGATTTTAAGGGTAATATAAAGGTGGAGTGGGGATGTTTCGCAAGGGTCTTGAATCTAAGAAAATCTGAACAGTGAAATGGATAGAAGCAAACCCAATGACGATGATAATTCTCATCCTAAATAAATTAGCTTGATCTTCGTCCCAGTTTGGTTAGGCAAAATCAATTTGGGAAAGAATTGGACTACCTGATAGTGAAGCCGAGCCATCTCTCAGTGATATCTTCTCATATAGAGACAACTCGAAAGTAAGGGCTACCTGATGGTGAATCCGAACCATCTCTCCCCTAAATTATTGTAATATTCTGACCTTAAATCTACCATGAGTAACAAGACTTTGACTTTAAATCCACCACCGTCACCGGCAGAGGCGACGAAGAGGAAATCTCATCTTCAAAACTCTTCACAAATGACTCAAGATGTAGAGTAGTGCTACATAAATCAGAGTCGTCAAAGAAACCAAGAAGGTCATCTTTGAGACTATTAACGTCTTACTACTCATATCTTCCATTAAACCTATTTTTTTCTTTGGGTTGAAAGGAAATGATAAAAAAAATACGCCCAGTATTAGCGTTTCCTACGAGATGTGGTGAAGCTACCAAAAGGTATACAAGGTTACATAGTGAACTCAGCAAAGATATTCGATAAACAGGGCGACTTTTTGCTTTCCCCTCTTTATGATTAGAGGTAATGGAGTTAAATTTGGATTTGGAACTGAATGGACCATTGGAGATGAAGAAGTGCATCTGACGTGGGCATATGACGTGGATAATCTAGTTGATTAATGTCTTAAATTCTTGTAAAGCATTTTAGAGTAATATAAAAGATAAACTCCCCCTCAATTTGTTCTGCCCCTTTGTATCCATAATAGACAAAAGGTTAGACACTAAGCATATAATAAGCATAACACGATTCCATATGAAATGACATCATAAAGATAATCAATTAAGCATATGCGATGATATTTTTAAGAAGTATACCAACTATTTTTTAAAAAATTTCAATTTTCTCAAGTATAAAAAGTTTGTATATAAAAAGTATATATAGGTACAAATATATAACACAATGGAATAGCAATGAAATATTTGAATCATGAAAATGGAATGTAATTTTGTGAATATTTTTCTTAATCAAATCAACATGGGAATTTATAACAAAGGCACACGAAGTCAATGAGGTACTTCTAAAGAAAGAACTTAATTTTAACCTTAGGTGTAAGAATGTTCAACAAGATGAAATTGACTCGACTTAGACAATATGCCATGAATTTAAATGATTCTTAAATCAATAATGCCAAACTATTTAATGCTTTTCAAGAGAGTACGTTGTGTAAATTCATTGATCTTCTACTTTATAAAACCCTCAAAATCTCACATATTTAAGAATTCACTCTCAATTTTTTTAAGATATCATAATGCTCATGCGTAGAGAAACATCAATGAAGTAAAAATGGCCTTGGCACTTCTGTTTTTGTGTGTCATTAGTCTTTTAGGATCTTTTTCAAATGGTGGTTTTAAACGCAAAGAGAATTTTCTCTTTTGTAGCCCCTTTCCATTGCTTAAAATAAAATAATTTTTTCCAGAAACGAAATTAGGACAATGGTTATTACAAGCACTACTTATCTCTAGTACATTCCGTTCCTTATTAAACACCGTTGAGATGATAACTCCATATTCAATGCACGATAAGCAATCACAATGTTCAAAGGCTGTGCAAATGTGTAATAAATGTGATAAAAAAATTTAGCATGAAGAATGTAATCATAAATTAACAACGAAATGCTAGCTAGCCACACATTATTAAGCACACTAAGAAAATGAAGGCATGTCTCAAAATACCATGAAAAAGTCACATGAATGGATGGAATGTGGGGGTGATTGAACATCTTAAATACACATTATATATGGTAAAAAATACAATACAAAAATCTTTTTAATTTTTTCAAATATTTTATCAAAAATAAAATCTTTTTGGACTTTTCAAACTTTTTTGAAAATCTTTTTGGATTTTTCAAGATTTTTTCAAATAAAATTAAATAAGTACAATGAAAAACAATATAGATATAGGGATAATTGATATGAATAGGATAAGCACCTTATACTAGACAAAGTACCAAAACTCAATCATTAGTCCGGGAGCAGTTCTCTACAAGCAAGGGCATCCTTTGAAATTTATCCATCAAACTTTGCGAAGTTTTGACCAAAAACTCACATCATCTCAAAAACTCTCAAAACATCTACGATCATGTTTGGGAGCATGAGTAGGAACACGTGTGGGAGTGCGTGTGGGGATACGTGTGTGAAAACCAACACATTTGACATTTAGTGCATCTAAAGTTAATTTTTAACCCAAATATATGAATATTTAATGCATTGGGTTTGGGGAACCATGGGAACACTAGACTTAAACTTCCTATAGTTTTTTTAAATATTAGAGAAAAAATACCCAAGGTGACCTTTCTTACCGAAGTGTGTGAAACTATAGACACGACGAGGAACATAACCTTCGGGTTGACCCTCAAAAACAAACGATGGTATCGGCTTTAGAAACGAGGGAATTAGAATCATGGAAGCTAGTACCATCACTACAAACACTACTTGAGTATCTTATATCTTCTTTTAAGTTCAAAATTCTAAACTCAAACAAAAAATTAGACTCTTCAAGTGTTAGGGACTCCTTCTTAAATTTTTTAATCATTCTTAGAAGTTTATCTCTCTCCCCATTAATACAAGTGCACTTATCCCTAAGAGTCTTCTCGTGTATCCTCAAATCAATAATTACTTTATCATAATCCTCAATGGTAAATACACAAACCCTAGAAAATTTAGAGTCCTTTAACTCTTTCTCTAAAAATAGGACTCCATCCTCACTCTCTTTCTTAGACACTTCTAATTTAAAAAACAAATAGTCTATGTCCACATGCTTCTCCCGTAAGATATCTCTTTGAGTTTGAATATGTTGCAAAAATTCAGTTTCATCTTTAAAACGAGTATTTTCTCTTTCAAGAATTTTAATTCTTTTTACAAACTTCAAATTCAGAAGACCTGCCGTTCAGTACGATTATGAAGATTATTATACTCATCTTGAATATTAAAGTTATCATCATCGCTAAAAACATTGGATAACTTATCATTATGGTAACTCATCGAGAAAAAAATAAACTAAAACAAACACAAGATAGAGAGAAAAAAATAGATCACCTTAAATGAATCCGCAGAGAAAAAAAGATTGAAAAATAATTTAATGTAACCGGCTCTGATACTGATTTGAAAAAAAATGGTATCCTAAATAAATCCGCAGCCAAAAGGATGACATAATATCTAGTGTAACCAACTTTGATCCCAATTTGAGAAAGCATGGACTTAATGGATTCACTTGTATAATAGGTTAGACACACAAAGATTCACTTTATACCAAATTTTATCTTATTTAAATTAAAAAGAACATGCAGCGCTAATGCGAAGCTAAATTCCAAACCAATATAGAAAGAAGAAGAAATGGAGGAAAATTCCCTTTCAGAAAAACCTTTAATTCAGCAATGTTAAAAGATAAGTCATGCACTTGATGACTTATAGACTACTTAGATATTTACTACGTTCAACGGGGAGATGTATTCAAATCTTTAATAGAAAATGATGCAATCTAGCACCGGTCACAGCAAGAAGATCTTGCCTTGGTATCCATCAATAATCCTTTGGAATATGAAATTCCTTTCTTCTTCAGTTATAGAGCCTCAACTCCAAAAGTCATCAGTAGGGAAAACCTCTACTAGGGTTTAGAACTTTGGAATGTGTTCTTCTTAGTTTGGAAAAGTGATCCTCAAAGATCCAAGGAGTTTAGATGAAAAAATTGAGAGTTTGATAAAAAAAAATAACTCTAAGAAGGTTTGTAGAAATGTCTAACCCAGCATCTCTATTTATAAGAAAAGTTATTGAAAAGAGATAGGGATTAAAGATTAGGAAATATTTGTTTAAAAAACAAAAATATGTGTACTCATTCGAACGAACTGCCCCATTATCCGAATGATGTTCCGGATCTCATTCGAACGGCTTCTAACGAAACTTCAAACGAAATTCCAGAGAGAACCCAAAAGGAGATGCTTAAGATCTTGTTCAAATGTGGGAACCTCGTTCTAATGACCTACTGAATCTCATTCAAAATACATGTTAATTCATTCGAATGAGCCAATGAGATTTTAAAAAAAATAATTAAAAAACATATTTATAGACATTTAAATGAAAATTGTTTTGAAAAAACCCTGAAACTTTAAAGCTTTACCAAGTCACCTCATAAATCTTCTTGGGTAAAGTTGTAATGATGATATTTACTCTTTCAGATGTCACCAATGAATCTTCTCTTTGAATATTTAAGAATGGTCATGAAGGTGCAGCGGGGTGTAACAGGATAATCCAAATAAAAATAAAATTATAAATTTTGCTCTTACAAATGGATTAATACCTTAGTATGAAGAGGAAGTTGCCAAAAATAAGAAGAAATGAGGGCTCTAAACCTTTTAAAATTATGTAATTGTGTTCCCCTAATTGTCTGTCCCTTTTCTAGGTTTGGTTCTTTCACTTTTTGCTATTTATAGAATGTTTCAATGGAGGTTATTGAAGCTTGATTCTTAAGTTAGATTCTTATCTATTCTATTTTTAAAGAAATACACATATAAAATTTTACCCATTTGTTTGCAATTTTATTCTTAAAGTTTTGATAGATTTGTATACCAAGCATAACTTCTGATATAGGGATTTGTTTGATGCAATACCTCCACCATTACAAATAATTTTTAGAATTCCAAGACATTTGTGTTGAACAACTCCCCAAACTATTATGTGTGGTGAGTTAAAAAAAAATTCAAAATTTAACATGGAATGAAAATTGTTTGAATTTCAACAAACTAAACAAGAATGAGATTTTTAAGGGTACATAGGTATAATATTCACTATTCTTTATAACATTTTCTTATCGAAATTTTTTCAATTGAGAAGTGAGAATCAAATAATCTTTCATTAACTTTTTGGATTATTTATGAATTTCATCATAAAAATATATAAGATAGACAAATTCAGTTTTCTATTTCCCTAAAAATCTTTTGATTGTTAGGAGAAGAGTGACACATAATATTAGACGGAGTCACAAGTTCGGTACAGACATGAATATTATAATGCAAAATTAAATAATATATGTGGTGACACACGTTCAACTTTATCTCTTCCTCTAAATAATTAAACATATTCAATGAGGATTAGATATGGTACTTGTTCAAATTTTTGTAATCATGCTCAAGATGGAATTAGGGTTCCCAATTAAAATAAATTATCATGTTAGTTGAGTTTTTTTTATTAATACAATTTATCAAATAGTTCCATAAAATGTTATCTTATCTTATTTAAGTGATGCATATAAATGGAAAAAAGATAAACCAATCACATAAATATAGTAGTAATAAGGAAAACACACTAATGCAAAAAAAAAAAAGGTCGAATCAATGAAAAAAGGATCGAGGTAGAGACTTATAGAGGGGAAATATACCTTTCACTCACATACGAATAACTTCCACAACCAACTCTTTCACATCATACTTTTTGACTTGGAAAGGCACCAACAAATGGATAATTATCCACAACGGAGACACAATTTGGTGAGTAATTGATGTCTTATTTATCAACCTAAACAAAAAAAATTGAGTTTATAATAAAAAAAATTCTCCAAGTAAATATTGGAACCAAGAAAAGCCATAAGGATTCTAGGTACAAGTTCCTAGGGTGTGAAAGGTCCTAAAGGTTTGGGGAAGCATTTTTGCTGACCCACAAATATTCCAAAATGGGGGGTGAATTGGGATATTGTAAAATATGTAAAATTCTGAAAAATCCAACTTTTTTCTTTTCATGAATCATTATGTGTTAATGTATATGGTGGTTAGTGAAATTGTAAATGACCTTAGACCTAGCAGGTGCATCCATCTTGACCTCAAACGGGTTAAAGGACGAAGTGTTAAAGTGTAATACATATATTTAAAGATAAGGGTCATATGTCCACTGTCAATGGGTGTTATACTATTTATTATATCCTAAAAAGAGTTATTAAAATCCTTAATACCTCTTCGGCTTTGTCTAAGAGAGTGTAAGGTCCTTGCAGCCTTTGTCACTAATCCAAATAACCTTAGGAAGTAACTGATGGACTTCGCTAAGGGTTCCTGAGTATTAACTTAGGGCTCACCAAGGATGAAAAATTTGCTAGTGCCTTAAGGTTGTTCCAAACACACTAATTTTTATTTTTTGTCAAATTAATTAAATCGCTTTTAATCATGAACCAATCAAATCAAAATGTTGTCTAAATAGTTTACTAATTTTAATATTGACCTAAGCATGCATCTAGGTGATATAAGCAAGAGTAAAATAAAGCCAAATCACAACACAACGATGTATGATGAAAGCACACAATGGGAAAAATGTTGGATGGCCAAGACACACAAGTCCTCTACGATATAGGTCTATATACAAGAACAACTTTAACTTACTCAAAGACTTGATGCCTTCAAGACTTGACGCGCTTCCTTATTCCTTGTCACCTTTTTGGGGGGAATAAACAAAGGTAAAGTGTCATAACATAAATAACTTATCCCCTATATGTAACACATGTGACAAAAGGAAAAAAAATCAATATCGTGCGATGGTGTGAAGGAAACGACAACTATAAACAAACTTGGCAACACAAGTATAAATAATCCAAAAAATGAACAATGATACTAATGTAAAGAAAGAAAGAAAATTTACCAATATGATCATATATGATGTCAATAAGATACAGTTATGAAGCAAATCACAAACTTGGATTAAATGCAAGCATAAAGACTCAAAACAAACAAATAAACATGCGATATATAATGCAAAAACATATACCTATCTATCTACCTCGTATGTGAAATCCTAACAAGGTTAGTGCCCTCGTGTGTGAATTTAAAAATATTCCAAGCATCTCTTGCGCTCTCACATGTAATAAATTTTTAAGCTCTTCAGGCGAGAACACACAAAAAATAGCATTCACTCTATTCGAATTAAATGTCGAGGCGTTCTTTTTAACCATTTTCGAAATGGAGATAGCTTTCGATAAACCACCCTCGGTAGGAGGAGACCACCCTTGATTAACTAAGTTCTAAACATTCTCATCGATTGATTTAAAAAAATAAATATGCGCCTTCCAATAAGGATAGTTTGAATCATCAAACATGGGAGGCTAGGTTATGTAACTAACCTAAACGTGCAATAAACAAGATCAAACATAATAAATTTTTATAACCCGCTCTGATACCAATTTGAAAAATGTGCTAGTGCCCTAGGGTTATGCTAAACAACCAATTTTTAATTTAATGAAGTTAATTAAACAACTTTTAATCATGAACCAATTAAATCAAAGTGTTGTCAAAACAGTTTACCAATTTTACTCTTTAATTAAGCATGCATCTAAGTGATATAATCAAGAGTAAAATAAAGATAAATCACAACACGATGATGTATGAGATAAATTCGTAATGAAAAAAACCTCGGACGACCCAACCATATAAGTCCACTGTGATATATGTCTATGTACAAGAACAATTTTGATTTACTTAGAGACTTGTTGCCTTCATGTCTTCACGTGATTACATGTTCCTTATCACCTTCTTCGTAGCCACCGCTGGACACCTTCCAATCGTAATCACAACGCGAGCGCCTCTCACATCTCGGTATCTCACATATCTTACTTGCCTCTTAATTGGTTCCATCCATCATCCAACGTAAACTTGATATCAACGAAACGAAACATTCCTCAGTATGTAGAGCAAATAATCTTGGTGCAGTACACAAGAGATCTCAAACATACATGTTATGTTAAAACCTGGATCTCAAAATAAATAGTGTAAACTAAGGTCTGGGAGGCTTAATATTTGTTTATGAAAATCTCTTTTGCAAAGACCTCTCTTCGAAAAACGGATGACATCCTTCCTATTTATAGAAAGCTCAAAAATCGAAGCGATGCAAAAATTGAGGCAACTCGTTCGTACGAAATACATGGGGTCATTTGAACGAGTTCACACATTTTGTTCAATCGAACCAAAACTCGTTCGAGCAATAATGAGAAACTCATTTGAACAAGGATCAAATGACCTTCAAACGATATTTCTCTACTAAACATAACTAACTCATTTAATGCTCGATTAAAGATAATTTGAATGAAAACTATTTCCTCATTTGACCAAAACTAAAAATGCGTTTGAGCGACTTGTACAAAATCATTTAAACGAGATATAATAGTTCATTTGAACGACTTTAAAAATGAAAATATTTTTTCTTTTAAAATCCTTTTACTAAAAAAAATATCAGAAAAATCTTTTTAAAATCGACACCCAAATAAGTTCCTAGGGATCAAACATTATACGGATTCATACCTCTTGAGATTTCTTGGATGTTGAAGACGAAACTCAGCATGTACTTGATGTCACTTTAACTTGACCGCTACGATATAAATTCGCACATCATAGGCTTGATGGACAAACAAATCAAATCCTAGCATATAACTCAAAATTTTATTCAAATAGAATAAATTCAATATACAAACATGTTGAATCAACTAGAAATCTGCCTTTACAAAGGAATATAATAACTAGTATAGCTGTAAATGGCTCAAATTATGGTTTTATACTCACAATAGTGGGTTAAGAGTATAATGAACATGAGGAAACACATGTACAAGCTTAAAACTTTTTGTTCTATTGAAGTATAATGATTTAAATATGACTTCAACTGCTCTTTAGCCTCCGATATGTATACACACTATTGGAGAGAGAATGAGTGGATTGTCACATCATGGCTATGTCTTCTATGATGTTTGATAAGACAAGTATATGGAGTGTCAGTGAAAGATTTTGTAGGTAGTGTAAAGTAGTCGTTAGGTGCATTTATTGTGGATGGTAATCATGAATGCAAGTGGAACTGAGTGATGGCGGTAGGTGGAACAATGTTGTGCTTTTCACCTACACGCCAGATGAACTGCATGGATACTACCAAACACTTGGGAGGTCTAAAACACTCAATGGTGGGCTATATGATGTCTTGGAAGTATGTTGCCATGATATACAAACCTCTAGAAGCCATTTCTCCTTAGGTATAAGTTTGATATGTACATCATACATAACGAGATGTTGGTGTTGTGGTCTCTGAGTTTTGTTATATAAAATGTTAGAACGACTGATCATTCTAGGAGAGTGAGGAGGTGGTTAAGGCTTGTGGTTTCTTGAATTCAACGAACATCTTAGAGACTTGACAATGACTTGACTTAGGTCAGGGTTTGTCTATAGGACTTCAGTCCTAGTTGGAGGAAATTTGGGGGGTTTAAGGACTCTTCGAATACCATTGGTTGGATATGGTATCATCAGTATACATGTTTAATGTAGTTGAAACATTATCCTAGTTAAATGATTTTTTTCTATGTTTTTTTGCATCACATACACATTCACATTCACATAAACACAAATATAATATAAATCATCACACAAAAATAAACAAAGCTCTAATATAAAGTGGCCGAGGGATAGATAGATGGAGCGATACATTCGTATTGTAATTCAATGATGAGATTTAACTTACCTCCACACCTAATACGATACTCGATAATATTCATTAGCATATGTGGTGGAACAACTACCATACATGGGAACTAACTACATCCATGTCACCGTACAAGTAACGATGGTTATGAAGGCGTAACCATGGATCCCCTCTAGTGTTTAATTTAAGTGTTCTTAGAGCTCTAATACATTTTCAAGACTCTCCTTATTGATTGAATCAATTTACATTAATATCTTATAATGCATCCTTGTTGAGTAAATAAACCAATGAATATCTTCTTTGTTGAAATTGTTGAAGCCTTTGTTGCAGCCTTAGATATTTGTTGTTGAAAAAAATAACTTTCATTCGATGTAGAATATGAACTTATGAATAGTCTTAGGGAAAGCCTTTGCTTTTTGTGTTGAATGAAAACATTGTTAAACTCGTGTTATGTAGGAGAACATATTTTAATTGTTGTAGTGAGAACCTTTAGTTGAATAAATACATAAACCATTTTGTGTTGAATATAAGCTTAAGTTGACAGGGAATTTTCCCATCCTTATATTTTATTCTTTTAAGTTTAGTTGTTTTTGGAGAACGAAAAATTCAATCTAGGCCCAATTTTCGTGCAAGTCCTCAAGAAATTTCTGTTGCAAACACTTCCTCAAGTACCATGTCAAACAAAATAAGTCCTTAGAGACAAAATCCAAAAGACATGACTCAAAACTAACGCAAACGATAATTTTGAATAAACCTACCGCAAACGATAATTGCATTGTGTTGTAAAGTTGCTTCATTATATTTTTGAATTGTTTGAACTACTTTTTGTCTTCAACCAAGAGATATACTTGGTTCTTTTTGTCTTGTCTTGAGTTGACCCATATAAGTAAGATTGAGAATAGCCATTTTTTCAAGTTTCTTGTCGCGAGTTCAAATCTGGATATCAAGGAGATATGAATATATTGTGTGTATCTGTAACATGTCCTTGCAAGAATGGGATAGACATGGTTGTACTGCTACTACATTTTTTCTTTTTCAATACTCGATGATACCCATTTGCTTGAACCCATTTTAGCCATTATTGTTTAGCTTTGATTGAACCTTTAATAAAAACCAATTGATCCTTTATTCATGTGTGGAATGAGAGTTTTATCAAAATAAATATTTTGTTTTTCAAAATCTAAACTGCATTTATCTGAACAACCGGTTTGTTATTATTATTATTTATAATTATTACAATTTTATTGTTAGGATTAAGTCCTCACCATTGAATTTTATGCTTTGAAATGTGTATTTGTTTTGAATTTAACTGGTAATATTTTTATAAGTCGAGTATAGGCAGGGGCGGAGCTACAGTGTAACAAGTGGGTGCGGGCGCACTCACTGAAATTCTGATTTTTTTTTAAATATATATATATACCTATGTGTAAGTGTAATAACTAAAATGTTGAGGTTAAAAATCGTAATTTTGGAAACTTAACTTTATATCTACCAAAAGCAGCAGCCGGACCTAATAATTTACAGCAGCAGTAGCAATTAAACAGAAACAGCAGCCGGCCCTTATCTCCCCTGCGTGGAGTGGAGGAGTCCAACTTCCAAGGTAACTTTCTTTATCATATCATATCTCCTCTCTCTCTCATAAATTACATGGATAATTCATAATATCATGATGGGTTCTTTAGAGAATGTGGATAAAAGTTGATTCGTGGGTTAAGTTTTTTTTAGATGCTTTGTTCCTTCATTTCTTTAGAGGTTGTTTTAGAGGTTGTTTTTCAAGTTTGGTCCCTAGAAAATCTTCCATTTAATGTTTGGTACAATATATTTTCTAAAATAATTTTTATTCTTTAAAAAAAGTTTCATTTAATTTTTAGTCCAATACATTTTCAAAAAGTATTTTTTAGTCCCCCAAAAAATGTTCTATTTATTGCTAATCTCACTACTAAGGACTAAATGTTATTTTAAAAATATGTTGGTACACAATTATCAATCAATATTTTTTTGGTAGACAATTCTAATTGACATATATTAAATATTTAATTATGTGGTGATGATACACTGTTTTTCGTTAATAAAACTGATTTTAGACCTTTTTTTGTGTTAGTCATGTTAATTATGGATCTTTTTTTTGTGATATTACATTATTTTGTGATTTATTGGATTCTTTTTATAATATTTTGTGCCTTATTTAAAAACAATAATAATATAAAATTTGTGCCTTATTTTTTTTGGTGTATAAAATTGTTGGAAAATTGTTAAAGCATATTTTGAAATTGTTAAAGCACTCTTAATGTTATTGGTGTATAACATATTTTGTTTTTAATGTTATTGGTGTATAAAATTGGTGTATAACTTATTTATGTTAGATTAATTATGTTTTTTCTATTAATTTCAGAATATGTTGAAGTATTTTAAAAAAGCTAAAGAGTCATGTCAACCTAAGAATCATGTGTTCCCTTGGCGTTTATGCGGCAATGAAAGACGTAGATTCATCTCATCATGGTTTAGCGACCACTCTTATTGGTTGGAATATAGCATACAAAAAGATGTTGCATTTTGTTTGTGTTGTTATCTTTTCAAATGTGAGAATGGTGATCAAGGCGGTGGTGATGCGTTTGTTGTTGAGGGGTATACAAATTGGAGAAAGAAAGATCGGTTTAAGTTTGATTGTTCTCGTCGGTCATTGATGTTGTTTTAATTTTTGAGGATGAAGGGACAAATGACAAGCAAAGAGGTCATGCTGAGGGGCTTTTGAAGAATGTGCGATGTTATGACTTTGCATTCATTTTACATTTAATGAAAAATATTTTGTCAATTACAAACGATTTGTCCCAAGCTTTACAGAGAAAAGATCAAGAAATTGTTAATGCCATGAATCTAGTGAGAATAACAAAACAACAATTGCAAGATATGAGAGATAATGGGTGGGAATTGTTATTAGCTGAAGTCTCATTATCTTGTGTCAAATATGAGTTGGATATTATACAAATGGAGGATTTGTATGGATTTTGTGGAAGGTCAAAGCGTAAT
The DNA here is from genome assembly GCA_949130495.1 of Sambucus nigra. Lineage (NCBI taxonomy): Eukaryota > Viridiplantae > Streptophyta > Magnoliopsida > Dipsacales > Adoxaceae > Sambucus > Sambucus nigra. The sequence continues at coordinate 374,908,370 of OX422220.1, forward strand.
GTTCATGGAAAAACAAATCTCCACCATTATCGAGTTTAAATGTTTTATGCGGTGATAGATTTACAAATTCAAGAGTTGAACAATCGTTTTACTGAGGCAAATACGGAGCTGTTGTTGTGTATGGCCTGCCTTGATCCCTTTGATTCATTTGTTAAATATGATGCAGAAAAATTGCTTCGATTTGCTGAATTTTACCCATCAGATTTCACTCCTATGGATTTAATGCATATTAAGCGTCAACTTGGAACCTATATTATGGATGTGCGCTCTGACGATCGATTTGATAGAGTTGAGGGGATTGGTGGGCTAGCTAAAGTACTTGTTCAGACAAAGAAGCATACTTTATATCCGTTGGTATATTTACTCATGCAACTTGCATTACTTTTACCCGTTGCTACTGCGACAGTTGAAAGAGTTTTTTCTGCTATGAAGATTGTTAAGACTTCACTTCGTAATAGATTGGGGGATGAGGTGATGAATGATTGTTTGGTGGCATATATTGAAAGAGATGTCTTGGATGATATTGACACTGAAGATATCATTCAGTTTTTACAGAAAATGAAGTCTAGGAGAGTTGCATTGTAATAATTATCATATGTTATTTTGATAATGGTTTTAATGTATGGTTTTTTTGTTGAAAATGAATATTAATGCATGTTTTTTTTAAAATTTACTTTAGTACTAGATTTATGCCTAATATAGTTAAAATAACTAAAAAAAAATCGCCTCGAGGGCTCCCGCCCCCGAACCCCCAGGATACGTCAGACATGTTTCCCACCCACTAACTCACAATCCTGGCTCCGCCACTGAGTATAGGTTTGATACCCTATAACCTACCCATGACTTTCATATGATAAATACATAGTTGGAGGTTTGAACTTAAATGAAGTCATTTGTAACTTGTGTGAAAACGATTTCCCAGCTTATGAAACTAAAGTCGTGTAGTACTTAACCAATAAGCACATTTTCTTCTTGGTTGTACCGTTGAAGTTTTTCAAGTGTCTTTTTGATAAAAAAGAAAGAGAGAGTAGGGTCCGCCCTAAGATTTTGGGGGGCCATTCCGAGCTTTTGAAATTAGGCCCATGTAATATTAAAATATTACGTAAAGCTGACGAAATATTTAGTCAAAACAATAAAAATAATCTTATAATATGTGGAGAAACCTTATGACTATTGATCTATCTTATATATCATGGAAAATAGACCTGGCAAAATGAGGCACGACATGATAACACGACACGAAACGACACGAAATTATAAGTTAATGGGTTTAGTCTTATCGAGTTTGGGTCATTAACGGGTCAACACGGTAAAACCGTTATCATAACGGGTCGTGTTTGGGTTTGTACTCTTACACGATTAAACCCATTTATACCCATTATCACCCGTTAGTGGTATCGGATTTTATTGGGTCGTGTGACCCGAACCAATATTACACGGGTACTAACGGGTATTAATGGGTGCTAACGGGTACTAACGGGTGCTAACGGGTATTAACGGGTACTAACGGGTAATAACGAGTCACCCAACCCGTTACCCGTTTAGACCCGTTAATATTAAAGGGTGTTAACGGTTCGGGTTGTGTACCCGTTAATATTAACGGGTCGTGTTTGGGTATTATAATTTGACCCGTTAGTCTTAACGGGTCGTGTAAGGGTTAAGGGTGTTTTCACCCGTTAACCCGTTAACACGACCCGTTAACCCGTTAACACAACCAGTTGACAGCTCTAATGGAAAATGATCATTAGATACCACGACTGCAAAAATGAACAGGGACTTGACCATTTGGCATTTGCCTAGATTGACATTGCGAATTTATAAATATTTTAAAAGACGAAAAGACCTCAACCTCAAGGAATGAATTAAAAAATATGTAAATATCTTCCTTTATAAAAATGAAAAAAAATTCTAAAAATTGAGGAGTGAGCAAGAGTTGAATGCAAGACCTGTATATCTAGACTATTGCACGCTTCCAATCAACCTAGAACAAAAATTGATGATTATCAAAACATATATATATATATATATATATATATATATATATAGGGAGAGGTTCACAAGTGGACCAAAATAATGGACTTTCTAATGGACTTAACAAAAAAGACTAATAAGTCTCGGTTATTGGGTGCCGCTGGCGCGGACCCATTACACCAAGGAATTAAAATTAGTGGGTTATTAGTCTTTTTTGTTAAGTCCATTAAAAAGTCCATTCTTTTGGTCCACTTGTGATCCTTCTCCTATATATATACACACACACACACAATATTCTTCTTGTGGATACCAGTCCGTTTTTTAAGAGTGCGAACCGGATATGTGTCACCTGACGGTGAGCCTAGAAATTATAGGTTAAATTATAGGCACTCTCTCTCTCTTTTCTGGGTCACCGTCAGGTGATACATGTCCGGTCCGCACTCTTAAAATGCGGAATGGTATGCATAAAAGCAGTACTTTGTGTGTGTGTGTGTGTGTGTGTGTGTGTGTGTGTGTATATATATATATAGGCAGGCTCATGTGCACACTAAGTTTGCACACGTGCTGGCGCACACCAATTTTTTTAAAATATTAAAAAAAATTGAGTTGTTTTATTTTTTGCGTGATATTTAAACCTTTTAACGAACATAGATAAAAAAAATTCAGGTCAAAAAAACTTTTTTTGCTATTTTTAAAAATTTGGTCAAACTTTTGCAGTTTTTATAGTGTTTAAAAGCAGTGAAAGTTTGACATTTTTTTAAAAATAGCAAAAACAATTTTTTTGCCCTGAATTTTTTATGTGGGTCCTTTGAAATGTTTAAATATCATACAAAAAAAATTCGCTCAAAAATAATTTTTTTACTATTTTAAAAAAATTATGTGCAAACTTAGTGTGCACAGGAGCCTCTCTCCCTCTCTCTCTCTCTCTCTCTCTCTCTCTCTCTCTCTGAGAGAGAGAGAGAGAGAGAGAGAGAGGCCTTTAGACAGTATAAAATGTAAAGCAAATGAATGGTTCAAATAAGTGCCACCTCCTCACACATTTTATAAAAATGGAGGGTGGAGATTGATTCTTCTAACATTAATACAAAGTTTGAATTCTAAATTTATTTTTTTGATTTCCTCAATATTTTCCCCTGTAATACCCCGAGATTTTTGGGATAATAATTTATTTGTTTTGGGATAAATTAATATTATTTTAATTGGAGATTCATTAAATTGGCATTTGAGGTCAAAATTTAAAGATGTTAGAAAGTGATTCGAATGATGATTCTGAGGGTGCGGTTGTTTCCGAAAGGGACGAGATAGTCGAAATGACTGTACTTGGGACTTATTTGGGTTCCGAAATATTTTAAGTTCGTTTGGCTCGAATTAGAGTGACCGGGTCATTTAAAGTGTGTATTATCATTTAAAGTTGTGTATCTTGGAAGATAAGTCTTAAAAGCCTACGTGAGAAGTCATTCTCACTTAAGAGAAAGAGAAAGCCCAAGAAAGAGAGAGAGAAAGAAGAAAGAGAAGAAGAAAAGAGGAAGAGAAAGAAAAAAACTTGGGATCTCTGGCAAATCCGCGATTTCAAGGACGAATCAGACTCTACAAACTTGAGGCAAGTTATTAAATTTGCTAAATAATTGTTTTGTATCATTTATTTCATGATTTGTGGATAAATTTATGGATTTTGGGTAAAATATGTTAAAACCTAGATTTTGAGATAAATCTTACATTTGATGTGTTTAGGATGAATTTGAGGTTGTAAATTAGTTGGGTTGAGTTATTTGATGTTTATTAATGTTATGAATATGGTTGGGTTGAAGATTTATGGAAGAATGTAATTATTTTGGGGTTTTTGAAAAGTTAGAGTTCCTTAAAAATGGAGTTTGGCCGAGGTACCTGGTAGGGAAGATCGACCGCATCTAGGGGGCGGTCGACCGCTGTTTTTGTTTATAGGCATAATTCAAAAGCGCGGTTTACCGCGGTTCGGGGACCGGTCGACCGGGCCTCTGTTTTTGGCTCATGTTTGGGAGTTTAAGTTTATCCCCTTTCCTTTGGGTTTATATTTATGGACCTTCATAATTATTATATCATAGAGGACTAAGTGATTATTTAAGGGGATTAAGGATCTTAGAAAGTGAGAAGATTGGGGCTTATATCATAATGAAATTGAGTGCGTATTTCCTCTCTCATCCAGCACATGAGAGAAAAATGTATATATGATTGGATGTAAATGTTGGGGTTTTAAGTGATTGATTTAGAAAGAGTGTGAATTTAAGTTATCTTATTGATTTAGTGGAAAATCCTCTTAGTGTCGAGGTTAATAATTAAAGAGTAATAAATGTTGATTGATGTGCATACGGATATAGAGAATATCCTCGACGTAAATTGAATTGAGAGAGTAATCAAAATAGAAGTGAGGCATGAACTTCAAGTGAGAAATCATATAGTGTATACAAAGTGGGGAAGTTATGTGAGTTATTGACGATTAGTATATCGAGGGTAAAATATACTAAATACTGATATTATTTCATTTACGCCTAAGAGCGTAATAAGAGTATGTATATAGTGTGATACATATACCTTGTGTGATGGTATACATTTCTATGATGTGATGATGTATGTATAGTGTGTGTGTGTGTGTGTGTGTGAAGCATACCCCCTCTATGCTATCATGGGAAGTTGCGCGATGTGGGTGAGGCCCCTGGCTTGAGGAGTAGGGTGCGTATAGTCCCCATGTCATAGCGTCCATTTATTATTATGTGATTTTTATTAGGAATGAGACGTGGTGGGTATGTTTCGTCTCATTTCTGAGGAGGAACTATGACCGCTTTCCGTACGTTGTGTTATGGTTTTTACCAAGGCGGTGTGAGATTTCGACCGTTGGTACCTAGGATGATATGTGAGTGATTACCTGGTAGATGATAGCATTGAGAACCTGCATCCTCGAGTTATAGCTCGATGGGATGGTTATTATTATACTTTTGTGAATAGTATATTAATTATATATGATTATGTGATATCATATGTGTCTCTGGAGTAAAGAGACATAAGAAGATTGCTTGAATCTCATTCCGGGAGATTTTATCCGGACAAATTGTGATGAATATATATTAAAGTGGAATTGTACAATAGATAATTATTATGAGTATATATAGTACTTTGGTTATAGAGGGCATAATGGACCTCAACGGCCATCATTGCCAAGGAGTAGTGTAACGGGGGGGTTCCTTGTTTGGATTTTGCTTGCAAGATGTCCCACACACGAAACGCAGTGCAATGTTGGGAGTGAGGAGAAGTTAGTCCTTAGTGCTCATATTTATATTAGTATATATCTTGACGATCGACAGCGCCAAGGAGTAGTGTGTCGGGGGGGTTCCTTGTTTGGATTTCGCTTGCGAGACGTCCCATGCACGAAACGCCGTGCACTATTGAGAATTGAGAATAATTAATTAGTTACATAGAATAAGAGAATTTGGGTTATACGCGTCATGCATGGAGGGAATAATGAATCTTGATAATCAATACTGCCAAGGAGTAGTGTATCGGGGGGAGGGGGGGTTCCTTATTTGGATTTCGGTTGCGAGACGTCCCACGCACAAAACGCAGTGCAATATTGAGAATTGGGAGAAGTTTAGTCCTTATCACTAAGATGCAAATTATATATATATATATATATATATAAGTCAATAACTGGATTATGAGAACGTCTAGTAAAAGAGAATGTTTATGTATACTTTATATGTTTAGAAAGTGGGCGAATAGATGAGAGTGGTAATATTTGGAGTTGAGAGATAATTTAGATGGATTTTAATTGAAAATAAAAATTGGGAGTAAGTTAGATTAATTTGCCCGTAGATAGATTTGGGCATTTATTTGGAGATCATGTGCATACGCTTAGTTGCGCGCTTTAGTTGAGAGGTGAGTTAAATTTTATGGAGAGTGTGACTCCACTTTAATCATGTCATAATGCCATTATAATTATTATGCATTTTAATGCACTTGCTATAAAAAAATGTTTTCACACCTCGGGCTCTGACCCGTTTATACTTTCTTTTTCTTTATATGTATATTGTAATATTTTAGGTGTTCCTCCGCAAGGACGCCTTTGATGATATCCATCCAGTGTATTCGTGGAGCTGTGGCAGTAGCGGGCTATTGCGGTATTTCGATATAGTCGATTCCTATCTTTTGTGTATCTAGATTAGGATTCAGTTTGTGTATCCGATTTATACCCAAGTGTTGTAGTGTAGCACTTTTATATTTTATTTCTCAGATTATTGTATTGTCTGTGACCCAACAGCATATTCGGATAATTTATTCCGTACATTGTGTTGTACTCTTGTATTAGTCTCTTTTATATTAGCATGTGTGTGTTCTTTATCATATTTAGTAGTTGCTATGTTGTGGGTTAGTTGTTGTATGGTTTGTTTCAGTAAATGTTTTTTTTTTATTCTTGACACCCTCTTTTTGTAGTAATGGGTTATCAGTCGTATTTATTTTAGAATCGTCAGTAGATGCTAAGAATTATCTATTTGAGATTCCTGGTTATTTTAGTATAGGGTTGGCCACCCGTTATTATTTTGAGCGGGGTGTCACGGGTGGTATCAGAGAATAAGGTTCTAGTGTCTTTAGGATCTGTGTGGGTTTACTACGATCTTCCGTAAGCGTTCTTTAAGCAGGGCCCTATTATTAGGACAGTTGTGTTCATACGTCCATATTTTTCTTTTGTGATGAGAAAACATTTGAAAGGCGTTCTGACACAATTGTTCTTATTTCGGATGCCATCGAAGAGAGGTTGTCCAAGCAGTGCAAATAAAGGGTCTGAGAGTGTGTAACCCCAATTGCCTCAAAGGACTTTGACTACAGATGAAGTTCCTAGTATTGTGGCACAAGCAGTAACTGTTGCCATTTCCGCGATGGCGCACAACCTGCAGTTTAAGTAACCCAAACCCATTCAGGACTGTCTTTGTGGGAAAGAGTGCTGGAAGATTTTAGTAAGGGGAATCCTCCAGAGTTTTTAGGAGGAGTTGATGCGATGGCTATAAGTTGATGGAAGAATAGTATGCAAAGGCACCTCCGTATGATTGAGTGTAGTGAGGTGCATAAGCAATTTTTAGCCACCTTTAAGTTAATGGGAGCAGCTCTCCAATGGTGGGAGTCTGTCGCCACATCTGAACAGAGGGATACATTGCCTATAACAAGTTTTTGGGAACTCTTTGGCCGAAGGTATTTTCCTTCCCCGATTCAGAAGGAATTGAGGAGGAAACTGATGAATGTGTTTCAAGGCAATAGAACGGTGGCCAAGTATGAAGAAGAATTTACTCAATTGGAAAATTTAGTATCTGATGAGGTGAATACAGAAGAGAAATGAATATCGAAGTTTATGCGAGGTTTATATGGGAAAATTCGGTAACATTTTTTAGGGAACCCAACTTTAGTGACTTTCGTCGGGGTAGTGAATACGACATTGCTACAGTGTAATGTATATCGTCTTCATTCTCAAGGGGGTAAGAACTTTGGGGACTTGGGTTCATCAAGTAGGTCTGGTAGTGATAATACCAGTAATACCAGAGGGTATGGGCAGGATTTTTGAGGGTCGCAACAGCGTTATGTTCCTTAAGATGGGCAGAGAGGATTTGCGGGTAGATGTTTCTTTTGTAAAGAAATAGGTCATAGAAAAAGAGATTGTCCTAAAAGAGGTAAAGGACCACGTTTTGAGGAGGTTTTGGATGTGCAAACCCTATAGCAGATTCGAGGTCATTTTAGTCCAGGGGACTTTGTGTGGGAAACCATTGATGAAGAGAGGCAATCGGACTAAAGAGGTATGATGTAAGTTATTTTTCTTTGTGAATAGGATTATGCTATATGAAGTTTTAGGAATATCGTATATAAGATAGTTATGTCAGGGTGGTGTTATATCCCTATTATGTATGGAATGAACCGAAAGGGAATGTTGAGCAAGTGAGGCTCTTATATTATTATCTTTTGAGAGAATAGATTATTTTGTAATGTGCTCATAGAGAGCTATAACTTTGTTGAGAATGTAAAAATTGTTAAAATGTGTTGAGTAGTAATGATAAAGCTACTTCTTCTTATAGTCGTGTTAGACTTATATAATTATTGTATTCCAGTTATGGAAGAGCCTAGTGTATGGTAATAATTTATTATGATATAAGAAATTCTTGTTACTAAAATGAATTTGGTGGATTATTGATGAGTAAGAGACTTACCTCATAATTTTGTTAATTGTGAGAACTATATATTATTATTTGTATGATAAATATTAAAACCTTGTGTCTTGGGATAAGGTATTTTATTTAAATGTCGAAAGACATAAACTGTTTTATAATAAACTGTTTTCAAAATAAAACTTTTCATAGGACTTTGGGCAATATTAAAAATGATTTACACAAACATATTGTGACACCCCGCCTAATAAAATACCGGGTGATCAGTCCTATACCAAACTAAAACAGGAATCTCAATTGGTTCATCCTTAGCATCACTGTCGAAAACTTTTTAAAACTTACTAACCACCTAGTATTACAAAAGCTGGTCCCAATTTTAACTTTTTAATTAAACAAAACAGTAAATGCGGAAATAATATAAACCATTCACACAACTGAATAAAACTCAACTGAAATAATTAATTACAAAACTTGTTGAATAAACCATCGGCCACTAAAGTGAAATAATCCAATACAATATTCAACACCGAAATAAAACAAATCTGAAAATTGAACTAAAAGTTTGGGCAACATGCCCTAAATAAAACTGGAACTGATGAATGATTCCTACTCTAGAAATGAATGAACGATGCGTCTAATCCAAACTCCTGCTAGCATCCACATATGCCGCAGCTCCGTGTCCCTGGAATAGAATATCAATCCTGGCGTCCCTGTGGCTGGACACCTAAAAGGTTTTGAAAATAGTTTTATAGTAAGGGTTAGAACCCAAAACATTTTGAAAATATTTAGCAAGTGAATTAACTGCAGCAATTTAAAATGCATGAATGCTCTTCATATTTAAGTTAGTGTCTCAATCCCTTGTGGACATTCTCACCCCTCCACTATTGTGCACACCTACCGGTCAACTTAACCCCACCTAGTTGTACTACCCTGTCCAACTAGTCCTGGTATAACCTTCCCTTGCCATACTACTCTAACCCGAGTATAACGATTCTTGAATTATAAGTTATCTCACAATTAACTTAATTAATTCCTCTTATATAGTAGCATATAACCGTGTCAAAAGTTTTATAAAGTAAATACATCACACACTGTATTATTACCCGTATATAATAGTAAATACATCACACACTGTATTATTACCAGTATATAATATTTACTACCATTATATACGTACCTTTACTGTAATATCCACACACATAACATACGTATATCCATCCCTTCGAGTATACCCTCGCCGGATGATTCCCTCTAAAATGCTATCTCACTAGGTGTGCTCACAAAACCTAGTTCCCCAAGTTGGAATCTCTCACCAACTTGGTCCAAAATATAAACGTAGTGGAGGCAGTCATATTCCTTCCCTAAAAGTGAGATAAATCCCTCACCCATATATACCGGACGCTATGACTTGGGGATATACTCACCCTACTCCTCAAGCTAGGGGATTCACCCACATCGCACAACCTCCCTTGATAGCACTAGAGTATATAAATTAAATAAATATCTACTCACTGATATTTAATATCACACACAATATATATTCATGTATATATATACTATCACTACACCATATATATATAATATAAACCCCAGCTTTACCGTGTACTTAAAATCCCGTACACTAGCCTGTAAATTTCCTGAGTCTGTGGCCCGACTCAACTTAATTAATTTTCTCACTTATATAATTATCATTTTCCCGAGTCTGTGGTCCGACTCTAATATATTTAATTCACACCTCAATTAATATAATACTTTTCCCGAGTCTATGGTCCGACTCTAATTAAATTAATTAACATACATTTTAATTTAATACCTCCTCGAGTTTATCGTCCGACTCTAATTAAATTAATTAACACACATATTAATTTAATACCGATCCGAGTCTATCGTCCGACTCTAATTAAATTTGTTAACACACCTATTAATTTAATACATCCTTGAGTCTATCGTCCGACTCTAATTAAATTACTTAACACACATATTAATTTAATATCTCCCCGAGTCTATCGTCTGACTCTAATTAAATTAATTAACACACATATTAATTTAATATCTCCCTGAGTCTATCGTGCGACTCTAATTAAATTAATTAACACACATATTAATTTAATACCGATCCGAGTCTACAATCTGACTCTAATTAAATTAATTATCACACTTATTAATTTAATCCTACCCGAGTCTATGTTCCGACTCCAAATTAATTACTCTCTCTCAATAATTAATTTAATGTCTTGGTACCACTTAACCAATATACCCGGACTCACTCACTTAGTTCATCTTACATCTCATAATTTTATACTCACATATTCGCCTACAATGTGTCACATATTTATTTTCCATAATTTCCCCAATTATATTTACCTATAATTATAAACATACCCGGACTCGCTCACTTGATCCATAATTAAGTATTCCACTTCAATTTCTTTAATAATGTAGCGTCACCCAACTACAATACCCAAATATTATTCATCGGTCCGATATTAACACAAATCTTTACGAATTATTTCCCCAAATTCGTCCATCTCATGACATACCATTCACACCCTCCTAATCCCAATTATAACACCCTATAATTGTTAAGGAAATATATGCCACATATGAATTTATCACTAAATAAAAGTATGGAATTTAATCTTAAATAATTATCTCTTTGTAATCAAAATTGGTCGAACTGCCAAAATTCCTGTACCCTCGATCGATCGAAACCCCTGGGTCGATCGATCGATCGATCCAGACCTCGTCTTCTCCAGGCCCCTATTTGGCCATTGATGAAAAACTTGTAACAACCCTCGCTTTTGAGGTCCTATTTTATATTTAATTTGCTAGATATAGTAATTAGATATAAAAATGTTGATATGTGGAGTAGGTGTTAATTTAAGAAAGAAAAGTTAATATCTACTATGATGTTGCATATTTACCGTAAGTATAGGTGAATTTTGCTAGGTTATGTTTTGTAATGTCATATGATTTAAAATGACATTTGGCTAAAAATGAAGCCGGAACCTAAAATGAATTATAAAATTTTGAAATGATAATTTAGAGGGTGCAGATAGTTCCGGGAGGTTCGAGATAGTCAAATTTTGTGCCATGTTGTATTTCGAGGTTCCAGGCACTTTTGACTGGTTGTAACTTTAATGAGCAGTTGCGTATTATTTTACCGCGTATTAATCACTAAAAGCTGGAATTTGGACCTAAGCCACGATTTATGTCTTGAACTAAGTCACTATTCCCCTAATTGAATTGGTAAACCTAGAGAAAGAAAGAGAAGAAGAAACCTTGGGAGAAAGGGAGAGATTGAATCTTGGGTGATTGTTCTTGCATACAACTTCATCAAAATCTGAACTTGCAAGCTTGAGGCAAGTTATCTACTTGCTATTTTATGATTTAAGTAGAGTAATTAGCATTGATAGTTGTGGTTATGTATGGTTTATGGAAGTTAGGGTTTTTATTTGATTTATGGGTTTTAGATCTTTGGAAGTTGAATTGATATGATTTTGAGGTAAATTATGGTTGGATGATGTATTTATGATCAGTTGGTAGCATTAAATGATAAGGGTTTGGGTTGGTTGAGTTTGGAAGGAATTGGGAGTGTAAGACTTTATAGCCAAAATTGGCAAAATTTACAGGACGGAATCGATTCGGCCTGGCCGAATCGATTCACATAGAGGCAGTGTCCAGGTCTGGGTGAACCGAATTGATTCGGTTATCCCCGAATCAATTCGACTGTTATGCAGAATGTTGGTTTTCCTGACCTAATCAATTTGCTTGTCTGGCCGAATCGATTTGCCCTAGTCCGAATCGATTCGGAAATCCTGCATTTTTCCTTTTGTTTTTCTTTTCAAATTTTGACCCTTTCCCTTAGGATTAGAACCTATGAGCCTTCTTGAATGAAGTAAACATAGGATCCTAGAGTTTTAGTCGAGTTTGGTCGTTACCCTATAGTTGAATGGGTTCCCTCGGGGTTAATTCAGGGGTACTTAAAGTGATGTTTAGGCATCACCTTTCAATTGGTGAATAAATTTGGAAAATAGAGTTCTAAGCCCATATGTGGAGATTTTAGAAGCCCCTTTTGAGGTATATAAAACCTTGGGACATACAAGATTTTGGGAAATTGTTTAGAGAATAATTCGGTACCTAAACATATGATGATATTGAATTAGAAAAATTCAAAAATAAATGTTTCAAGTAAAATGAAACACATGTGATTAATGGTAATGAAAATGAGATTTAAATTGGTAATTGTTAAATTACTTAAACACACCTATCTAAATGCTATCATAAGGGAAGCTCGCGCATGAGGTGATGTCCCCTGACTATTGAATGCAGGCTAACTATAGTCCTCGGCCATATGCGGGGTTTGTATATGTTCTTCTTCTCTAGTGAGGTAATTTCGGGTGTGGTTATGACTCACTCGCAGGCATATGGCCACTTCCCGACATGCGTTAGGTGCCCAGGTTGTATTGTATAGATAGGCCCTGGAAGATGATAGTCATTTAGGGGAGCGCCCAGTGGGGAAACTAGGAGGGGCGGTCTTAAAATCGTTATATGTATAAGAGTATAACCTTTCTAACTCAAGTGGGACTTGAGATATGTAAATTACCATAAGAAATGATATGGTAATTACATTCCTTCTAAGGAATGGAAAACGGAAAGATATGATGGATATTATATTCCTACTAAGGAATGGAAAATAATAAGACACGAGATGAAATGAGATTTAATTTTATTTCTCTTGCTTAATTTAATAACTGTTAGAAACCTATATAAAGGCATTATCACATTTGATGATTAGGTTGTTAGATTATCATTCACATTATTTATGATTTATTGTCCATATCTATCATGCTTCTTACTCTTCTAGGAATCATATGTAAATCGGGCCCTGACCCGTTCATTTTTCCATGTGGTGCATGTTGTTGTATCCGCTGAGGTGCTACTCCGCAAGGGCGCCCGTTATGATTTTTTCTACTCCTACGCTTTTGACGAGCTGTATGAACTTGCGGATTATTACAAGATGTTTGTTAGACGCCTTCATTTTGAACTCTAGATATGATCGGGTCTTTCATTCGGGCTAGTGGCCCATATTTTGTATTTGTTAATGAATGTAGTATGAAAAATATTGAATTATTGAAACACTTTGAATGTAACTGTGGACCGACAGATTATTCGGTCCTTTTATTGTATGTTGTTTTGGTATTTATCTATATATTTCTTTGAAATTCCACTTTCATCAGATTTGGGTTGTTTAATTTATTTCTTAACTTGTTATCAAACCAACATTTTTGACAACCCGCTTTCTGATTTATGGAGTGGTTTTCCCGTATACCTATTTTATTGTTATGATGCTGAGGATGATATCCATTCATGATTCCGTTATGTCGAGGTATCGGGATGGCCATACCTTATTTCGGAATGCGGGTTGCCACAAATGGTATCAGAGCATCAGGTTCTAGAGTCTTTTGGATCTTTGTGGACTCGTCACGTTCTACCATAGCGTTCTTTGATATAGAGCCTAATGTTAGGACTGCTTTGTTGCTTATGATTACGATCTTCTGCAAAATATATTATTTAAGTAGAATTCTAACTCTATTGTCTCTCAATCTCAGATGCCACCTAAAAGAGGTCACCCGGCAAGACGCAATAGGGTCTTAGATGAGGATATTGGTCCTCCCCCGTCGCCACAAGGAACATTCAATGCTGCAGATGTGGCGAATATATTGGCTCAAGCTGTTAATACGGTCATGACAGTAATGGCCCAACAAGCGCCACAGGCTCAATAAAGAGCGTCAGATGCCCAAGTTCCTACCGGACCTTCTCCATGGGAGAGAGCTAGGGAATCTTTTTTAAAGGGTCAGCCCTCAGAATTTGACGGGAGCTCGGATGTTATAAAGGCGAATCAATGGAAGAAAGATATACAATGCCATCTACATATGGTGGAGTGTGGCGAGGACAGGAAGCAAGTCTTTGCTACTTTTAAACTGTTTGGGGCTGCATTACACTGGTGGGAGTCCGTGACTACGCCAAAATAGAGGGATACAATGTCGATCTCTGAATTCTGGGTTTTGTTCGATCATAAGTACTTCCCTCCCGCAATTCAAGGGGAGATGATAAGGAGGTTGCAGGACCTTGTGCAAGGGGAGAGGTCAGTAGCGGAATATGAGGAGGAATTCACCCGGTTGGCAAGTTTTGTGTCGGATGAAGTGACTCCCGAAGAAAAGAAAGTTTCTAATTTTATGAGAGCGTTGAACTGGAGAATCCGGTAACACTTGCTTGGTAATTCGGCTTTACAGACTTTTGGGGATGTGATGAATGCAGCTCTACTACATTGCCGAGAGCATAGACTATTTTTGCAAAGTGGTAAGAAGGCCTCCGTAGTGGGGCAAGAGAGAAGGCCGGGAGGTAGTGGGATTGGAGGAGGAGTCTTTCCCTTGTCCCAACCTTCGGGCAGTAAACATAAAGAAAGGGATCCCCAACAGGGGGACTTGTCGAAGAGGCAGCGTTTTGGTGGGTTTAATTCAGGGAACCATAATAATAGGCACGGTCAGGGCGCCCCATAACAACAAGAAGGCCGTGGTGGTCAGGGAGGTAGGGGCCAGCAGGGCCAAGGTGTGAATCAGTTTAGAAATAATCGTGGTCATAATGCTGAAAATATGATAGGTCGGTGTTTCCAATGCGGGGAAGTGGGTCACTATAAGGAGGAATGTCCTCAGTTTATTCGGGGATAGTTTCCTCGATCTCCACAGCAGCCGTATGTTCAGTTCCCTCCACAGGTGCCTAACCCAGTTGCTCCTCCACAACAGGGTCAGTTACAGTATGGTAGGGTCTATCATATTCAGGATGTTATGCTTCCACCAGATTCGCCGGCACCGCCAGCCATTGAGGGTAAGTTCCTTATTCAGGGACATATGGTCGTGTTTTATTTGACACTGGTGCCACGCATTCATTCATTTCTAGGATCTTTACTCAAACCACCGAGTTGATTAAATCTGCTAAGATAACTTTTACTAGTGTGGAGTCCTCTATGGGTGATGGCTCACTCATCTTCTTTGTTTGTAAAAATATAGAAATCTCTCTGGGTAATTTATGCTTTGAGGTCGATTTACTCGTCCTGGACATGGTCGGGTATGACGTGATTTTGGGCATGGATTGGCTTATGAAGTATCATGCTATAGTAAATTGCTACGGGAAGAGAATAGTCTTCGTCGTTCCAGGACAAGAAATGTTCCTGGTAGTTTCACCTCGTTTAGAGGGGAGTACTAGTACTTATTTGTATTGCATTGCCGAGGAGATTTCTAGGGATGTAGTTGTTCCCTTGGATTCTATTCCGATTGTGAAAGACTTTGAGTATGTTTTCTGGGAAATACCGGGTTTGCCTCCTAGCCGTGAGATTGAGTTTGTGATTGATTTAGTTCTGGGAACGAGGCCTATTGCGAGGGCTCCATATCGAATGGCTCCCATTGAAATGAGGGAGCTAAGAGATCAAATTCAAAAGTTGTTGGAGCAGGGATTTATTCGGCGTAGCACCTCGCTGTGGGGTGCTCCAGTGTTGTTTGTTAAGAAGAGAGATGGATCTCTCCAGTTATGTGTGGACTATAGAGAATTGAATAAGGTCACCATCCGGAATAAATACCTTTTACCTCGTATCGATGACTTATTTGATCAACTTCGAGGAGCGATGTACTTATCCAAAATTGATTTGAGGATGGGGTACCACCAATTGAGGATACGGGAGGAGGATGTATCCAAGACTGCTTTTCTAACAAGGTACGGGTCCTATGAATTTTTGGTTATGCCCTTTGGACTAACCAATGCCCCCGCTATATTTATGGATCTCATGAATAGGGTGTTTCGGGATTTCCTGAACCAATTTGTTATTGTGTTCATCGATGAAATTTTAGTCTATTCTCAAACGGAATCTGATCATGCTATGCATTTAAGGTTGGTCCTAAAGAGATTATGGGACCATCTATGCCAAGTTCAATAAGTGTGGCTTTTGGTTACAGGAGGTACAGTTTTTGGGTCATGTGGTGACGTCCCAGGGTGTATCGGTGGATCCGGGCAAGGTGGTTGCGGTGAAGGAGTGGGGTCAGCCCACGAGACCTACCGAGGTTCGCAGTTTTCTGGGTTTGGCGGGTTATTACCGTCGGTTCATCAAGGGCTTCTCTAAAATCACTAGCCCTTTTACAAATTTGACCAAGAAAAGTGTGAGATTTATTTGGGATAATTCTTCCCAAGCTGTATTTGATGATCTTAAAGAAAGATTGACTTCGGCTCCGGTCTTTGCATTGCCAAAATCGGGATTAGAATATTTACGTCACACCCTAAACCCGATATCCATACTAATCATTTGTCATTAAAATAATTGGATCATAATCTCAAGCCCATTGGAAAATATACTTCATTTAATAATATTTTTCTGCACAATGTGCATAATGAACATAATATTATTCTTATACCATAAAATTCAATATCAAAGTCATAATTAAGCAGACATACAATACTGTGATTAACTATGATCAACTCAATCCATACTAAATCAATATATACAATGTGTGAGTATATTAAAATCTTCAGTGTGACAACGATAAAATCCCCATTTTTAAACCCCAGCTCTCTCCAACGGTGCAACTCTCAAAGTTACCGGTCATATGGTATCCTAGCTGGCAGCGTACGAACCTGAAATTGTTAAAATATAAACCGTAAGAATTAAGCTTAGTGAGGTACTCCTTCCCTGCAACAGAATAACAATTCTATATCGAATATGTGGATATAAAGTTCGAACAATCCTGCCCATTGGCAATAACAAATCATGGATCATAAGATCCAAATAATTTTGCCCATTGCAAATAACAAATCCTGGATCATAAAATCCAAATAATTCTGCCCATTGGCGATAAAAAATCCTGGATCATAAGATCCAAATAATTCTGCCCATTGGCAATAAAAAATCCTAGATCATAAGACCCAAACAAATCCTGGATATTTTAATATCCAAACAAATCCTAAATACCGAAGAGTTCAAACCAATCCTGGATCATGAGACCCAAACAAATCCTGGATATTTTAATATCCAAACAAATCCTGAATACCGAAGTATTCAAACCAATCCTGGATCATGAGACCCAAACAAATTCTGGATGTTTTAATATCCAAACAAATCCTGAATACCGAAGAATTCAAACCAATCCTGGATTATGAGACTCAAACAAATCCTGGATATTTTAATATCCAAACAAATCCTGAATACTGAAGTATTCAAACAAATCCTTCTCTTAGAGATATATTCATATTTATATATGAAACAAATCATAAGTACACTCACCTTGATAGTTTAACGGGCTTTTCCCTTGCCTTTATCCGGTACTTGTTCAATCAACTCTTCTTCCCTTCCTATCATTCTTAAAATATTAGTATCAGCATAATAATATCAATAATCCAAAGAATGATTTAAACATAATTCAATCCATAAGCATCACATCATTCCATTCAAATCATTTATCACAAGTGAAGTTCCATCCAGATCCATGTTAATATATTTAACATATCCAAATCATAGACAAAATATACATTCATTTATTCTTGCTGATTCAATCCTTATCATATTAGGATTCCAATACAAAAGGCGGTGCGATATTTCAATTTTTCCTAGGGCAAGATATGCCCATTTCTTTACCACATAACAAATCTGCCCTATAGGCTCTTTTATTGTTCATTCAAGTTCCAGGATTTTTCATAATTTTTATACATTATAAATTTCTATGATATTTCACCCAACATCAGTAAACATATTTAACAATACAAAATTAAAGTTTCATAATTTTTAAGGTTCGTTTGCTATGTCAAGCAAAGCACCGAACACATGGCGGGCATACTTTCGCCCTTAGGGCAGATTTCATACTCGAAATTCAAACTCTCACCAAAGACTCATTTCTTGATATTTTCACATGATTTTTGGATATGTAATACATATATGAGTCCAGGTTTATATCCAATTGGAATAAATAAATTCCAGTAAGTATACAAAGATAGATGTAAGTTTCAATTAACAAAGTTTCTAAACAAAACAATTTTAGGGTTTTGTACATTCAACTTAACTTAAACTTGCATATATCCATACATATGCACCCAATCATGAAAGGTCAATAAACAATCAAGGATTTATATCACATAAATCATAAATGAAAGAAAATAACAAGATTCATGGTTGGAATTACCTTAGGGGCTTTTACGTAATTTTCTATGAATTTTTTTGAATGTTTCTCCTCACTTTCTTCTTCCTAACCCTCACAATTGTTTTTCCTCAACTTAAAACTCTCCCAAACTGAGTTTGCTGAAGAATGGAGGATATATAAAGGGTTTAAGTCGGCCAATACAACCTCCACCTCCAACCAATCAATTTATAACATGTGGTATCATATAAAACAAAATCTCATTTAAGGCTAAATGACTACTTTAGCCCCTGTTCGTAAAAAGATAATATCTTCCCACTCGGATCTCCATTCGATGAACGGTTTGTTTTGTTATAAACTTAACTCGTATATCTACAAATATCTAATTTAAACCTCAAGTTCATTGTTATGTCATAAAGGTCAAAACTAGCCTCCAACAGGAACATTCCTACCGAAAACTTTAAAATTTCACATTTGTAACTAATTCGATATTTCATGTTTTATGAAGGTAGGATTAGACTAAACATAATGAATTAACATTATATATACTAATAACGTACTATCCATATCACACAATCTAATCATGATTTAAATATAATTTATCATAATTATATTCGCGTTGTCACAATTCTCCCCCAGTTAAGAAATTTCGTCCCCGAAATTGACATACCTTGGTTGTCTGAATCAAAAAAATACGGATTACGCATCTTCATGATATCCTCACTCTCCCATGTATCTTCTTCCATGGAATTCCTTCTCCACACAACTTTCACGAGTGGGATCACTTTTGATCTCAATATTTGTTCGTTCCTATCCACGATAGCAAGTGGTTCTTCCACATAACTCAAGTCTTCCTTTAACTCAATAGGTTGTTCCACCAACACATGTGAAGGATCCGCTACATACTTTCTTAACATAGAAACATGGAAAACATCATGTAACCGAGCTAACTCTGGTGGTAACGCTAACTTGTAGGCAACCATCCCGAATTTTTCAAGAATTTCATAAGGTCCAATGTAGCGTGGACTTAATTTCCCTTTATTTCCAAACCTCATAACTCCTTTCCATGGCGATGTCCGAAGAAACACATAATCCCCTTTCTGGAATTCCAAATCTTTTCGTCGTTTATCCGCATAACTTTTTTGTCTGCTTTGAGCTGTTCCCATTCTATCTTGAATAATCTTCACTTTTTCTGTGGTGACTTCAATCAATTCTGGACCCTCTATCTTCCTTTCACTAACTTCACCCCAAAATATCGGTGTAGGACATCGTCTACCGTATAATGCTTCATATGGAGCCATACCAATAGTAGATTGAAAACTATTGTTATATGCAAATTCTATCAAAGGCAAATATTCATCCCAATTACCTTTGAAATCAAGCACACAAGCTCTAAGCATATCTTCCAAAATTTCTATTGTCCTTTCAGACTGCCCATCTGTCTAGGGATGAAAAGTCGTACTAAACTTTAACTTAGTACCCATGGCATACTGCAAGCTATCCCAAAATCTGGATGTAAAAGTAGGGTCTCTATCTGAAATAATAGATATCGGTTCTCCATGCAATCGAATAATTTCATTAACATACAATCTAGCATACCTATCAACTATATACGTAGTCTTGACTGCAAGAAAATGAGCGAACTTCATCAATCTATCCACCACTACCCAAATCGAATCTTACTCCTTCTGAGATCGAGGAAGCCCAACCACAAAATCCATCGTTACATGATCCCATTTCCATTCCGATATTGGCAATGGCTGAAGCAGACCAGTTGGCTTCTGATGCTCCACTTTCACTTGCTGACATATAAGGCACCTAGCAACAAAATCATCTATTTCCTTTTTCATATTATTCCACCAAGAATTCTCCTTTAAATCCCTATACATTTTAGTACTACCAGGATGCATAGTATAAATGGAATTATGAGCCTCATCTAAAATTTCCTCTTGAAATCCACACACATTAGGCACGCATAATCGCTTCTTATATAATAAAATGTCATCATTCACAATACAAAAATGCTTACCATCTCGGACATCTTGTCGTTTCTTCTCAAGAAAAGGATCTTGACTTTGCAATTCACGAATACAGGTAGCTAACAAAGTCCTCACGCTCACATGAGAAAAGAACCTGTCCCCATCGGCTAGCTTCAATTCTACTCCCATCAATCTCAACTCCATGATGTGGGAAACTCTAGCACACTGAATACAAGATAACCTGCTCGAAGCATTTCGACTCAGAGCATCTGCAACTACATTTGCCTTCCCTGTGTGGTAGTGAATTGTGCAATCATAATCTTTAATTAACTCCATCCATCGCCTCTGCCTCAAATTCAACTCCCTTTGAGTAAATAAATGCTTTAGGCTTTAATGGTCAGTAAAAATCTCACATACCTCACCATATAGATAATGACCCCATAATTTTAAAGAAAACACAATAGCAGCAAGTTCCAAATCATGCGTAGGATAATTTTGTTCATGTGTACGCAACTTCCTAGAAGCATAAGCAATAACTCTACCATGCTGCATAAAAACACAACCCAACCCCTGGTGTGAAGCATCAGTATAAATAACAAAACCATCTCCACTATGCGGAATAGTAAGAACATGTGTAGTTACCAACCTCTTTTTCAATTCATCAAAAATACTTTCGTAATCAGAATTCCATTCAAACTTAACATCTTTCCGGGTTAATTTAGTCATCGGCAAGGCTATTGAAGAAAATCCCTTAATAAATCTTCTATAATACCCAGCTAAACCCAGAAAACTCCTCACCTCAGTCACATTATTGGGCCTCTCCCAATTTATAATAGCTTCTACCTTCTTGGGATCAACACGTATACCATCCCCAGAAATAACATGGCCTAAAAATATAACTTTTGATCACCAAAATTCACATTTGCTAAACTTAGCATACAATTGCTTATCCTTCAACACATTCAAAATAGTTTTGAGATGCTTTTCATGTTCAACCATATCACGTGAATAAATCAGAATGTCATCCATAAAAACTATCACAAATGAATCAACAAAAGGATGCAGTACCCGATTCATAAGATCCATAAATACCGCTGGAGCATTAGTCACCCCAAAAGGCATCACCAGAAATTCAAAATGACCATACCGAGTACGAAAATTAGTTTTATAAATATCACTCTCCTTGGCCCTCAACTGATGATAACCCGATCGTAAGTCTATTTTTGAAAATACTTTAGCACCCTGTAACTGATCAAACAAATCATCTATACGAGGTAAAGGGTATTTGTTCTTAATTGTAGCTTTATTCAGTTGGGTATAATCAATACACAAACGCATGGTACCATCTTTCTTCTTCACAAATAAAACTGGTGCACCTTATGGAGATACACTAGGCTGTATGAACCCCCTATCAAGTAAATCATGTAACTGAATCTTGAGTTTTTTGAACTCAGCAGGTGCTATTCTATACGGCGCCATAGAAATAGGTGTTGTCCCTGGTGCTAATTCAATACTAAATTCAACTTCTCTTTCTAAAGGTAACCCTGGAAACTCACTATGAAACACTTCAGGAAAATCCCGTACAATAGGAACATCAACTAATTGTAAAGACCCCTTCCTAGTGTCAAGAACATATGCAATAAAACCCTCACAACCCTTACTCAATAATTTTCTCATCTGAATAGCAGAAATGATGCAACTGGGAATAATTTTTCTTTACCCCATAAATTTAAATTCAGGCTCACCAGGCATATTAAAAACAACTTCCTTACAGAAACAATCCATAGATGCATGATATTTAGATAACCAATCCATTTCCAGAATTATATCAAAATTAGAAATATCCAATGGAAGTAAATCTATAACTGTATTTCTAGACCCCACAGTCAAAACACAATCACGAAAAACATATTCAGCTACAACCATATCCCCCATAGGCATATAAATACCCAACCCCACATCTAAACGAGTACATGGTCTATTCAGGTATATAGTAAAAGCATAGGACACAAAAAAATGTGTAGAACCAGGATCAATCAAAACATAAGCACTTCTATCAGTAATAAAAAGTGTACCTGTCACCACATCTGGAGTAATCTAAGCTTCTTTCATCGTAAAGACTCGTCCACCTGGCCTGGAACCACTAGCTTGTCCTCTACCCACAGTTTTTGCTCCACTGCCTGGAGGTAACACTCTGCTTGCTGCTTCACTAGGAGTTTCTGGAGTCTCTGCCAACTGCGGGCAATTCTTCTTAACATGCCCCACTTGATGACAATGGTAGCATTCCACTCCTTTAAGCTTAGGACACTCGAATTTATAATTCCCCTCCTCTTTACAAAATAAACATGTAATAGCTCTTGTCGGTGCCTCACCCTTTCCTGACCTCCTAACCAGACTAGAAGATTCTCCACCCCTAGTATCTCTGTCAAACCTCCCCAGACCTCTACCACTATTTCCACCACCTCTCTGAAATTTATGAGGTTTTATCTTAACACTTCCACCCTCACCTCCCTTAGACTGAAATGCATCAAATCTACTCTTCTTAAAACTCTCTCTACTTGCCACCCCTTGGTTCATTTGCCTTTCTCTTATCGTGGCTTTGTTTACCAGAGAAGCATAATCTTCTAACTCATAAGTGGCCACTCTATTTTAAATAGGCCAAATCAGTCCATCTTGAAACTTACTACATCTATCTTCTTCATCCTGCACATACTTAGTAGCAAATCTAGACAAAGCAGTAAATTTAGCATCATTCTCCCTCACAGACATTTTCCCTTGGGTCAAATTTATAAATTCCCTCAGCTTCTCCCTCCTATAAACTTTAGGGAAATACTTAACATATAAAACTTTAATAAATTCAGCCCAAGTAATAACATCAGTACCTTCCATCCTGGGAACCAAATGGTTGTTAGCTTCCCACCAATATTTTGCCTCTCTTTCAGTTTAAACACAACTAGATTCACTTTCTGGTTATCTGGAACCTTCATAACTGCAAATATAGTTTCTATATCCCTGACCCACATCTCAGTTTCTGTAGGTTCAACTGACCCTGAATATTCTGGAGGGTTCAACTTCAAAAACTTCTCATGCATGGAATCCACCATTTCCTTCCTTGCCTCTCTCTCAATCCTGGCCGCAGTCTTTGATTCTAGATATCTATCCTATTTCTCTGCCATTAATACCATATTTCTTTCCTGTTGTTCTGCCATCCTCAATATTGCATGTGCCATTATTTTCATCTCTGTAGGATGCTCATGCACTCTAGCCCTTCCAGCAATGCTCTACTCTACTTCAGTATTGTCTGTACGAGAAGCTACTCCCTCTTCTCTATGTTGTCCATTCCCAGGTTCCATCTGGAATTTTCTGTAATACAACAAAGTTCTAACAACCAATATAAACAGTTTATAATACTAAACTATTGGTTAGTACATAAACAATTCATAAATATCAAATCATCTCAATACTTCCATCTAACCGTCACACACGTCCAGAATTAATAACCACGCTTTGATACCACTACTTGTCACACCCTAAACCTAATATCCATACTAATCATTTGTCATTAAAATAATTGGATCATAATCTCAAGCCCATTGGAAAATATACTTCATTTATCAATATTTTTCTACACAATGTGCATAATGAACATAATATTATTCTTATACCATAAAATTCAATATCAGAGTCATAATTAAGCGGACATACAATACTGTGATTAACTATGATCAACTCAATCCATACTAAATCAATATATACAATGTGTGAGTATATTAAAATCTTCACTGTGACAATGATAAAATCCTCATTTTTAAACCCCAGCTCTTTCCAATGGTGCAACTCTCAAAGTTACCGGTCATTTGGTATCCTAGCTGGCAGCGTACGAACCTGAAATTGTTAAAATATAAACCGTAAGCATTAAGCTTAGTGAGGTACTCCTTCCCTGCAACAGAATAACAATTCTATATCGAATATGTGGATATAAAATTCGAACAATCCTGCCCATTGGCAATAACAAATCATGGATCATAAGATCCAAATAATTCTGCCCATTGGCAATAACAAATCCAAATAATTCTGCCCATTGGCGATAAAAAATCCTGGATCATAAGAACCAAAAAAATCCTGGATATTTTAATATCCAAACAAATCCTGAATACCGAAGAGTTCAAACCAATCCTGGATCATGAGACCCAAACAAATCCTGGATATTTTAATACCCAAACAAATCTTGAATACCGAAGTATTCAAACTAATCCTGGATCATGAGATCCAAACAAATCCTGGATATTTTAATATCCAAACAAATCCTGAATACCAAAGTATTCAAACCAATCCTGGATCATGAGACCCAAACAAATCCTGGATATTTTAATATCCAAACAAATCCTGAATACTGAAGTATTCAAACAAATCCTGCTCTTAGAGCTATATTCATATTTATATATGAAACAAGTCATAAGTACACTCACCTTGATAGTTTAACGGGCTTTTCCCTTGCCTTTATCTGGTACTTGTTCAATCAGATCTCCTTCCATTCCTATCATTCTTAAAATATTAGTATCATCATAATAATATCAATAATCCAAAGAATGATTTAAACATAATTCAATCCATAAGCATCACATGATTCCATTCAAATCATTTATCACAACTGAAGTTCCATCCACATCCATGTTAATATATTTAACATATCCAAATCATAGACCAAATATACATTCATTTATTCTTGGTAATTCAATCCTTATCATATTAGGATTCCAATACAAAAGGCGGTGCGATATTTCAATTTTTCCTAGGGCAAGATATGCCCATTCCTTTACCACATAACAAATCTTCCCTACAGGCTCTTTTATTGTTCATTCAACTTCCAGGATTTTTCATAATTTTTATACTTTAAAAATTTCTATGATATTTCACCCAACATTAGTAAACATATTGAACAATACAAAATTAAAGTTTCATAATTTTTAAGGTTCGTTTTCTATGTCAAGCAAAACACCGAACACGTGGCGGGCATACTTTCACCCTTAGGGAAGATTTCATACTCGAAATTCAAACTCTCACCAAAGACTAATTTCTTGGTATTTTCACATGATTTTCGGATATTTAATACATATATGAGTCCAAGTTAATATCCAATTGGAATAAATTAATTCCAGTAAGTATACAAAGATATATGTAAGTTTGAATAAACAAAGTTTCTAAACAAAACAACTTTAGGGTTTTGTACATTCAACTTAACTTAAACCTTCATATATCCATACATATGCACCCAATCATGAAAGGTCAATAAAAAATCAAGGATTTATATCACATAAATCGTAAATGAAAGAAAATAACAAGATTCATGGTTGGAATTACCTTAGGGGCTTTTACGTAATTTTCTATGAATGTTTTTGAATGTTTCTCCTCACTTTCTTCTTCCTAACCCTCACAATTGTTTTTCCTCAACTTAAAACTCTCCCAAACTGAGTTTTCTGAAGAAAGGAGGATATCTCAAGGGTTTAAGTCGGCCAAGACAACCTCCACCTCCAACCAATCAATTTATAACATGTGGCATCATATAAAACAAAATATCATTTAAGGCTAAATGACTACCTTAGCCCCTGTTCGTAAAAAGATAATATCTTCCCACTCCGATCTCCGTTCGATGAACCGTTTGTTTTGTTATACACTTAAATCATATATATAAAAATATATAATTTAAACCTCAAGTTCATTGTTATGTCATAAAGGTCAAAACTAGCCTCCAACAGGAACATTCCTACCGAAAACGTTAAAATTTCACATTTGTAACTAATTCGATATTTCATGTTTTATGAAGGTAGGATTAGACTAAACATAATGAATTAACATTATATATACTAATAACATATTATCCATATCACACAAGCTAATCATGATTTAAATATAATTTATCATAATTATATTCGCGTTGTCACAATTTAGTCTTCACCGATGCATCTCTTCAAGGATTGGGAGGTGTACTTAAGCAAGAGAGACAGGCTATCGCTTATGCTTCTCGCAAGTTGAAGCCCCATGAATGAAATTATCCGGTGCATGGCTTAGAACTATCCACAGTTGTCTTTGCCTTGAAGATATGGATGCATTATCTCTTGGGAGAGAAGTTTAGTCTTTTCACGGACCACAAATCGCTGCAATATTTATTTTCACCGAAGGACTTGAATATACGACAGCACCAATGGTTAGAGTCCGTGAAAGATTATCAATTTGATATTCTCTATCATCTGGGTAAGGTGAAAGTTGTAGTGGATGCCTTGAGTAGGAAGCCTGATGGAGAATTAGCTGAGGTTTGGAAAGCTAAATGGAAGGAACTCAGTCAGGAGAATGCGGTGGTGAGAGAATTCATGTCGGTGATGACCGTTACTCCTACCATTGTGTCAAGGGTGGTTGAAGCCCAAGGAAGGGATAAGGGGTGCCAGGACCATATTCGCCGATTACTGTTCGAGGGAGCGGAGTCCTACTCAGTTGGTTCTGAGGGTGGATTACGCTTCCATGGAAGACTCATTGTTCCGGAAGAAGGAGATTTGAGACTGGCAGTGATGGCCGAATCTCATGGGTATAAGTTCACGGTACATCCTGGTGGGGACAAAATGTATCAGGACATGCGCCGTCAGTATTGGTGGCCAGGTATGAAGAGGGATATCTCGAAATTTGTGTCCTAATGCACTACTTATCAACTGGTCAAGATCGATCATCAGAGACCGACAGGTTTGTTGCAACCGTTAGAGATTCCGATGTGGAAATGGGAATGTATATCGATGGATTTTATCATGGGTTTGCCAAGATCACAAAGTGGATGTGATTCTATTTGGGTGATTGTCGACCGCTTGACCAAGTCGGCAAACTTCCTACCTGTGCGGACAGATTATGATAGTGCTCGGTATGCCCGCTTATTTATCGAGGAGGTGGTGAGACTCCATGGGGTGCCTTTGAATATAGTTTTCGACCGAGACAAAATTTTTGTTTCCCACTTTTTGAGGAGTTTCCAAGAAGCGATGGGGACCGAATTGAGGTTAAGCACTTCGTATCATCCTCAAGAAGATGGCCAAACTGAGAGGGTAAACCGAATGTTGGAGGATATGCTTCGCATGTGTATGCTTGACTTCAAAGGTGGTTGGGAACAATATCTCCCATTGGTTGAGTTTTCTTATAACAACTCTTACCAATTCACAATTGGAATGGCACCTTATGAAGCTTTGTATGGAAGACCGTGTAGATCACCCGGTTGTTGGTTGGAAGTAGGTGATAATAAATTTCTTGGACCTGAAATGATCCAAGATACATACTCAAAAATTGAATGGACTCAGGATCACATTCGAATAGCCCAAGACCGTCAAAAGAGCTATATCGATGTGGGTCGAAGACACATGGAATTGGATATTGGGGACCAAGTTTTGGTTCGAGTGTCTTCCATGAAAGGCATAAAGCGTTTTGGTAAGAAGGGGAAGCTTGCGCCTCGCTTTGTTGGACCTTTTCCAGTTATTGCAAAGGTGGGTCCAGTGGCATACCAACTTGCTTTACCGGAACCATTGCAACAAATTCATGATGTATTCCATTTTTCCTCCCTAAAGAAGTATAGGAGGTGCGAAGGTGCGCTTTGGCACATTCCTTTTGAGGATATTGATTTGCAACCCGATGTTTCATATGAAGAACAATCGGTTGCTATTTTAGAGCATGGAGAGCGCAGATTAAGGTCTCGTGTGTTACCCTTGGTGAGGGTTCAATGAAGTCACCATAACGCCAAGGAATCTACATGGGAACATGAGGATGACATGCGGGAAAAGTATCCGCATCCCTTTATAAAAGGTAGGCTAGAATTTTGGGGACAAAATTCCCTCATAAGGGGGGGAGTATGTAACAACCCTCGCTTTTGAGGTCCTATTTTATATTTAATTTGCTAGATATAGTAATTAGATATAAAAATGTTGATATGTGGAGTAGGTATTAATTTAAGAAAGAAAAGTTAATATCTACTATGATGTTGCATATTTATCGTAAGTATAGGTGAATTTTTCTAGGTTATGTTTTGTAATGTCATATGATTTAAAATGACATTTGGCTAAAAATGAAACCAGAACCTAAAATGAATTATAAAATTTCCAAAAGATAATTTGGAGGGTGCAGATAGTTCCGGGAGGTTCGAGATAGTCAAATTTTGTGCCATATTGTATTTCAAGGTTCCGGGCACTTTTGACTGGTTGTGACTTTAATGAGTAGTTGCATATTATATTATCGCGTATTAATCACTTAAAGCTGGAATTTGGACCTAAGCCACAATTTATGTCTTGAACTAAGTCACTATTCCCCTAATTGAATTGGTAAACCTAGAGAAAGAAAGAGAAGAAGAAACCTTGGGAGAAAGGGAGAGATTGAACTTTGGGTGATTGTTCTTGCATACAACTTCATCAAAATCTGAACTTGCAAGCTTGAGGCAAGTTATCTTTTTGATATTTTATGATTTAAGTAGAGTAATTAGCATTGATAGTTGTGGTTAGGTATGATTTATGGAAGTTAGGGTTTTTATTTGATTTATGGGCTTTAGATCTTTGGAAGTTGAATTGATATGATTTTGAGGTAAATTATGGTTGGATGATGTATTTATTATCAGTTGGTAGCATTAAATGATAAGAGTTTGGATTGGTTGAGTTTGGAAGAAATTGGGAGTCCAAGACTCCATAGCCAAAATTGGCAAAATTTGCAGGACCGAATCGATTCGGCCTTACCGAATCGATTCGCATAGATGCAGTGTCCAGATCTGGGTGAACCGAATTCATTCGGTTATCCCCGGATCGATTCGACTGTTATAAAGAATGTTGGTTTTCCTGACCGAATTGATTCGGCTAGGCCTAATCGATTCACTTGTCTGGCCGAATCAATTCGCCCAAATCCGAATCGATTCGGAAATCCTGCATTTTTCCTTTTATTTTTCTTTTCAAATTTTGACACTTTCCCTGAGGATTAGAACCTATGAACCTTCTTGAATGAAGTAAACATAGGATCCCAGTGTTTTAATCGAGTTTGGTCATTACCCTATAGTTGAATGGGATCACTCGGGGTTAATTCAGGGGTACTTAAAGTTATGTTTAGGCATCACTTTTCAATTGGTGAATAAATTTGGAAAATAGAGTTCTAAGCCCATATGTGGAGATTTTAGAAGCTCTTTTTTAGGTATATAAAACATTGGGACCTATAAGATTTTGGGAAATTGTTTAGAGAATACTTCGGGACCTAAACATATGATGATATTGAATTAGAAAAATTCAAAGATAAATGTTTCAAGTAAAATGAAACACATGTGATTAATGGTAATGAAAATGAGATTTAAATTGGTAATTGTTAAATTACTTAAACACACCTCTCTAAATGCTATCATAAGGGAAGCTCGCACATGAGGTGATGTCCCCTGACTATTGAATGCAGGCTGACTATAGTCCTCGGCCATATACGGGGTTTGTATATGTTCTTCTGCTCTAGTGAGGTAATTCCGGGTGTGGTTATGACTCACTCGCAGGCATATGGCCACTTCCCGACATGCGTTTGGTGCCCAGGTTGTGTTGTATAGATAGGCCTTAGAAGATGATAGTCATTTAGGGGCGCGCCCAGTGGGAAAACTCGGAGGGACGGTCTTAGAAACGTTATATGTATAAGAGTATAACCCTTCTAACTCAAGTGGGACTTGAGATATGTAAATTGCCATAAGAAATGAGATGGTAATTATATTCCTGCTAAGGAATGGAAAACGGAAAGATATGATGGATATTATATTCCCACTAAGGAATGGAAAATGATAAGACACGAGATGAAATGAGATTTAATTTTATTTCTCTTGCTTAATTTAATAACTGTTAGAAACCTCTATAAAGGCATTATCACATTTGATGATTAGGTTGTTAGATTCTCATTCACATTATTCATGATTTATTGTCCATATATATCATGCTTCTTACTCTTCTAGGAATCATATATAAATCGGGCCCTGACTCGTTCATTTTTCCACGTGGTGCATGTTATTGTATCCGCTCAGGTGCTCCTCTGCAAGGGCGCCCGTTATGATTCTTCCTACTCCTATGCTTTTGACGAGCTGTATGAACTTGCGGATTATTACAAGATGTTTGTTAGACACCTTCATTTTGAACTCTAAATATGATCGGGTCTTTCATTCGGGCTAGTGGCCCATCTTTTGTATTTGTTAATGAATGTAGTATGTAAAATATTGAATTGTTGAAACACTTTGAATGTAACTGTGGACCGACAGATTATTCGGTCCTTTTATTGTATGTTGTTTTGGTATTTATCTATATGTTTCTTTGAAATTCCACTTTCATCAGATTTGGGTTGTTTAATTTATTTCTTAACTTGTTATCAAACCAAAAATTTTGACAACCTGCTTTCTGATTTATGGAGTGGTTTTCCCGTATACCTATTTTATTGTTATGATGCTGAGGATGATATCCATCCATGATTCCGTTATGTCGAGGTATCGGGCTGGCCACCCCTTATTTCGAAATGCGGGTTTCCACAAAACTAAGGTTCTTTTCTCCAATTTTCGACCTCAACCGAGTGTATTAATCATCTTATTATGTTTCTCATGGACTATAAACATCATCCAAACCTTTTTACATCTTTAACACTACGAATCCGTACCCACAAAAGAACACAAACCCTTATGGTAAAATCCCAATTTTAGATTCAAATTCCATTGTTTCCTGTACCGGGTTAACTCATTCAAATCAGATAATCCTACTAAAAAATATACAACACAACCAGTTTTTTTTTCGAATCTCATTCGATAGTTTCATGAACAAAACCCCCATTTTTGTACCCATTTATCCCCAAAACGAATTTTGGTTTACACATCACTATGATATGAATTGATTATCATCAATTTAGAAATCACAACAGTTAACCACTTGCCTGGAATCGTTCATAGGGTTTGATTCCGTTTGTGTTGAGATTGGTTAACGAAGAACACCCCAAATTAACCCTTTAATTTGGCTCCAAAAGCTCCCAATTGATCTTGATTCGTTTTCCCCCAATTTCCCTCTCAAGCCCTAGGCTTAGAGTTGTGTTGGTTGTCGTTCCCTAATTTCTCAATTAGGTTAAAAACATCCAATCCCGTTTTTGGCAATGTGGGTCTAATTAAAAAGGCCCAACTCACCCCTTGTGGGCCCGGCTATGCCCAAAAATATCCCGAGACCCAATTATTACCCCCGAGTACTCTTTTCTAACTATCTCGACCCATCTGAATGCAACCGCGCACTCAGAATTGCCATCCGACATACTTTTTGAAAATTTTAAATTTCGACCTCAAAATGTGACACACGAGATTTTGAACCATTAAACTTAAAAGTCGCCAATTATAAATAATACGGCTCACTCAAATAAATTCTCCAACTCATGAATTTAAGTTTCTCCAATTTAAATATTATTATAACTCCCGAAAATAATTAAATATTAAATCCTCAAAATTACGGGGTGTTACACATATTTTTTTAAACTCTAGTCTTGATCTAACTAACACTCAATCCCCTAGGTCGCTACATAGTAATGTATTGGGAGGCTTCCTTGTTTGGATTTCGCTTGCGAGACCTCCCCCACATGAAAGTAGTGAATGTCAGGAATTGAGAGGAGTTAAATCTTTGGACCTCTTAAAATTGTTATATTATTAGTATGTTAGTACAATTTATATATAATTAGAGTCATGATACTATTTGAGGCAAGAGAAGCCTAATTTTGTTTACACGAGTAGAGCTCGAATGAAGGCCGTATGGGCGCCCTAGTTGTTATAATTGGTTCTATAAAAAAATCATCGTGGGAAATGGGATGTTTGGGTATAGTGTTAGCGAGGTTAAGTGGAGTAGAAACTAGTTGAGCTTTGGAGTATTAGGCTTAGCGTAATTTCGAGGGCTAAATTCTTGTAAGTGGGGAAGTCTATAATACCCCGAGATTTTTGGGACAATAATTTTTTTTATTTTGGGAGAAATAAATATTATTTTAATTGGAGATTAATTAAATTGGAATTTGAGGTCAAAGTTTGAAGATGTTAGAAAGTTATTCGAATGATGATTTTGAGGGTGCGATTGTTTTCGGAAGAGTTGAGATAGTCAAAATGACTATACTTGGGACATATTTGGGTTCCGAAATATTTTAAGTTCGTTTGGATCAAATTAGATTGACCGAGTCATTTAAAGTGTGTATTATCATTTAAAGTTGTGTATTTTAGGAGATAAGGCTTAAAAGGTTATGTGAGAAGTCATTCTCGCTTAAGAGAAAGAGAAAGCCCTAGAAAGAGAGAGAGAAAGAAGAAAGAAAGAAGAAGAAAGAGAAGAAGAAAAGAGGAAGAGAAAGAAGAAATCTTGGGATCTTCAACAAATTCGCGATTTCGAGGATGAATCAGACTCTACAAATTTGAGGCAAGTGATTAAACTTGCTAAATAATTGTTGTGTATTCATTATTTGTGGATAAATTTATGGATTTTGGGTTAAATATATTAAAACCTAGATTTGGGGATGAATATTACATTTGATATGTTTAGGATGAATTTGAGGTTGTAAATTAGTTGGGTTGAGTTATTTGATGTGTATTAATGTTATGAATATGGTTGGGTTTAAGATTTGTGGCAGAATGTAATTATTTTGGGGTTTTTGAGAAGTTAGAGTTCCTTAAAAATGGAGTTTGGCCGAGGTACCTGGTAGGGTCGGTCGACCGCGTCCAGGGGCTGGTCGAACGCGCCTCTAAAATGAGGCACACTATCTTCGTTTATAGGCATAATTCAAAAGCGCGGTCGACCGGGATTGGGGGACCAATCGATCGGTCCTCTATGTTTGGCTCAAGTTTGGTAATTTAAGTTTATCCCCTTTCCTTTGGGTTTATATTTATTGACCTTCCTAATTATTATATCATATAGGATTAAGTGATTATTTAAGGGGATTAGGGATCTTAGAAAGTGAAAAGATGTTTGGGGATTATATCATAATGAAATTGAGTGCGTATTTCCTCTCTCGTCCAGCACATGAGAGAAAAATTTATAGATGATTGGATGTAAATGTTGGGGTTTTAAGTGATTGATTTAGAGATAGTGTGAATTTAAGTTACCGTACTGATTTAGTGGAAAATCCTCTTAGTGTCGAGATTAATAATTAAAGAGTAATAAATGTTAATTGATGTATATACGGATATAGAGAATAACCTCAACGCAAATTGAATTGAGAGAGTAATCAAAATAGAAGTGAGGTATGAACTTCAAGTGAGAAATCGTATAGTGTATACAAAGTGGGGAAGTTATGTGAGTTATTGACGAATAGTATATCGAGGGTAAAATACACTAAATACTGATATTATTTCATTTATGCCTAAGTGTATATATATAGTGTGATACATATACCTTGTGTGATGGTATAGATTTATATGATGTCATGATGTATGTATATCTTGTTTATATATATATATATATATATATATATATATATATATATATATATATATATATATATATATATATATATATATATATATGTGTGTGTGTGTGTGTGTGTGTGTGTGTGTGAATCATACCCCCTCTATGCTATCATGGGAAGTTGCCCGATGTGGGTGAGGCCCTTGGCTTGAGGAGCAGGGAGCGTATAATCCCGAGGTCATAGCGTCCATTTATTATTGTGTGATTTTTATTAGGGGTGAGACGTGGTGGGTATGTTTCGTCTTATTTCTGAGGAGGAACTATGACTGCTTCTCGTACGTTGTGTTGTGGTTTTTACCAAGGTGGTGTGAGATTGTGACCGTTGGTACCTAGGATGATATGTGAGTGATTTCCTGGTAGATGATAGCAATGAGAACCTACATCCTCGAGTTATAGCTCGATGGGATGGTTATTATTATACTTGTGTGAATAGTATATTAATATTATATGATTATGTGATATAATATTTCTCTCTAGAGTAAAGAGACATAAGAAGATTGCTTGAATCTTATTCCGGAAGATTTTATCCGGACAAATTGTGATGAATATATATTAAAGTGGAAATGTAGAGTAGATAATTATTATGAGTATATATAATACTTTGGGTATCGAGGGCATAATGGACCTCAACGACCAAATTGCCAAGGAGTAGTGTATCGGGGGTGTTCCTTGTTTGGATTTCGCTTGCGAGACGTCCCATGCACGAAACGCAGTGCAATATTGAGAGTGAGAAGAAGTTATTCCTTAGTGCTCATATTTATATTAGTATATATCTTGACGATCGACAGTGCCAATGAGTAGTGTATCGGGGGTTCGTTGCTTGGATTTCGCTTGCGAGACGTCCCATGCACGAAACGCCTTGCACTGTTGAGAATTGAGAATAATGAATTAATTACATAGAATAAGAGAATTTGGGTTATACGCGTCATGCATTGAGGGAATAATGAATCTTGATTATCAATACTGCCAAGGGGTTGTGTATCGGGGGGTTCCTTGTTTGGATTTCGCTTGCGAGACGTCCCCGCACAAAACGCGGTGCAGTATCTAGAATTGGGATAAGTTTAGTCCTTAGCACTTAGATGCTAATAACTCATATGCATATATATATATATATATATATATATATATATATATATATATATATATATATATATATGTCAATAACAAGATTATGAGAACTTCTAGTACAAGAGAACGTTTATGTACACTTTATATGTTTAGAAAGTGGGCGAATAGATGAGAGTGGTAATATTTGGAGTTGAGAGATAATTTAGATGGATTTTAATTGAAAATAAAAATTGGGAGTAAGTTAGATTAATTTTCCCCTAGATAGATTTGGGCATTTATTTTGAGATCATGCGCATACGCTTAGTTGCGCGCTTTAGTTGAGAGGTGAGTTAAATTTTATGGAGAGTGCGACTCAACTTTAATCATGTCATTATGCATTTATAATTATTATGAATTTTAATGCACTTTCTATAAAAAAAATGTTTTCACACCTCGGGCTCTGACCCATTTATACTTTCTCTGTCCTTGTATGTATATTGTATTATTTTAGGTGTTCCTCCGAGAGGACACAATTGATGATATCCATCCAGTGTATTCGTGGAGCTGTGGCAGTAGCGGACTGTTGCGGTATTTAGATATAGTCGATTCCTATCTTTGTGTATCTAGATTAGGATTCAGTTTGTGCATCGGGTTTATACCCAAGTGTTGTAGTGTAGCACTCTTATATTTTCTTTCTCAGATTATTGTATTGTCTGTGACCCGACATCATATTCGGGTTATTTATTTCGTACATTGTGTTGTACTCTTGTATTAGTCTCTTTTATATTAGCATGTGTGTGTTATTTATCATATTTAGTAGTTGTTATGTTGTGGGCTAGTTGCTGTATGGTTTGTTTCAGTAAATGTTTTTTTTTAAATTCTTGACACCCGCTTTTTGTAGTAATGGGTTATCAATCGTATTTATTTTAGAATCGTCAGTAGATGCTGAGAATGATCCACTTGATATTCCTTGTTATTTTAGTATAGGGTTGGCCACCCGTTATTATTTTGAGCGGGGTGTCACATCCCCCTTCTTTCACCCCACCCCTTCATGATTCTCACAAACTCTCCCCCTTTATCTCACAAACCAGTAGTACCTTTCTCTACTCCCCTCACATTACTCAATCTTGGTTTTGATTTCATTTTATTTTTCCGGTTATTCACGGAAGCAATGGATTTGGTAGGCGACAAAGGTTCAGGAGAAGAACCGTTGCATTGGACAAGCAAACATCACTACAACAAATATTACTTTTAACAAAGATTTATTTATCTACAAAGATGATTTCGTGGCTAAATGATCACTTTTAGCAATGAAATTTAAATTGTGGTCATTAATTAAACATTCGCCACGAAATAGAAAGTTTCTTGTCAAATTGTCAATTAAAATTAGGCGCCATTTTTTCCCGCATAAGATTTAAAATACAAATGTTTTACCAACGAAATATTTCGTTGGTAATTGATTTACTATTTTGTTACAAAATATTTTTGTAGTCAAAAGTTAAATTTTGGGGTAAAACATAAAAAAAATTCCTAAACCTAAAAAACACCATCTTCCCATTCCCCAACCCTCGTTTCCCTCCTTCGGTTCCCTCCCCCCCCCCTCCCCCCCCCCGATCTCCTGTTCCCCTCCCGCCTCTACTCCGCCACCGCCATCACTCTTAAGGTAATTCTCACTCCTCTCTCTCTCTCACACACACAGACAAACACCAAAACATATAATATATATATATATATATATCGAGAGAGAGAGAGAGAGAGAGAGAGAGAGAGAGAGAGAGAGAGCTAGGCTCTCCAACATACCTCATTAAAAATACCTACTTTTTTAAATAGTAAAAAAATAATTTTGAGTTAATATTTTTTATATGGGTTCATAATATTTCAATGTACTCCTGTAAAAATATTCAGATCAAAATAAGGTGTTCTGATATTTTAAAAAAATAGGTAAAAAAATTGACAGTTTTAAAGGGTAAAAACTGGCAGTTTGTTTACTTGTTTTTCAAAAATAACAAAACCATTATTTTCAATTGATTTTTTTTACAGGGGCACATTGAAATATCATGAACCCATATAAAAGATATCATCTCAAACTTATATTTTTTACTATTTTTAAAAAAGACTATGTTGCTATGAGGTATTTTGGAGAGTCTGACTCTCTCTCTCTCTCTCTCTCTCTCTCTCTCTCTCTCTGTATATATATATATATATATATATCAATCTTAATGTCGGACACAGTTTTTTGTTCCTTTGTAGATTCTGATTATTGGGATGAATGTTCTAATAGATAATTAGAAATGTATCTAATTCCCAAAGTGGTTTCATAAAACTAACTTCATAGCTACCTGGTGGTATTTGTGAATGAAAATAAGACCAGTTTGATATTGGAGGGCAAACATCTGGACTGAAACTTAAATAGGGATGCCAATATTGTTAGTGTTAATATTTTTTTACTTTTACCCCCCCAGTTAGACGTACCTCTCATGTATAAGGTACAATACAAGCGAGTCAATGCATAAGGTAAAAGCGGGATGATGCGCATGCATGGGTTAAGTCTATTTTTTTGAAAACACGGGTGTTAATGATTCTAATTTGTTTGAAAAGATGGGGGTTAAGTCTATTTTTTTAAAAACATTTTCAGTAAATGATTCTAAATCACCAAAAAAAAATTGTAAATGTTTCTAAATTTGTAAATAAACATTTTTAATTTATTTTCCAGTTTTAATTGTTGAGAATTATTAGTTGAGGGTGAAATGAGGTTATTAACTTATTATTGTGCAAACATATACACCAATCATCATTTAAAAGTAAAAGTTTATTGTCTCCCATGATTTTTCCTAAATGGAGTTACATTTAATAATTAATGGTTGATATTGCTCACTATTGAACCTTTGAAATTGGAACTATATGATGATAGACCCTATAAAACATATTTTAATGTGAATTATACTCGTGTAGATTGTATCTACTTTAATTTTTCATTTTGAATAATATATAGGCCATTATACGCGTTAGATTCTACTTTATCTAGTGTTATGTATAGCCCCCCCCCCCCCCATGTTGTTTTAGATATTCACAATATATATATATAACATAATGCATAAAACAAAATTTAAAATTATAGAATTTATGTAATATAACTTTGATTTAAAACTTTCTGAAATTCTAATTTAAGCATTAGAAACTTAGGTAAGAATTTAATGTTTGGTTTTGAAATTTGTTTAAGAGCATAATATGAATGGTTTCAAAATCTTTTATGATCATCATGTGTATTAATTGATGTTAGTTTCCAAATAGAACTGAATTATATTAGTGATTGAGACGAGGCTCAATTTTAAAACATTCGTAATTCATAATTCACACTATAGACCTTAATATTTATTTCTATGATTCATAATTCCTATATGTACCTACTTTGATTTTTCTTTGAAAGATACGACTCCATCTGCATGTGCTTTTAGCTTGACTGGAAAATAGGACACACTTTTAACATGCCTAGATTCAATATTACAAAATATATGGCCTTGTTCTCGCATATCTATATGTAAATAAATTGAGTTTTTTTTTGTTATTTTGTTTAGAATTATATGGATAAAAGTTGGATGCACGAAAAGGATCGATTTTGTGAGAAGTATGTGATGGGAGTTAGAACATTCATTCGATTTGTGAAGAATTATATGGGTCAAAAGAATGAAACTAGATGTCCGTGTTGCGATTGCTTGAATATTGATGTTAGAAAAATTGATGAAGTGGAGGATCACTTGTTTTTGAAAGTCTTTTGCACAACTTATACTTAATGGATATACCATGGGTAATTCTCTTAACAGTTGGTGTATGGTAGTACAAATGTTGATGTAGATGGTGATGATGTTGATGAAGAGATAACAGACAATGAAGAGGATAATGGTGACGAAATATGTGATATGTTAGAAGACATACATAGAGGAACATTCATAGATACTAGTGATCCATTTGATTTGTCTCATGATGATTCTCCCATAGATGTTGGTGGTGGGGAGAAGAAAAGCTTTGAAAAATTATTGAGCGAAGCTGAACATGAACTTTACCCCAATTGTAAAAAATTGTCTACATTGGATTTTCTTGTCAAGTTGCTACACTTGATGGTAATTAATCACTGGAGTGATAAATCACTCAACATGTTGCTCGAGCTATTGAAAGAATCTTTTTTGGATGGAGAGACCCTTCCAAAGTCATATTATGAGGTGAAAAGCATTTTGCGTGATTTAGGATTAGGATATGTGTCAATTAATTCTTGTAAAAATGATTGTTTGTTATTTCGAAAGGAATTTGAGAATATGCAAGAGTGTCCAATATGTGGGGAGTCTAGATGGAAGATTAATGACAAAAAGGGTAAGAGGATTTCACATATGGTTCTTCGTTACTTCCCTCTAATGCCAAGACTCCAAAGATTGTTTATGTGGAAAAAAATAGCTAAGGATATGAGGTGGCACAAAGAGAAGTGTGCAAATGACAATATGTTAAAACATCCTGCTGACTTTAATGCTTGGAAGGAATTTGATAAGTATCATGAGTGGTTCTCTCTAAACCCTCGTAATGTGCGGCTTGGCTTAGTGAGAGACGGGTTTAACCCGTTTGGTAACATGAACAACTCATATAGCATGTGTCCTATTATACTCATGCCCAACAACTTACCTCCATGGAAATGGATGAAAGAAGAATTTTTCATGATGTCATTGCTCATTCCTGGACCCAAGGCACCTGGTAAGTACATCGACGTGTATTTATAGCCATTGATTGATGAATTGAAGGAATTATAGTATGTTGATATGGAGACATATAACGCGTCTTCAGGAAAGACGTTTCAAATCCATGCGACAATTTTATGGATGATAAATGACTTTCCAGCCTATGGTAACTTATCCGGATGGAGCACTATAGGATTTATGGCATGCCCTACTTGTAATAAGCATACTTCTTCATAAAAATTACGAAGTAAGATCTGTTATATGGGCCACCGTCGATATTTGGAGTCAAACCATAAATGGTGGAAGAGTAAAAAATTAAATGGCATGCAGGAGCTTCGTTCAAAGCCTACGGTGTTTGATGGGAAAGATGTGTTAAAAAAATTGAATTATCTTAATAATTGTATCCCTGGGAAACACTCCGAAAATATGAAGTGAAAACATACACCCGAAGAGTTGAATTGGACCAAAAAAAACATTTTCTTCCAATTGTTGTATTGGGAGACACTGAAGTTACGCCATAATCTTGAGGTCATACACATTGAGAAAAATATTTGTGAGAGTGTACTTGGGATATTATTTAACATCAAAGGGAAAACAAAAGACACGTATAAAGCAAGATAAGATTTGGAGGATATGAAAATACTAAAGGAGTTACATTTGAAGTGGAATGGTGATAAATATATGATCCCACCAGCATCATATACCCTTTCGAAGTTGGAAAAATAGGGGTTTTATGAGTTCCTGAGATCTATTGAGTTTCTTGATGCTTATGCTTCCAATATCTCTCGATGTGTAAATGTTAGTGATGGTAAGGTATCGGGACTGAAAAGTCATGACTGTCATGTTCTATTACAACGACTGTTGGCTATTGGTGCTCGTGGATATTTACCTAAGGACGTATATACCACATTGGTTGAATTGGGAAAGATCTTTAATTACTTGTGTTGTAAGACGCTAGATGAAGAAAAACTAAGGAGATTGGAAAAAAACATCATCCTAATTTTGTGCAAACTTGAAATGATTTATTCGCTGGCATTTTTCGATATAATGATCCACTTAAATGTTCACCTACCGTGAGAGGCTATGCTCGGTGGACCAATTCAATACAGGTGGATGTATCCTATTGAAAGGTCTGTTTTTATATATATTTAGTCATTATTGTATACTTTTTGTTGTAGCTTGTAGGTTTATTTTGACATGATATGACATTTATATGTATAGATACCTGGTAACGCTTAAGGGTTATGTTCGTAATAAACCCCACCCCGAAAGCTCCATAGCAGAAGCATTTATTATTAACGAATGCTTAACATTTTTTTCTATTTATCTTAATGGAATTGAAATGAAATTCAATCATGCGGAACAAAATTACGATAGAGATACTCAAGAGGATGGATTGGATGTGTTCACTCAAAAAGTTCATCCTTTTGGGGCATGTTTATATGTTTTTCTTACCGGGTCCGAGCTTCAAATGATGAGTTGGTATACATTGAATAATTGCGAGGAAGTTGTGACATATATCGAGTAAGTCATTATTTATTTTAAATAAATTTTTAAATAGTATCGAGCTTAATAAATTCAATTATACCTTTTTAATGTAGTGAACACATGAAAGAACTTAAGAAAGAAAGCCCCTTGAATTTGGAGGAGAGACAATGGAGACAGTGTCCTTCTTGGTTCAAAGCACATGTAAGTTGAACGAGGATATTTTATTATCACTTAAATAAATAAATAACTTTTAACTGATTCTTATATTTTCTTAATAAATGGGAAATTTATATGACCTAAAGTCTCCAGAAGCTACGGAACAACTATATGCATTAGCGTGTGGTCCTGACGTACCAGCAAAGAAGTAGAAGAGTTGCATTGTTAATGGAGTTAGGTTTCACACTTGGGATAGTGACAATCGTTGAAAAGGTCAGAATTGTGGTTTATTAGTCTAAGGGGATCATGAGAATGAAGAGATCAACTTTTATGGAATTTTGACAAAAGTTGTTGAATTCGAATACATCGAAGGAAATTAGGTCATTATTTTTAAGTGTGAGTGGTTTGAAACTGATAAGAAGAAAAGGACAAGAATACAAATAGACGAGCACTTCACAAGCATCAACGTTAGCGGTAGGTGGTATAAGAGTGATCCTTATATGCTAGCCGTTCACGCGAAATAAGTCTTTTATGTCGATGACACGAAGTTGGGGAAAAATTGGAAAGTTGTTCAAGAGTTTCAGCATAGACACTTATATAATCAAGATGTGGAATAGATGAACATGGGTGTTATAGAAGCGGATGAAAGTTTGGTTTACCAGGAGAATGTACCATCTGGGGTTGTTGAAGTTGACCAAGTTGATGTTGATGTGTCGTATAGAATTAAAGTGGATGCTGATGTTGTTGATGCAACTGTTGTAGACTTAAACATTGGAGTTGTAGCTGATGAAAATAATTTCATATGTGACGGTGATGATGATGAGGATGAAACATTAATTGAATACTATGAAGAGGAAGATTTCGTTTATATTGATACTGATAAAATCGATATAAATTGGTGTGGTAATGGCAATAGGAGAATATAATTTTAATTTTATATGTTGAAAATGGATTTATTTTTACTTATATGTTACATCATTTATATACGATGAAAATATGGGAATGTATTTTTTGTTTCATATAAAACTTATTTCAATCCAATCTAACTTTTGACGAATTATATATATTTGTACTTATATGTTCCATCATTTACATGTGATTTGTATATGCATTTTTTATGCATCATGTTTGGTATAATATGGTATTGTACCTTACCCTTAAATTTGAAATTTCATATTTTAAAAAAATTACTATCTTCTCACATCATAACTTGCTCTTTTGCTATTCTTATACGTAATTTAGCATGGCGCCGGGGTCTTCTAGGCGTCTCAGGTCATTTAGATCAAGTATAGGAACAAATGTTGTAAAACATGTGTTGTAAGTTGAT
This sequence comes from Sambucus nigra, assembly GCA_949130495.1. Taxonomy (NCBI): domain Eukaryota; kingdom Viridiplantae; phylum Streptophyta; class Magnoliopsida; order Dipsacales; family Adoxaceae; genus Sambucus; species Sambucus nigra. The sequence continues at coordinate 374,950,891 of OX422220.1, forward strand.
ATATAAGATGCGCAACAATCTAATATGCAAGACATGGAACCAATAGATTCCACACATTCTTCTCGCCCAACAAATGATGCTACAGTTAGCAATGAAGGTACAATTATTAAATTCATCCCACAGGTTTCTTCCCACGTATCAAATTCATCCCACATATAAATTTTAGAAGTTTTATTCTTAGCTTTGTTTAACAAGTTTTATTCTTAGGACTGAGTAAAATTTGGAAGTAACACTCCTAACAGTTAACAGTTAGGTTTATTGATCATGTTTATGTGTTGTGTGTAGTCTGGGTAATATTGGGTGTGTAGTGTATGCATGTACTATGTATGTAGTATGTGTTGTGTATTTGTGTGTATGTGTGCATGTGTTGTTGAAAGAGATAAGGGGAATAAGGTGCGGGAAGATAATGGGAACTCGATAGATGAAGAGTTATAGAGTTAGAACAGTTATATCCTCTACATTTACTACAAGGAACCTGCAATTTGGGTTTACAAATCTGCAAATTATTTGTAGTATATTGTTTGGGATAACGTATTTAGGATTCTAATAATGTTATCCTAATTCCCAAGTGACTGGAACATCTGTTTGCGGATCTCTGCTCCCAACATATCCATGGTTGGCTCTAAGGCTGCCTCCTGCAAGCCCAAAGCAAAGGCCACTTCTATCATAGTCCTGCTACTTCTAACATGTTCATCTATAGTTTTTTCGCAGCCTTAAAAATAATGGTCCAGGTATAACCTCTCTTTTTTAAATTTAGATACAGAGAGGCTTTTTTATCCCTATGAAGTAAGGGGTAATCTGTGATTATAATTTTTCCTAATCAGTACACTAATATTTTCTTTAGTGCTAAATGTTTTTTGTACTAAATTCTTCACCCAAAGTTGTTTTATGGTGTTATAATAAATGACCTTTTCAATTCCCATATGCTGATTTTAATGTTAGTTTTATATAATCACAGATTCTATTCTATTACAATTAGAAGAAGAAAAATGAATAACTGAATTAAACTCTGTGGAAGAGAAAGTTTTACCTCGCCTCTGCCCTCGTGTATGTGTATATCTTTATGCCTTTTCACTGTTTTGGGGAGCTATCATCGGACTTTTCAATGCCTTCTTAAGTTGCAACCTCGATCTTCAGCCGTAACTAAACTCTCATTCTCTTCGTTTCTTGAGTCGCATGCTACTTCATTATAGTTTTTTGATAAAGAAAACTCCAAGACCCAAGTCCATTATAATCCCTCCTCTTTTCCTTTTTTTATTTTATAGTTTTTTTTTTCAATTTCATTAAGTTAATTATGTGGAGTTTTGTATAAAAATACACCAGCCCCGTTTTTCCAATCCAAAGGCATGAGTAGGCAGCGGATATGGGCAGGTTTTCTTGATTAATTATCGTGACTAGAAATGGATCGAGTTCCCTGAATTACAATTTATAGGTTAACACTTATTAAAATTAGATTAGTTCACTTCGTACCTGTAATGGGACATAGAGAGAGGAAAATGGAGGAAACATACTTTTTTGAACTCGTGTAAACTCGAGAAAACCAATAAGTCCATGATAGCAGAAAAATCCATGTAATAACATAGTAAAAAAATTAGTTTGTATTATGTTTGAGTGCAAAAAAAATAATGTTAGATTCTTTAAACAGCTTAAATGGAACACAAAAGACATAGTAGACATGTTAAGTGCCTAAAATTAGTCCGCTGTTTGTTTCAATAAAATTGAAATTGAAATTGTCATGGAATTCCTAGTC